>CM064911.1:93916337-94018837 GCA_032727855.1 Quercus ilex subsp. ballota | reverse complement strand
TGGTGCGGTGAAAGTCAAAACAAAAGATTATAAGTCCTTGGGAACACTTTCAATCTTTACTCCAATTCCACTTTTCGCCCAAGAAGTGTGGTCTCTCAATCAATTTCCAAGGGAGAATAATTGAGTGGTTTCACTTGCACATACACACCACTTCACAATGGTGTCTCACTTTTTCTCTAATCACTAATAAAAATTCTGTATGTCTCTCCCTTTATATATAACTGATTATCTAATTGGGCCGGCCTATTGGGCATTTCCAATTGGGCTTTAATGTGTGGCTTGGAGTGGGACCAAAAGGACCAATAAGACACTAGCTTCAATGGGCCTTGGGCTTTTCTGTCAACTCTTGACAAGTCCAAAGTTACCATTAATTATATTTAATACCACTATATAAATATAATTGCACTCTAGGCCTTATTAATAAATTATATCCCAAAACTTTATTATACATGCAACCCCTTCATAAAATATTCGTAGTAATTCAAAGTCATAAATATAGACTGTCACTTTAAAGATTACTACGTCTTAATCCTTGAGTACCCGGTTTAATCCTTTTAAGTTATTCATTATAAATTTATGAAATCCAATTTCATAAATATATACTTTAGTAATTTCTTACCAAAGTGGTTAGGCCTAACTCTCTGAATAACTAAACCCATTAAACTTATCTCAAGGGAATATTTTAAATCTCTGTTAAGAGACTATGAATTCCATCTTGAGAATATATGTTCCATCAACACGAAATGTGGCTGCCCAACATACTGAGGTTTTGACCGTTACTTTAGATCTCACTCCTGATATATCAAAGCAACCTACACTCCATGACTAGGTCCATTATTCTCTCAGGATTAAGAGTTCATGTAAATATGAGTCGTAAGATTTATTATTCAATTGACAGTCGTTAGGAGAATAATAAATCTCACAGCGGTCCAGTTCAATATGTCTTAACTCTTAAAACATATTAACACATCAACTAGAAGTCTCCACTTCCATGATCAAGACAAATCATCTTAGTTGATATGTTATAGTATTCGCAGATGAAATGCCCAATTTCATCACCGACTATGAACTAAAATTCTGAGTTTACAAAGAACTTGTGACTTATATCTTCTGTGACTAAATCACATAAATCACATACAATGCATCTCATGGACTAAATAATAATGTCCGAATATTCATGTTACCATTATTTTAGGTAATAATAAAACAACTTTATTAATTACAATATCAAGTCATACATCATGTCATACATAATGTCATTCATAATATCATACATAACATCATACAATAGGATTTAAGGGCACTAATCCCAACAACAGAATGGTTGATTAAATTCAACCTTACATTATCAAACACCTAGCGTGCACACTATGAACAATAATGTGAAACAATGCTTGAACATCATGAAATCCACCCTTAATACATGTTCTTATTGCCACAAGGGGCCAACATCCAAAGAAAATCATCAAAAGAAACCAATCCCATACAAAAATTTGACAAAAATTAAGTTTTTCCCAACCCCTATGATGAAAATCCTAACCAAGAGGACAAAACTCTCCAAAACATAATCTAAGGGTCCAAATTAATGAAAAGAGTTTAAAATTACCTTAGAGATATTAAAGGAATGAAAAACCATTCAAATTTATTGGGTTTTGATGTAAAAATATTGAAAATGGGGTTTTAGAGAGGATGGGAGAGGGTTAAAACAAGTTTCCCACGAAAAAAACTCTTTTAAAAGTAGTTTCTGGGCGTTTCACGACTGGCGAGTCACCAGCTGAGTCGCAAGTGAGTCGCGAAACCATTCTGTGTAAGCTCGTGACTGGGTCTCGTGGCCTGCAAGTTGCCAAAATGAGTATCCAAAACTCGTGACTGGGTCTCGCTACTTGAAAGTTGCTAGAATGAGTAGCCAAAAATTCTGACACTTGTTTTTCAACAAAAAATAGGTTTAAAAAATGAAAAACAAAGTAAGCACTAAACATGAACACAAAGAGTGATAAAAATCACTTCCAAAAACATATAAAATGATCAAAAATATTTTTGGATTTATCTATATATAATTGAGCACACACACATCACATTTAAATAAGTACAATTGAACAAATGAATAAGGCATTCATTGAACATTAGGCATGTATGTTGTGTGTGTGTATTAAGTGTGGAATAGTTCTTAGTCTAGAATGAAGTTTCAATGATCAATTCAATCAAGTCATACACAACTTGTACTAAATCAAGTGGTCTATCTCAATTATAGGAATGAACATATATGACCTCCCACAAGAAAATGATTACATATCTTTGAAGCTTTTCATTTGGCTTCTTTACAATTCATAACATTTGATCATTTTGAATCAATACATCTCATTTTGAGATCGATGTCTGAAATTTTTGATATTTCAATTTAATGAACAAGCCTTTGGCTTTTTTGGCATCACGCATATTCATAAAAGTCGCTTTCCCTTTTTCCATGTCAAATACTAATATGTGCGACGGCTTTTGCAGCTCATTATCTCTTTTCATTTTGAGATTTACATTGGTTAAGCTTTTTAAGCAAAAAAATATAAAAGTATGGGAAGATATATAGGCACAAGTCTACACATGTATCTAAACCAACATAACTATTGACTAATCATTCATGATAAGTTTGAAGATCAGTTTATAACAATCACACAAAGATGTTAAGATTTTTCCCACAAAGATAGAACTTCATAAAGAACAAGCTAAGCTCATAAATGCATAAAACCATTTGTACGAAGGTAAAAGGCAAAACTCACATGTGATATGTGCTCAAATATATATGAACAAACTTTTTGAATTTTTCACTTTTTATGTGGTTTTGGACTTTTACTCACACAAAACTAAAACATAAAAGTAAGATCAAACCAAAAGTTATGCATACAAATAAATGCAAAATGCACAAATGCATGAAGATATGACATTCAATGCATGAAGGGTCCTACAAAGATCGAAAGAATTAGATCAAGGAGCAAAAGAGCAAAAGCTCAACCATAGGAACCCTTCCTCATCCAAACGGAACGATTGTTTGGAATGAATGTCTCAAGAGAAATGAGATGAGGGTTGGAAGAATGAGAACCGGAGATGCACATAGTGAAGGAGTTAAGAGCATTAAACACTTTCTTTAACAATATGCAATTTTCACTCAAATCTGGTTTACCCTTTTTAGCACAACTTCCAAGAAGCTCAAGTTTCTCTTTTCTTTTGATTCTTTTAAAAGCATGAAACTTAGAGCATTGAGGTCTTAGATGACCAAAGGCACCACAATGGTGACAAACAATGTGTTTAGGTCTACTAGGCATTTTGTGAATGGATCTAGCAACATGATTTTGTTCTCTCTTCAACTTATGACATTGAGGTCTTATATGACCAATCACACCATAGTTGTGGCAAGTTGGAACAAATTTAGATCCATCCAAAGCCTTAGGTTGAGACCTAAACGGAGGTTTTGACTTAACAACCTTTCTCTGCACATTTTGATTTCTTTTATGTGGAGGAATGTACACGAATTTGTCCTTTGAGATAGAAAACACAATAGGCACAAAATCGGGTACCACAACATGATTGCAACATGCATTTTCATCCTTTTTAGCAATAGGTTTAGCAATCAAACACTTGGCGTGCATCTTAAGAGATTCATTTTCACATTTTAGCTCATCAACAAGTTTTTTAGACAAAACAAGTTTAGCATCCAAGTCCATATTCAAATATTCAAACTCTTTCAACTTTTCAAGAGAATTTTCTGCATGTTCCTTATATTTTTCAACCAATTTGTTGGATTCATTGAGCTTAGCAATCAAATCATCCTTTTCACAAAATACCCTGCTCAAATCCTTATTAAACTTCTTAGCCTTTTTCTTCAAGAGTTTGATGTTAGGAATGTCAACAACATCAAAAGATTCATGTAACATAGCATCACAATCATGAGGATTATCACTCATTGAGGCTTTTTCACAAATACATGGCATGTTACATTCATCAACATCCAAAACATGCATAGAGGCATACAAAGCACTATCCATGGCAAATAAACACAAGGGGTCAAGGATCACACTTAGGTATGTAAACCATAACAAGTGTACCCACTCTGATACCAATTGAATGTTCAAATAGCGTATAAACCACTATGAACGTTTAGACCCCCAATTACAAAATTATCAATTCAAGCCTAATGTCAAACAATATATGTGTGGAAAATGAACACAAGCTAATGACAAAATTGATAAACAATCTAAACCAATTAAAATAACATCCACATCATAAATTAAATGGTAAAAATTAAGGGAAGAGAGGTGCAAACACAAGGACAACACAACGATGTGTTATCGAAGAGGAAACCGAAGCCATCGGCAAAAAACCTCTCCGTCGCCCTCTAAGCAGTCAATAATCCACTAGAAAATGCAGTTGGGATACATGAACAGTAATAGACCCTCCAAGCCTAATCTACCCAATGTACCTAAGCCCTCCAAGCTTCTTGCTCCAATGTGGTTACGCCGAACCTTTGTCTTTTCTAGCTTACCGGATTCTGCTATAGCCCATAGCATTAACCAATAGCTATTGGTCCCTTCCCAACTGCTTCCCAAAGCACCAAAAAGCCTTCTCACAGATGTGGGTATGGTGAGAAAAAGATTTGGCAAAGAACCTCTCAAGGATGTAACAATGGAGAGAGTGAGAGTAGAGGAATTTAAAGAGTCTTTATGTAAAGATTGTGGATGAGTCAATCTTATTTTTCTCTAGGGTTTCTCTCTCAAAGTTTACAAAGAACTTGTGATTTATATCTTCTGTGACTTTTCACATAAATCACATATTATGCATCTCATGGACTATATGATATTGTCCGAATATTCATGTTACCATTATTTTAGATAATAATAAAACAATTTTGTTAATCACAATATTAAGTCATACATCATGTCATACATAACATCATACAATAGGATTCAAGGGCACTAATCCCAACAATCTCCCACTTGCCCTAAAGACTATTGTACACTAATCTAACTCCCATTCCCTCTAAATGTGACTCAAAGGTCCTTTGAGGCAAGGTTTTGGTAAAGGGATCTGCTAGATTATTTGCACTTTCAATCTTTGTAACCACCATATCTCCACGAGAAACAATGTCTTGATTGATGTGGTATTTCCTCTCATTGTGCTTTCCTTTCTTATGATTCCTTGGATCTTTGGATTGTGCATCCGCTCCACTATTGTCGCAAAACAATGTAATGGGAACTTGCTCCATTCTTACTACACCAAGGTCAGAAAGGAATTTCTTAAGCCATATAGCTTCCTTTGCTGCTTCACAAGTAGCAACGTACTCAGTTTCCTCTGTCCTGAAGTGGATTTTCTGAAATTTAGATCCGATTGAAAGTTTGAATCTGTATAGCCAATTGGAATCAATTCCTCACTTTGGTAAATAAGCATATAATCTCTCGTTCTTCGTATACTTGAGAATATGCTTTATAGCTTGCCAATGTTTTGGTCCTGGATTTGATTGATATTGGTTGACCATGCCAACTGAAAAATAGATATCTGGTTTAGTAAAAAGCATGGCATACATGAGACTTCCTACTACAGAAGCATAAGGAACTTGTCTCATCATATCTTCTTCCTCTTGAGTCTTAGGCCTTTGGTCATCAGACAGAGGAACTCCATGTCTGAAAGGAAGTAATCCTTTCTTGGAGTTTTTCATGCTAAATCGTTCTAGAACCTTATCTATATACCCAGCTTGTGATAAGCCTAACATCTTATTCTTGCGATCTCACCAAAGCTTGATCCCTAGAATAAAATTAGCCTCACCCAAGTCGTTCATATTAAATTGGCTTGACAACCAAACCTTTATCGATGACATTACCCCTACATCATTTCCAATGAGTAGAATATCATCAACATAAAGCACAAGAAACATTACTACTTCATCTCAATGACTTTTGTACACACATGGTTCATCAAGATTTTGTTCAAAACCAAATGACTTGATTGCTTGATCAAATCTAATGTTCCAAGACCTAGATGCTTGCTTAAGTCCATAAATGGACCATTTCAACTTGCATACCATATGTTCTTGGCTCTTTGCTATGAAACCTTCCGGTTGCAACATACAGATTTCTTCTTCAATATTTCCATTGAGAAATTCAATCTTGACATCCATTTGCCAAATCTCATAATCATAATGAGCAGCAATGGATAAGAGAATTCTAATAGATTTAAGCATTGCTACTAGTGAAAAGGTTTCTTCATAATCAATACCTTCTTTTTGTGTGTACCTTTTTGCCACTAGCCTTGCTTTAAAGGTTTCAACCTTTCCATCTATCCCTCTCTTCCTCTTAACCAATAGGTTTAATGCCATTAGGCACCTTTATAAGATCCCAAACTTGATTGGAGTACATAGAATCTAATTCAGATTTCATAGCTTTGACCCAATGATGTGCATCTATATCATTCATTGCCTTTTCATAAGTATAGGGATTTGATTCAGCCTCTTCTAAGATAGCTTCATAAGTTTCTCCCAAACCTATAAATCTTATAGGAGGTCGAACAATTCTCCCACTATGACGAGGCACCTATGTACTAGTCATCTCATGAGTAATATCTTATGGTGTATCTAATACAGCCACATCATCCCTAGTTTCATCCATTGGTTGTTCATTTACAGGTTCATTCATTTTAGCCAATACAACTCTACTTCTAGGAGTAAAATTATTCATATAGTCATTTTCCAAGAATTTTGCAATTGTACTAACAAAAACTTTGTTATCCTTACGACTATAGATTAAATAACCCTATTTTCTTTTGGATAACCTACAAGCAAACACACTTCTGATTTTGGTTCCAATTTATTAGGCTTTCCTTTTAACACATGTACAGGACAACCCTAAATGTGGAGATATTTCATACTAGGCTTGCGCCCACTCCACAATTCCATGGGTGTTTTAGGAACAGATTTTGATGGAACTAAATTCAAAATATGTATTACAATATTTAAGGCATAACCCCAAAAAGAAATTGGTAAAGTTGAGTAACTCATCATGGACTTAACCATTTCTAAAAGAGTTCTATTCCTTCTTTTTGCTACACCATTTTGTTGGGGAGTTCCAGGTGTAGTCAATTAGGATACAATCCCATTTTGAGTTAAATAATCCTTGAAATCCCCAAGAAGCTATTCACCACCACGATCAGATCGAATGGCTTTTATACGTTTACCTAATTGATTCTCAACTTCAGCCTTAAACTCTTTAAACTTTTCAAAGGCTTCGGAATTCCTTTTCATTAGGTACACATAACCATATCTTGAGTAATCATCAGTAAACGTGATGAAGTACTCATAACCTCCTTTTGCTTGAGTTAACATAGGACCTCAAACATTTGTATGAACTAATTCAAGCAATTCTTGGGTTCTTCTACCTTTTGCATTAAAAGGTCGTTTGGTCATTTTTCCCTCCAAACAAGACTCACAAACTGGAAATTCATCAAAGTCCAATGGCTCTAAGAGTCCATCTTTGATCAGTCTTTGAATTTTGTTTTGATTAATATAACCCAAACGCAAGTGCCAAAAATATGCATCATTAGTGGAAGGAAACTTTCTCTTTAATGATTTTACATGAGAGTCATTATCTAATTTAGAATTATGTAATTCATGCTTATCAGGAGTTAAAATATAAAGACCATCCACAATATTTCCAGAACAAATAAACACTTTACCCTTCTTTATTACAACATTGTCTTTAAGGATAACACAATATCCATGTTTACCCAAATAAGTTGCAGAAATCAAATTCCAACGAACATTAGGTACATACAGACAATCTTCCAATATTAAAACTCTAGACTCAAAACCTAAATTATAAACACCAACAGCTACAACCGGAATTCTGCTTCCATTAGCCAAAGTAAGAAACAATTCTAAGGCTTGGGCTCATCCTAGAAGACAAAAAAAGGGATATGAAGATCAAAGGAACTTTAGGTGGATGACATAAACAAAAGCATATGGCAAACGAAATGCATGCAAAGAAAGAAAAAAAAAAGCGAAGAAGAAAAAAAAAAGATGTACTTCAGGTTCGTCAAGCAGTATGGGATGGGTGACAGATGTATCCTCCTTATGCTTAGACTGCAAAAAGGGGAGAACAAAAGACAGTCAAAGAAAGAAGTCAGCAAGCATGTCAGGGTTAGCCATAGGGAAAGTAATATATATATATATATATATGTAAAGGTCAAAGCAGAATTAGAGATGACGTACTCTCCACTTAGCAACAAATGTTGGGTGAAAGGTTGTCTTTTTCTTACTGCCTCGTGTCCTGTTGGAAAGGGGAGCATCTGTAGGTGGCCGTGGAATGGCAGGTTTGGACTTGCTTGCAAACTTAAGCTTAGCAGGACCCTTCTTGCCCGGCACAGGAACGTTCATCACTTTAACTTTCTTCTTCTAACTTGGAGGATAATCACCAACATGCCAATACCACCCCCTCTTCTCCTCATCCCACTCAAGAATGGCAGATTGACTCTGCTTCATGACATATGCTAACACGGACTTGGAGGGAAAGGGCAACCGAGGATTAGTTGAAATAATTGCACTAAGCCCATCAGGAGGAATGAGAGAGAAATCACGACTACCCACTAATTCTTGCTCAAATAAAGTCATCATTGCCTGCCAATATCCATGCATGGCAGGAGTACGTAGACCCTCCCTCTATAAGCCTGGAATAGTAACCGAGTGAAGCGCTGGCTCCAGAATTCAAAGGCAGTATGTCGTAGGAAGGGTTGAACGAAAGTAAGGGACTCCATAAGAAAAGAAAGGTCACCAGGAATGTCCTGATCTAATCCAAACTTTCTTTTCAATCGGTTGGCAGGATAATGAACAAACCCGATGCCTTCGTCAACCAAGTAAGGCAACCACCCAGCATTGGTGGCCACCAAATAAGTGATCACTGTCTCATCAAAACCGATCAAATGGGTGGTAGTCCCAGCAGTATCAACAAACAAACCCATAGCAGAATTTACACATGTATAACCTGTACCCAAATTTCTGTAAGCTCTCCAAGAAAATTCAATGCCTTTATCAAAGGATTCAATGGCAGAATGGTCAATTGGCTTTAGACCAACCCAACAAAAAGCTAAAGGGAAATCAAACTCAAATCTGCCATAAAAATCAGTAATGGTTTGCGGACATGACTGATACTTTTCTTTAGCAAAACGAATGGGCCTACACTTTGACAAATGCTTAGCACAATGCTCGTACAACAGGTGCTACAAGATAGTACTTGGCATTCCCGCTCATTCTCTTCTTCAACTCGGCCTCCACGGCCTCTTCTTCCAGTGAAAGTTCTATAGTGGCAGGATCAATGTCGCTGAGGATGGGCAAGAGTAACTAGTTAGCGACGTCTTCCAAGGTCACGGTGAGTTCACCGCAGGAGAAGCAGAAGGTATGGGTTGTGGTACACCACCGACGGACCAAGTGAAAGAGGTTGAAGAGGTCTTGGAAGTTGGATAAGCAGCGGGATGAAACGATGGCCTTCAAAACACCGGCCCACTGTAATAACTCCATGAAACCCATGTCGGATAACTCACTATCTACCTATTCCCTCTAACCCAGGGTACTACCCGACCCAAATTCAAAATGAATAGGCACGAGGAGTGAGATGCCTTGGTGAATAACAAGATCAGGGATCAAGGAGGCCAACGGGGCCCAAGAAACCTCTGTGTTTCACCAGCAAAGAGCGAGCCACACACAGCCCAGTGGCGGCTATGCATAATCGCCAGGAATCTTTGGGAAATGGGGGTGGACATCGTACCAGGGATTGATGAGAAGAGCGCACTCACTGTTCGAAGCGCGCTGTGCTTCTTCCTCATCGGAATGGTCTGACTTGGAATACACGGCCTCCTTACCTATTTCCTGTATGGTGGGAGGATCGGAGATGGCCTCTTTTCCTTTACGACGAGAAGAGCCTTGACTTTTCACCAGCTTCATGATACAGAGATTTGATCAAAGTAAATGGGTGGAAGTGTTTGAGGAAGAGGAAGCGGTGAAGAAAGGGGAACAGAGAGAGTGTTTTGGAAAAGAAGAAGGAGTTTGTGTTTGGAGTATGAAGGGACTCTCTCTTAAATCTAGAGGTCATTAATGACGGCACAAAGGGAGGTAATGGGTCAGCCATTAGAAAGGGGATGAAATTAATGAAAGAGCAGCTGTGTTCCAAAATAACTACTAATCTAGGAAATTCGAAGAGACAACACTATTCCAGAATAACTGCTAACGGGTCAACACTTGGGCAACTTGTGTCACCTTTAACGGCCCTTGAAATAATTCTTTTATATGTCTAGGGTTGTGAGAAAAAAAAGCCCAAACACATAATCACGGATTAGAGTTAAAATAGAATTGAAAATCTGTTTTTCATAAACCTCAATACATAGCCATCTGTCAAGCAGCTGTCGAGCCATATGGCTGGAACAGTTCTTCAAGCTCGATAGATACTAGCTATCGAGCTTTAATGACAGACACTTTTCAGACTTGAATCTTGTACAGACTTGCATAACTTCAACATTTGATCTTGAAACACAATTTCTTGAAGTATTAAACTCATCCTAGATCTACCCAAATACAAGTAAAGTGCATTTTGTCAAAGGATTAGCCAATTACATGAAATAGTAACATAAGTTCCTAACAAGTGAATCACATATGTCCTAACAATCTCCCCTTTTTGCAATTTGTGACAAAACCACAACAAACAAATGAACATATGAGAGAAGTCATAAATCACTCAACTCATATTCACTTGTTGAATACAATAAAATCGATCCTAACATAAACTCTTGACAAACTTTGCAAGAAGAGAGTTTATGGCAAGTAGACTTTGACAATCTGTATTTCTGAAACACTTTAAACAAAACTCATCAAGGCATTTTTGTGTGAAACAGAAATACTAGATTGCATACACATAATAAGAAGCATGTGCATGAAGAGAAAAAAGAAACAACACATGTAAGGGTTGGTGAAAGAAACATACATCAACATATAAAGAAGATAAGTACAATGTATGTCAATAATGGACACAAGACCTATGTACAAGAATAAATGTATCTAAAGTAGAGAAAACAAAAAAACGATACAAATAATCCTCACTACATCCCTCAGATATCAACACTCCCCCTAACAAAATGGTCCTATAATAAATCTCCCCCTAAGAATGACTACGCTCATATCTAAAACTACTTCCCCTTTTTGTCACGAGTGACAAAGGGTAAGAGTGTCAAGTAGACATCTCCTCTGTACCGGAAGAGCTAGCATCTCCATCATCATCATCCTTAGAAGTATCATCATCATCAACCTCAACCTCTGAAGCCACTAGAGGAGGTCGAGAAGAAGCCTCAGGAACAAAACCACCCTTGACCGCCTGCCGTCGTGCTATACAGCTGACATAAATGTTCACCTGATAGAGCTCAGTATAAAGTGTATCAAGGTGAGCATCCATGCACTGAAGCTGCGTCATGATGTCTCCTAGAGTCACATCACCAATAGAAGAGGAGGGAGCAGATGTGGATGGAGCAGATTATGATGGAGCCGAATGAGAAGGAGCTGCTGTCTCAAATTGCCTTGACCTAAATTGCGCCTCACTACATTTAATGGTAGCGTAGTCTATGGAACACATATAAGAAAAGTGGTTGGAAGCTGGAAACGGAACATAAAAATAGCATAAGATCCTTGTGATAGCCGAAAGAAAGATGAGCTTATCACGGGACGCTGAATCCTTATAGACATCTAGGATAGATAGAATAAAGTGAGAAAGAAAATCTATGGTAAGATGCTCAAGAAGGGATAACAAAAATCAAGCACGAGGCTTTGTGATAGAGTTATAGTGAGAAAGATGGTGAAGAACAAAAGTCATAACCATGTTCAAAAACTGAGGGCCTTTTGCAAAGTCCGAATAGTAAATGAACTGACACTCACCCCAATCAGAAGGGAACTCACAGAAAGCATATTTGAGCTCATCTTTGGACACATCCCTCAGAAGCTCATAACCAGGGTAGTCAGGAAACTCTACCTTAGGGACACGGAGCACATCCGCAACAATCTATGGTGTGACAACGATGCGCATACCTCGAACGCGAGTGATAAAATGAGATATGGAAAAATCAAATCCATGCATGTTGGAGTAAAACTCCTAGATCAACACGAATGGACGAGTGACCAAGACATCACACAGTGACTCCCAACCTCAACTATGAATGATAGTGGGTAGGTCAGTGTCAGCAAAGTTCGCCAAAATGAGTCGACATTCAGAATGAATGCCTCGACGAGAAAAGTTCTCCGAGAAGGCCTTACGGGAATACTCATCATGGAACCGAATATGTGATGGAGTAGGAATAGAGGAAGTGGATGCCCCGAAACAAAAAGGGTTCTGGGATGGAGCAGACTTACGTTTAGGTGCCATAGACACGACTAACGTAAACGAAAAAGAGAGGGACAGAGAGAGACAATCAGAAAAGTCCTAACACATTTCAAATATAACACGTATATTGTAAAGAGAGTATGTATGCATGGGAAATGCATGAACATGTGACATGCAATATAAAAAGAATCATGGGCTCAGGCCAATCAGATCCTATCAGCACACAATCAATTTGCACATAACTAAATGCATGATAATACTGTTATAATGCTTATGTGATGCAATGTATGAGATTTTAAACTCATTTATGCAAAACCCATCCCAAAATTTCAACAAAAACTTAGCCATTTTGAAAAACCCTAAAACCTAGGTTTCAAAACATGAAATGCATGTAATCAAAGCCTTGACACTCCTAGGACCTAGGACACTCCTATTTCATGTGATCAAAGCCTTGACATCCAAAGCACCTTGGTCCTGCGGGAACATTGTACTGACTGCCATCCCTAGCATCCTTCTACCCTTTGTCTTAACTCTTGAACTGAGAAGAACTAGATTGCCTATGGTCCTTGTTGAAGCCCTTTCCATTTGCATTCTTCATAAACTTCTTGAATTGCCAGGTGATGTAGGACTTCATGTTAGAATTTTCATCATCTGAAGACTCATCAGTATCACTGCTCTTGGCCTTCAATGCCATGCCTCCTTAGCAGTTTCAGTAGAGGATATCTTCTTGAATTCCTCATTAGTGACCGCACTAAATAAAGCATTCAATGCTCTGCAGTTGAAATTTGTCACCTTCATCTTAGCATCATCCCAATCGGTTGGCGCTTCCTTCAGCTTGGTCTAGCCTATCTCAACAGCTTGCCACACTTTCTCATCTAAAGACTGCAAGAAAGCTCTCATGCGTACTTCCCAATAAGTATAGTTAGTGCCATCAAATAAAGGAGGTATAATTAATTACTGTCCTCTATCCATGACAAACAGGAGTCAATGGATTAGTACAACAAAGATTAACCCTAATTAGAGTGTGCCTGCTCTGAGACCACTTGATAGGCCAAAAATGTAATGACCCCTTGTGGTGAATTAATTGATTAATTAGTCAAATTTCTTAATTAATCAATTTAACAAACAAAGCGCGTGGTAGCACAAACAAATCACCAATTAAACTAAGTATGCAGCGGAAAATAAATTGACACGGTGATTTGTTTACGAATAGGGAAAACCTGCACGACAAAAACCCAACCAAGTGATTTTAATGTCACCACTCCGGAGAATCTACTGTTATTGAAACAAGCGGTTGCAAGTAAAGGAATCCCAATACCTTATACCAACCCATAGTTGAACCCTTACACCAATACCCAATTGGACTTGTTCTGTAGTGACAATCTCTCCTTGTAATGCACAGCTCCAAGTACGTGACTAACCAATTGCGCAAATCCCAGTATGTGACTTCAATCACCAACTGGAGAAGGTTGTTGGCTGCAACGTTCTTTAGTTCATCCACGATGAAGATCCAGAAGATACTTGGTCACAAAACCCTTTGGTGCACAAACACAGCAACTTCTACACAAGAACGATGAACTAGGGTAAATTCTGCCTCCGGTCACAATTTGATTGAACAAACTTTGCTTAACACTTGTGCAACTTGTGTCACCTTTAACGGCCTTTAAAATAATCCTTTTATATGTCAAGGGTTGTGAGAAAAGAAAGCCTAAACACATAATCACAGATTAGAGTCAAAACAGAACTGAAAATCAGTTTTTCATAAACCTTGATAGATAGCCATTTGTCTAGAAGCTGTTGAGCCATGGGGCTAGAACAGCTCTTCAAACTCGATAGATACTAGCTGTCGAGCTTTAATGGCAGGCACTTGTCAGGCTTGAATCTTGGATAGACTTGCATGGCTTTAATACTTGATCTTGAAACACTATTTCTTGAAGTATGAAACACATCCTAGATCTACCCAAATACAAGTAAAGTGTATTTTATCAAAAGTCAATTACATAAAATGATAACATATGTTCCTAACAAGTGAATCACATATGTCCTAACATATATATATAGAAGAGGTTATTCCTCTTTGGACTGGACTTTTATGTGATTTAGAAATACTTCTAAATCTTACTTTTAATAGGGAAAAAACTTGATAACAACCTGGTAAAAAATAAAAATATATCTTCAACTCCACTTAAAATGCCTACAAAATAGGACACTCTCTTACTAATCCAAGTCTTCAAAAAAAAAAATTATTCAATTTTTTTTAAAAAAAAGGAAAATTATGACACTAGACCAAAAATAAATGAATAAATAAATAAAGCCTCATCGCATGCGCAATGCGAGTGTGAAGAGGCTAGTGTGTGTGTGTATATATATCATGAAATCCTTTATTAAAATCTTGCCATGTCATATTTTCTTGAAATGGTGGAATAGATATATCCATACAACTTCAATTATAATAAATAAAAATCGTTCTATTAATGACTATCATAAACTGAAATTAAATTTAATAATTTTACAAAATTGTAGAATATTTAACGATACAAATAACATAATAATAAATGCAAATTATCAACTACTATAATGTTCTAATTTCATATTTAGAAAAAAGAATAAAATAAAAATGGGAGATAATCATTACTTTAATTTCAGTTGATTTCATAATAGTGTACAAAAAAAAAATTTCATGTCTTATAATTTTGCACATTATTATTCTAGTATAAATTTTATGATTAAGTACACGTTGACATTTTATTCTGTATTTAAACCTCCATTAACATATTCTCATATTATATTTTCTTTAAAAGATAGAATAGATAATTTTATATACATACACAACTATAAGAAATATTATTATATTAATAAATGTCATAATTATTAAATTTAATATTTGGACAAAACATAAAGGAGAGAATCCGATCTTACAATACTTTACGGCACATTTCATTAGTCGAAAAAACTTGATCAAACAAAATTTATTCTTGCCATATATTCACGTAATGTCTCTATATATTTAATTGTATAGTTGTTCACTACCAAACTGCACCTTGTCTCACTTCTCTTTCTTTGGAAAAATTCAACAAGAAACCTAAATCATGAGAACTCTCTCTACCTATATCCTTTGTTTGCTTGTTCTCTGCCTTACTGTTGGTGCGCACTTTATACAAAACTTCGTGCTCTACAGCTTTGTTAGTTTATATAAGTCAGATATTTCCTGTTATTTAAAGATCGACCACCATACTCTTTACCTTTATTAATTTTATAGGACCATTGTATATCCTTACGATTTCTCATCTTTTGTTCTTCTGATAGTTGTGGCTATAAGAAAACTATAGCATCTCATAAATATTTAAGAGTGTTGTTTTAATCAAGGAAAAAAACTTATTTAAGTTTCTTTTTTTTTTTCATATACATTTTTTAATTTGCATTCTTTTTTTATCCCAACCATCATTTTGCTATCATTTTTTTTCATATATATCTTTTAATTTGCTATCATTCTTTTTTGATTATAAGAATTATATTCTAATTAAATTATATTCAATCATGATTATAGGTAGCAAGCCCATGGTGGTGGATGCTAAAATGTGCCTAGTGGACCGGTTTGTCTTTAGTCCTGGATCGGATTGCTTGCCGAGAGACTGCAACGCAGATTGTATAACAAAGCACCCCGGATCTACTGGACTATGCAATGCTTCAATATATTGCACTTGTTACAAGCCTTGCTAATCCGTTTCTATATATTTAGCGGAGAGTGCTAAATATAGGTTATATTTTACTAATAAATTCAAAAAATGAACATGTTTGATAAAATAAATAGAAAATATGATAGGAATGGTAATTTTATTACTGAGAATAAAATATTTTAGGATTTGTGCCCTAAAATCCTATTGTTTGACATTATCTATTGAATAATAATTTTTATTTTATTTTTGACACTATTGTGACATGAATATTTGGACATTATTTTATAGTTCATGAGATGCATAGTATGTGATTTAGGAAATAGAGATATGAAACTAAAAAAATACAAGTGTGTGAAGAAGATCAAAATACAAGTTCTTTGTAAACTAAAAAAAAAAAACCCTAATTCACAATCCGACATTTCCTTAGTAAAAACTTTTTTTTTTTTTTTTGAGAAGGTCCCTTGTAAAGACTAGTTGTAAAAAGTTCAACTGTTGATCCAAAATCCCATCTTTATAAATTAAAATGTATTGGACCTTGATCCAAGCCCAATTCCTTTTAGGACCATGTACTTTTGCCCCATACAGTTACTATATGAATAAATGTCATAATTATTGGATATAATATTTGGACAAAACTTTTTTTTTTTTTTGAGAAACCCCTATCAATGGGGAGTATTATTAAGTACTAAAACGAAAGACAAAATTGTAAGCACCAATGGTGTCTGGTGGAACAGACTCCATCCAAACATCCAATGGACTAGTTACAGCTCGTCTAGCTAGTCTATGAGCCACACAATTACCTTGCCTCATAATATGGCGAAAAAAATACATGACTAAAAAAAGAACAAAGAAAAGTAATGTCTTCTAAGATATGCCCAAACTCAGATTGAGTCATACTGCCACAATTGATTGAGTTAATAATGACTTCTGAATCACCTTCAACTATCAATCTTCAAAAACCCAACTCCTTTGCAAACCAAAGAGCTTGGCGCACTGCTAGCCCTTCCACCATCTCTACTAAAGCAAGTAGTGGAATCTGTTGTGTTAAAGCAACTATAACTAATCCGTCATCATTATGAATTATAATACCAAGGCCAACCTTGTTTTCTTTTACAAAGAGTGCTCCATCAAAGTTAACTTTAAGTAGACCTGACAGTGGAGGACGCCATCAGACTGACCTCGCTGTGCATGGGATCTTGGTGTGGATTGGACGCAGTTGCTGGTACTCCTGAAGACTTTCACAAGCCATAGAACTGATCTTTGCCAATGGGACCGTGTCTTCCTTTAGTCGGAGTTTGTTTCTATGCATCCAAATCAGTGAAGTCGTCCATTCAAATAGAGCAAAGCAAGACCTGTCCTATTGTGCCCACTTTTATTTGGACAAAACATAAATGAGAGAATCTAATCTTATTATTCTTTATGGTACATTTCACTAGTTGAAAACATCCAATCAAACATAATTTATTATTGCCATATATTCATGTAATGTCTCTATATATTTAAATGTATTGTCATTCACTACCGAACTACCCCTTATCTCACTTCTCTTTCATTGGCAAGATTCAACAAGAGACCTAAATTGCGAGACCTCTCTCAAGGAACTCAATACCGTACCAATACCGATTGTACCAGGGAAATATACCATGCTGGCTATTAAACCGGTACCGGTACTCCTTCAAAATGTATCGAAAATAATACCGGGTTGTATCGGCCTATATCGGTCGGTATTGGCATTTCAGCTGATACGTTAAAAAAAATTCTTTGAAAATATTTTATCTAATCTAATATATTGGTTAATGTAATTAAGCTAATACGTTGGCTTATAAAATATGTGGATTTTAATTTTATGTTGATAAACATAAAAATTCATAAATTCTGATGATGCCGAGAAATTCACCAGTGACCCACACGATACCTACGTACTCGGATGTAAAACCTGCACAATACAAAGAGAGAAACCTAACAGAGAGCACCGGTGTGGTGCCGGCCAAATACCCTCTGAAGGTTAAGTTAGAACTATTCTCAACTCCAGAGTGCTAGAGTAGGGGTAGATTATGCGTACCACGATTTGTGAGGGTATTGGGGCTTTTATAGTAGTTGAAAGTTGAACTTTTCTACTTGGAGTCGAAGTCTTTCCTTGTAGAAATCCTCTTGAGGAGTCCCAAATGTGATGGACAGGTCATATTCCTTATAAAGAAGATCTCCAACAATGCACGCAGCTTCTAGAACCCTAATTGCGCTAGGAGTCTAATTACCCCTAGAATCTAAGGGGTGTGATGCAAGTATTCCCATATAGGGATTCTTTCTGACACGTGGCCAGCAAATCCGTCCTCATCGAGTCTTGCACCTGATGGGCCCGTACATCAACATTGCTTGGATTCGTCAGCTTATTTTCTCCTCTTCAGTTGCCCCCTTCACCCTATGGGTCCGTGATCTCGGAGTGAAAGGACCCGTAGGGTGACGGTTCGATTTGGATCTTGAGAGACTTGTCAGTCTTTGATAGGCTAGCCCGAAATTATTTATGGCAAAATGGACCTAAATTTTGACCAAGGCACTTTTGGGTGACATGGTCCATCTGTCCTCCCGCAGGTAAGAAGACTTAGAATTTTCACCGAGGCATTCGCGGGTGACTTGGTTCGTCCATCCACCCGTAGGTAGCAGGACTTAAAATTTATACCAAGGCACATGTGAGTGACTTGGTCCGTCCTTCCACCCGTAGGTAGTAGGACTTGAATTTTGTACCAAGGCACTGGCGAGTGACTTGGTCCGTCCTTCCACCCGTAGATAGTAGGACTTAAATTTTGTGCTAAGGCACTTGTGAGTGACTTGGTCCGTCCTTCCACCCGTAGGTAGAAAGAATTAAATTTTTTACCAAGGCACTTGTGAGTGACTTGGTCTGTCCTTCCACCCGTACGTAGTAGGACTTAAATTTTGGGCTAAGGCACTTGTGAGTGACTTGGTCCATCCTTCCACCCGTAGGTAGAAAGACTTAAAATTTATACCAAGGCACATGAGAGTGACTTGGTCCGTCCTTCCACCCGTAGGTAGTAGGACTTGAATTTTTTACCAAGGAACCTGTGAGTGACTTGGTCTGCTCTTCCACCCGTAGGTAGTAGGACTTAAATTTTGTACTGAGACACTCGTGAGTGACTTGGTCCGTCCTTCCACCCGTAGGTACGAAGACTTGAATTTTGCCCCAAGGTACTTGCGAGTGACTTGGTCCATCCTCCCACCCATAGGTAAGAAGACTTATATTTTGTACTAAGGCACTTGTGAGTGACTTGGTCTGTCCTTTCACGCATAGGTAGTAGGACTTAAATTCTGCACTAAGGCACTTGTGAGTGACTTGGTCCCTCCTTCCACGTGTAGGTAGGAAGAATTGAATTTTGTACCAAGGCACTTGTGAGTGACTTGGTCCGTTCTTCCGCCCGTAGGTAGGAAGACTTATATTTTGTACCAAGGCACTTGTGAGTGACTCGGTCCGTCCTTCCACGCGTAAGTAGTAGGAATTAAATTTCGTACCAAGGCACTTGTGAGTGACTTGGTCCGTCCATCCACCCGTAGGCAGGAAGACTTGAATTTTGTACCAAGGCACTTGTGAGTGACTTGGTCCGTCCTTCCACGTGTAGGTAGTAGGACTTAAATTTCGTACCAGGGCACTTGTTAGTGACTTGGTCCGTCCTTCGACCCGTAGGTAGGAAGACTTGAATTTTGTACAAAGGCACTCGTAAGTGACTTGGTCCGTCCTTCCAAGCGTAGGTAGTAGGACTTAAATTTCGTACCAGGGCACTTGTGAGTGACTTGGTCCGTCCTTCAACCCGCAGGTAGGAAGACTTAAATTTTGTACAAAGGCACTCGTGAGTGACTTGGTCCGTCCTTCCACGCGTAGGTAGTAGGACTTAAATTTTGTACCAAGACACTTGTGAGTGACTTGGTCCGTCCTTCCACCTGTAGGTAGAAAGACTTGAATTTTGTACCAAGGCACTTGTGAGTGACTTTGTCCGTCCTTCCACCCGTAGGTAGGAAGACTTATATTTGGTACCAAAGAACTTGTGAGTGACTTGGTCCATCCTTCCACACCTAGGTAGTAGGACTTAAATTTTGTACCAAGCCACTTCTGAGTGACTTGGTCCGTCCTTCCACCTATAGGTAGGAAGACTTGAATTTTGTACCAAGACACTTGTGAGTGACTTGGTCCGTCCTTCCACCCGTTGGTAGGAAGACTTATATTTTGTACCAAGGCACATGTGAGTGACTTGGTCCGTCCTTCCACCCGTAGGTAGGAAGACTTGAATTTGGTACCAAGGCACTTGTGAGTGACTTGGTCCGTC
Organism: Quercus ilex subsp. ballota; assembly: GCA_032727855.1. Classification (NCBI taxonomy): domain Eukaryota; kingdom Viridiplantae; phylum Streptophyta; class Magnoliopsida; order Fagales; family Fagaceae; genus Quercus; species Quercus ilex. The sequence goes on along the minus strand of CM064911.1, from coordinate 93,998,443 downwards.
CTTCCACGCGTAGGTAGGAGGACTTAAAATTTATACCAAGGCACATGTGAGTGACTTGGTCCGTCCTTCCACCCGTAGGTAGTAGGACTTAAATTTTGTGCTAAGGAACTTGTGAGTGACTTGGTCCGTCCTTCCACCCGTAGGTAGAAAGAAGTAAATTTTTTACCAAGGCATTTGTGAGTGACTTGGTCCGTCCTTCCACCCGTACATAGTAGGACTTAAATTTTGGGCTAAGGCACTTGTGAGTGACTTGGTCCGTCCTTCCACCTGTAGGTAGAAAGACGTAAATTTTTTACCAAGGCACCTGTGAGTGACTTGGTCCGTCCTTCCACCCGTAGGTAGTAGGACTTAAATTTTGTACCGAGACACTCGTGAGTGACTTGGTCCGTCCTTCCACCCGTAGGAAGGAAGACTTGAGTTTTGCACCAAGGCACTTGCGAGTGACTTGGTCCATCCTTCCACCCATAGGTAGGAAGACTTCTATTTTGTACTAAGGCACTTGTGAGTGACTTGGTCTGTCCTTCCACGCATAGGTAGTAGGACTTAAATTCTGCAGTAAGGCACTTGTGAGTGACTTGGTCGTCCTTCCACGTGTAGGTAGGAAGAATTGAATTTTGTACCAAGGCAATTGTGAGTGACTTGGTCCGTCTTTCCACCCGTAGCTAGAAAGACTTATATTTTGTACCAAGGCACTTGTGAGTGACTTGGTCCGTCCTTCCACGCGTAGGTAGTAGAAATTAAATTTCATACCAAGGCACTTGTGAGTGACTTGGTCCGTCCTTCCACCCGTACGTAGGAAGACTTGAATTTTGTACCAAGGCAGTTATGAGTGACTTGGTCCGTCCTTCCACGCGTAGGTAGTAGGACTTAAATTTCGTACCAAGGCACTTGTGAGTGACTTGTTCTGTCCTTCCACCCGTAGGTAGGAAGACTTGTATTTTGTACAAAGGCACTCGTGAGCGACCTGGTCCGTCCTTCCACGCGTAGGTAGTAGGACTTAAATTTTGTACCAAGACACTTGTGAGTGACTTGGTCCGTCCTTCGACCTGTAGGTAGAAAGACTTGAATTTTGTACCAAGGCACTTGTGAGTGACTTGGTCTGTCCTTCCACCCATATGCAGGCAGACTTATATTCAAGGAGGAATGAACTATTCATACCCTTATTATTAGCAGCCTTGAATTTTGGACAATTCCTCTTCTAATGTCCTTTCTCACGACAATGGAAACATTTTCCTTTGAGCTTCTTTCCTTTGTTAGCAACCCTTAAGACAATTTGTTTACCCCCTTGCTTGGTGAAGTCCTTCTTCTTCTTCTTTTTATCCTTGCCTTTCGACTTAGGTTGAGAAGTAGAAGCTTCACCAATATTGGCTTCAAAATTGGAAGTACCAAGAATGCCTTCTGCCGCTACCAATTCATTCATTAATTTTGACAATGTATAAATCTTTTTGTTCATATTATAGTTAAGTTTAAATTCCTTGAATGATTCTGGTAGTAATTGGAGTCTCACATCCACTTGGGATTCTCCATCAATATCGGCACCTAAAACTTCCAATGTATTATGTTTGAAAATCATTGTAAGATAATGCTCCCATTTCATTATAGATATGCATCCCATCTTGTAAAGAAAGAGATAGCCTTTGCCTTAGAGCTAGAAAACTCCCAACCCTCTTTTCCATTTCCCTCACCATTAATATATCTTTGAGAGAAATATTTTTATCACGTTCACCAGCTACACAATCCCTTGAGTGTTGTGAGATTGAGTAGGAGGTTAGGAAATCATAGAAGCCATTACAAAATCCATATCCATTTGGTGGATTTCCATTGCCTGCTCAACGGTGGTAACTTAGGCAAGCTAGTTAAAGAAAGGACTTCGGGAATTCGATTACTAGCAGGAGCTTGGGGGACTCAAGTATATAGGTGGATATGGGCTTGGAAGGTTCATAGTCTGTCTTGTACTGCAGCTATTCAACTAGTGGAGATTTTTCGACAGTGTGATCGGGGAATGGGTTTTTGTGCCTAGTTGCTTGAGTTTTCCTTTTCATAAACACTTTCCTATGTTTAACTTTGGTTTGATTTATTTCCAAATTTTTATATTGCTACATGCATGCTTTAGTTCATTCTTGAATATGCTTGCAATATGGTATTTGTCTAAAAATACGTATATTGGACTAAGTTGTAGTTTTAGTTTAAAAACGTTTAAGCTATAAAAATTGATTATGGGGGTTCTAAATATATGTCAAGGTGTAATTAGCATTTCTCAACATTTCACTGAAAAGGTAAATATATCTTAAATTTATATTAATGCATAAGAAAAATGAGTTTGTAATTACTTTATTTTTTAATTAAATTTCACCACATAATATAAATGAAGTAGGCTTATATTTGTCAATAAAACCCCGAGAGCATTGGTTTAGAAAATATTTTTAGAAACCTTTTGTGAAAAAAGGAAAAAAATGAATTTTTTTACAGCTTTTTATATTTCCCATAAAAATGGTATCAAAACATTTCTTTAATGGTTTATTGACAATTGCTCTAAGGGCACGCATTAACATTACATAATTTTTAATTAAATTATTAAACCAATAATTATGAGAGAGCGAGAGAGGTAACCAATGATGATTTTTGTAGAATTTTTATTTATAGTTTTTGAGCTATTAAGTTACATAAGGAATAACAACTACATACCTTTTAGCATACCTTAGGGATATATATATATTTCTCATAATGCATAATTTTGCAATAAGTTCAGTCAATAAATAAGAGATCTTGTAACTCAATTAGCACTTTATAGTATATATAACGAAGACGTTAAGATTCAAATCACCTCTCCTCAACCTATCGAATTATCCATATTTAGCGGGGCGAAATTAATGTTCTTGAGTAAAATATGGGGAAGCCAAACCAAAACTCAACGTTGGGCTTTGATATAATGCCCAAAGGCTTTCAGTATAGTGATAAGCCTATCCAAGTAAGAATAAAGGTTGAACATTAGCAAGAACAACATTAAGGCCCAGGAAAACACTTCATGAGAGTTAATTAATAAATGAGTAGATTTATTACAACAATGAAAGAAAATAAAATTCTCTTGCAGTAAGGTAAAATTAAACGGATGATCCAGCAGTCAATTATTGAATAAGTTTAAGTAAGTCTTCACTTCAGAAAATCCTTGTGTATCTCAGTCAAAATGGTCCAAGGTACTTTCCGCTACTACTATGTCAATATGAGGAAAAAAACTCTATTGTTACAAATACATTATTTTTTCAATGGAAAAACAAAAAGTAAAGACCAAAGGTTCCATGGTGAGAAAAATGGGGTTATTTGGCATGATATGAAGGAAGAGAGAGATTCTAGCTCAGTGTAGTTGAACCAAGATTCTTCTGGAATATACATGTGGGGTAGTAAGGGCTTTTTTCAAGTGAATGGGTGAGTAAGTTTGTTGTGAAATGGAGGAGAATAATGATAATGCCCTTTCCATTTGCATTCTTCATAAACTTCTTGAATTGCCAAGTGATGTAGGACTTCATCTTAGAATCTTCATCGTCTGAAGACTCATCAGTATCACTGTTCTTGGCCTTCAATGCCATGCTCTTGCCTCTTTGGACATATGTGATTCATGTTAGGAACATATGTCAATATTTATGTAGTTGGCTAATCCTTTGACAAAATGCCCTTTACTTTTTTTTGGGTAGATCTAGGATGTGTTTAATACTTCAAGAAACATGTTCAAGTCTAGTATTAAAACCATGAAGATTGGACCAAGCAACAAGTGAAGAAAAGTTGTTCATTAAAGCTGGACAGATAGCTCGACAGTTGCAGACAGATAGCTCGATAGCTAGGCTATCTATCAAGATTTTCTACTTCTTCTTATCGAAATCTTGATAGCTTCTCGACAGCTGGTGGATCGATCGAGAAAGCTCCTATCTCCTCGACAGCTCCTCAATAGCTTCTCAATAGCTGTATCTGCCGATCGACACCTCTTGATCGATCGAGGTTACGGGAATTCAGATTTCCAGATCTGATTTTCAGCCCATGATGACATGTATATGTAGGATTTCTTTTCTCACAACCCTAGACCTATATAAGGCTTATATTAGAGGCCGTTATATAAGAGAATACAAGGAGAACATATGCAAAAGGTGACCAATGCCTTATTCTCTCTGAAAGAAGCTACTGCGTCTTTACACCTTAAGGTTTTGTAACCAAGTGCTTCTTGATCTTCATTATTGATGTAGTGAAGAACTTTGCAGCCAACCTCTTCTTCTAGTTGGTAACTGAATGCGCATACTAGGATCTGCACAATTGGTTAGTCACGTACTGGGATTCGTGCATCACCAAAGGGTGGCGTTCATATATTGAAGAGTTCAGAGGTTCTGAAGCGGTAGAAGGTTTCTGCTGTGAGTTCATCTACGGGGATTGTAGAGTCTAGGGACAAATGCTTTGTACTAGATCTGAAACTTCTCTTTACTATAGTGGATTGCATTTCGGGAAGGTTTCCCCCCAGGTTTTTTATTGTGAAACTAGTTTGTTTCATTGGTTTTTCTGGGTCATCATATCTTGTCTTATTTACTTTTTTGCTACATTCATTGTTGACATGATATTGATGTTTGTTTGTTTAAACAAGTTTTATTCATAATAAATCATATTAACAACTTAAATTTAAACTTGTTAATTCTATCAACTGGGGCCTAAATTTCCCAACAAGTGGTATCAGAGCGGGTTCACTCTAATTGAATTAATTTCCTGAGTATGATCCTTGACCCCTGTTGTCATGGATCGTGGACAATCTCTTTCATCCTTTATTTGATGGAACTAATTATGCGTACTGGAAAGTTTGTATGAAAGTTTTTTTGCAGGCTCTAGGTGAACAGGTATGGCAAGCTGTTGAAGTTGGCTGGATTAAGCCAAAGGAAGCCCCAGTGGATTGGGATGATGCAACAATCATTGCGGCAAAGTTCAACAATAGGGCCTTGAATGCTTTGTTTTGTGGGGTGACCAATAAGGAATTCAAGAAAATATCATCCACAGAAGTTGCCCAGGAAGCATAGACCATTCTTGAGACCACCTATGAGGGTACCAAGGCAGTAAAGACTATGAAGCTTCAAAGACTCACTAGTAGTTTTGAAGAAATAAGGATGGAGGAGGATGAGACCTTTGATGAGTTTTATGCCAAACTCAAGGATATTGAGAATTTTGTCTTCAACCTTGGAGAATGTATTGCAAAATCCAAAATTGTTAGGAAAATTCATAGGTCCTTACCTGAAAGATTCCATGCCAAGATCATTGCCATTGAAGAAGCAAAGGACATTGATCAAATTCCTTTAACTGAGCTTGTAGGGAACCTTCAAACCTATGAGATGGGATTAGGCTCAATGGGAAAAGGTGGAAAGAGTAAAAACGTGGCTCTTAAGGGTATAGAGGAAGAGACTAGGACTCTGAAGATGAAGATGATGATGAGGATGAGGATCTAACCTTCATAACTGATGAGATTATCAAGCTTCTTCAGTTCAAGAAAAAGGATAAGGGAAAACCTTTGAGGAAATCTAAATCCTCAAGGAAGGGCAAGAATAAGAAACCCCTTATTCAATGCCATGAGTGCAAATGTTTTGGTCATATGAGGATAGAGTGTCTAAACTACCTCATGAAAGAAAAGAACAAAGAGTCAAAAGATAAAGGGTTCATTGCTACTTGAAGTGGTACTAAGAATGACTCTTCTGACTGCCTCAACCGATAAGGTGATTATGGAGAGTGCTAGTGACAGTAAGGATTCTTTTGATGATGAAGTGCCCAAGAAGATGACCTTTCAGGAAGCCTATGATAAGCTATGCACTAAATTCAGTGGGTGAATCGGCCACAAGCATCCCTAGACTCTCATTCCACAGTAGGTGACCCAGAGACAAGCGTCACTAGACTCACATTCTACAGTGGGCAACCAAGAGTCAACTATCCCTGGACTCACATTCGACAGTGAGTGAACTAGCGACAAGAGTCCTGGACTCATATTCTATAGTGGATGAACCAGCGATAAGTGTCACTGGACTCGTACTCTACAGTGGGTGAACCAACAACAAGTGTCTCTGGACTCTCTTTCTAAAACAGGTGAACTAGCTACAAGCGTCCCTAGACTGGCATTCTACAGTGGGCGAACCAGTGATAAGCCTCCCTGGACTTACATTTGGCAGTGTGTGAACTAGCGACAAAAGTATATGGACACGCATTCTACAGTGGGTGAACCGACAACAAGGATCCTTAGACTCGCATTCTACAGTGGGTGAACTAGTGACAAGCATCTCCGGACTCGCATTGTACAGTGCGTGAACCAGTGACAAGCATCTCTGGACTCGCATTCTACAGTGCGTGAACCTGTGACCAGCCTCTCTCGACTCCAGCTCTACATTGGGCGAGCCTGCGACAAGCGTCTTTGGACTCATGTTCTACCGTGGGTGAACCAGCGACAAGCATGCCTAGATTCACATTCTACAGTAGGTGAACCAGCGATAAGCATCTTTAGACTTACATTCTGCAATGGGTGAACCAGCGACAAGCGTCTATGGACACGTATTCTACAGTGGGTAAACTGACAACAAGCGTCCCTAGACTCTTATTCTACTATAGGTGACCCAGCGACAAGCGTCTCTAGACTCACATTCTATAGTGGGCGACCAAGCGACAACCGTCCTTGGAATCACATTCTATAGTGGGTGAACTGGGGACAACCGTCCCCAGACTCGCATTCTAAAATAGTTGAACTGGCGACAAGCATCTTGGACTCGCATTCTAAAATAGGTGAACCGGCCATAATCGTCCCTAGACTCGCATTCTATAGTGGGTGAACCAGCGACAAGCATTCCTAGACTTGCATTCTATAGTGGGTGAACTGGTGACAAGCGTCATTGGACTAGTATTCTAAAGTGGGTGAACTGGTGACTAGCATCTCTAGACTCACATTCTATTGCGGGTGAACCAGTGACAAGTGTCCCTGGACTCGCATTCTAAAGTGGGCGACCAGACAACAATCGTCCCTGGACTTACATTCTATAGTGGGGGAACCGGCGACAAGCGTCCATGGATTCGCATTCTAAAACGAGTGAACCGTTGGCAAGCGTCCTTGGACTCACATTCTAAAATGAGTGAACCGCAACTAGCATCCATGGACTTTCATTCTACAGTGGGTGAACCAGAGGGCCCTTCGATTTCAAGTAAGTGGGACATTCTTTCTTGAGGTGTCCATGCCCGTTGCACTCGTAACAAGTGATTCCTTGTGTAGATTGGGATTCCTTTCCATCTTTCTTTGTGAATTCCCTTTTCTCCCTTCCTGAACTTTGGAATTTCCCTTTATCACCAAATTTTCCATTATTCTTGAATTTCAAGAATTTTCGGAAATTTTTCACAAGGTATGCAACATCTTTATCAACAACATCCTCATCCGATGAGTCATGGACTTCCACTCTTTCATTAATGGTCATAAAAGCAAGAGATTTGCTCTTTCTTTGTGTGGGCAATGACAATTCATGGGTCTGAAGTGACCTAATCAGTTCTTGGACTTTGATATCATCAAGGTCTTTGCTCTCTTCAATCGCTATCGCTGTCACCTTGGCATGGAAGCTCTCCGACAAAGAACGAAGGATTTTCCTCACAACTTTAGAGTCTTCCGTTTTCTCCCCCAAGTTGAACTTGCCAATGACTACTTCATTCAGCTTGCTATAGAAAGAGTCAAAAGACTTGCCCTCATTCATTTTCAGCTCCTCGAAACGAGTGGTTAGCATCTTCAGCTTGGTGTCCTTCACTTTCTTTGTTCCTTCATAAGTGGTCTCCAGTATCTCCCATGCTTCCTTAGCAATCGTGATGTGTGAAATCCTGTGAAATTCTTCTGGAGAGACACCACAAAAAATAGCATTCAGGGCTTTACTATTAGCATTAGCTGCTACAAGGGTTGCCTTATCCCTCGTAGATTTGGCAGCCTCCGGCCTAGTCCATCCAATGTCCACCGCATCCCAAACGGTTTCATCCATTGAATGCAAAAATGTCCTCATCATGGCTTTCCAAAAGGCATAGTTGCTACCATCAAAATATAGTGGTGCATTTAAAGATTGAGACTGGTCCATCTCACTACGAGGTCAAGGATCGCACTAAGGTTTTTAAATCACATAGAGTGCACCTGCTCTGATACCAATTGAATGTTCAATTAGTGTATAAAAAACTATGAACTTTTAGACCCCTAATTTACAAATTACCAATTCAAGCTTAATATCAAACAATGTATGTGCAAAAAATGAATATAAGCTTATACCAGAATTGATAAACAATCTAAACCAAATAAAATCACATCCAAAACAGAAATTAAATGATAATGATTAAGGGAAGAGAGATGAAAACACAAGGACAACACAACGATGTGTTATCGAAGAGGAAACCAAAGCTCTCGGCATAAAACCTCTCCGTCGTCCTCCAAGCGGTCAATAATTCACTAAAGAATGAAGTTGGGATACATAAACAGCAGAAGACCCTCCAAGCCTAATCTACTCGGTGTACCTAAGCCCTCCAAGCTTCTTGCTCTAACGAGGTTGCGCCGAACCTTTGTCTTCTTTAGCTTACCAGATTCCACTATAGCCCACAGCATCAACCAATAACCATTGGTTCCTTCCTAACTACTTCCCAAGTACCAAATGGCCTTCTCATAGATATGGGTATGGTGAGAAAATGATTTGGGTAATAAACCTCTCAAGGATGTAACAATGGAAAGGGTAAGAGTAGAGGAATTTGAAGAGTCTCTATGTAAAGATTGTGGATGAATCAATCTTGTTTTTCTCTAGGGATTCTCTCTCAAAATTCTCTCTGGAAGCTCTCTACATTTCATGGGTATAAGGAGTATTTATACTGGAGTGAGAATGGAATGTAAAGAGTCAGGTTTTTCAAAACAGAGCTGGCTGGCAGCTTGGCCTCACGACTTGACTAAGTCACGAGTTCAAGCTGCGAGCTAACAAAATGACCAGGCTGGACTTTTTATCCTGTAGTGCTCCAGCTAGCGTGACTCTTGATCTTCTCTACACGCTTCACTCGTGTGCTGCAGTTGGTGGCTTACCAGTCGCGAGTCACCCATGAGTCCTTGCTTCACTGCACACTCTTAAGCGTTTCTTCACATTCTCTCACACACTACCCTTACATGAATCCCACCTAAATAGAGGGTTACTAAATGCTAAAATACAAGCAAATTTGGCACAGAATAAAGCAAACAGAATGGTTGATTAAATTCAACCTTACATTATCAAACACCTGGCGTGCACACTATGAACAACAATGTGAAACAATGCTTGAACATTATGAAATCCACCCTTAATACATGTTCATTTTGCCACAAGGGGCCAACATCCAAAGAAAATCATCAAAAGAAACCAATCCCATACAAGAATTTGACAAAAATTAAGTTTTCCCAACCCCTATGATAAAAATCCCAACCAAGAGCACAAAACTCTTCAAAACATAATCTAAGGATCCAAATTAATTAAAAGAGTTTAAAATTACCTTAGAAATGTTAAAGGAATGAAAAATCATTCAAATTGATTGGGTTTTGATGTAAAAATATTGAAAATAGGGTTTTAGAGAGGATGGGAGAGGTTTAAAATAGGTTTCCCAAGAAAAAACTCTTTCAAAAGCAGTTTTTGGGCGTTTTGCGACTGGCGAGTCGCCAGCTGAGTCGCGAGTGAGTCGCAAAACCATTCTGTGTAAGCTCATGATTGGGTCATTGCCAAAACGAGTAGCCAAAACTCGTGACTGGGTCTCGCTACTTGCAAGTCGCTAGAATGAGTAGCCAAAAATTCTAACACTTGTTTTTTAACACAGAACAGGTTTAAACAATGAAAAACAAAGTAAGCACTAAACATGAACACAAAAACTGATAAAAATCACTTCCAAAAACATATAAAATGATCAAAAATATTTTTGGATTGATCCATATATAGTTGAGCACACACACATCACATTTAAACAAGTACAATTGAACAAATGAATAAGGCATTCATTGAACATTAGGCATGTGTGTTGTGTGTGTGTATCAAGTGTGGAATAGTCCTTAGTCTAGAATGAAACTTCAATGATCAATTCAATCAAGTCATACACAACTAGTACTAAGTCAAGTGGTCCATCTCAATTATAGAAATAAACATATATGACCTCCCACAAGAAAATGATTACATATCTTTGAAGCTTTTCATTTGGCTTCTTTAAAATTCATAACATTTGATTATTTTGAATCAATACATCTCATTTTGAGATCAATGCCTGAAATTTTTTATATTTCAATTTGATAAACAAGTCTTTGGCTTTTTGGGCATCATACATATTCATAAAAGTCGCTTTCCCTTTTTCCTAGTCAAATACTAGTATGTGCGACGACTTTTGCAGCTCATTATCTCTTTTCATTTTGAGATTTACATTGGTTGAGCTCTTTAAGCAAAAAAATATAAAGTATGGGAAGATATATAGGCACAAGTCTACACATGTATCTAAACCAACATAACTATTGACTATCATTCATGACAAGCTTGAAGATCAATTTACAACAATAACACAAAGATGTCAAGATTTTTCCCACAAAGATATTTATGCATAAAGAATAAGTTAAGCTCGTAAATGCATAAAGCCATTTGTACGAAGGTAAAAGGCAAAACTCACATGTGATATGTGCTCAACTATATATGAACAAACTTTTTGAATTTTTCACTTTTTATGTGGTTTTGGACTTTTACTCACACACAACTAAAACATAAAAGTAAGATCAAAACAAAAGCAATGCATACAAATAAATGTAAAATGCACAAATGCATGAAGATATGACATTCAATACATGAAGGGTCCTACAAAGATCGAACGAATTAGATCAAGGAGCAAAAGAGCAAAAGCTCAACCATAGGAACCCTTCCTCATCCAAACGGAACAATTTTTTGGAATGAGTGTCTCAAGAGAAGTGAGACGAGGGTTGGAAGATTGAGAACCGGAGATGTACATAGTCAAGGAGTTAAGAGCATTAAACACTTTTGTTAACAGCATGCAATTTTCACTTAAATTTGGTTTACCCTTTTTAGCACAACTTCCAAGAAGCTCAAGTTTCTCTTTTCTTTTGATTCTTTTAAAAGCATGAAACTTAGAGCATTGAGGTCTTAGATTACCAAAGGCACTACAATGGTAACAAATAATGCGTTTATGTCTACTAGGCATTTTGTGAATGGATCTAGCAACATGATTTTGTTGTCTCTTCAACTTATGACATTGAGGTCTTATATGACCAATCACACCATAGTGGTGGCAAGTTGGAACAAATTTAGATCCATCCAAAGCCTTAAGTTGAGACCAAAACAGAGGTTTTGACTTAACAGCCTTTCCCTCTACTTTTTGATTTCTTTTATGTGGAGGAATGTATGCCAATTTGTCCTTTGAGATAGAAAACACAATAGACACAAAATCGAGTACCACAACATGATTGCAACAAACATTTTCATCCTTTTGAGCTATAGGTTCAGCAATCAAACATTTGGCGTGCATCTTAAGAGATTCATTTTCACATTTTAGCTCATCAACAAGTTTGTTAGACAAAACAAGTTTAGCATCCAAGTCCATATTCAAACATTCAAACTATTTCAACTTTTCAAGAGAATTTTTAGCAAGTTTCTTATATTTTTCAACCAATTTGTTGGATTCATTGAGCTTAGCAATCAAATCATCATTTTCAAAAAATACCTTGCTCAAATCCTTATTAAACTTCTTAGCCTTTTTCTTCAAGAGTTTGATGTTAGAAATATCAACAACATCCAAAGATTCATGTAACATAGCATCACAATCATGAGGATTATCACTCATAGAGGCTTTTTCACAAACACATGGCATGTTACATTCATCAACATCCAAAACATGCATAAAGGCATACAAAGCACTATCCATGGCAAATAAACACAAGGGGTCAAGGATCACACTTAGGTATTTAAACCACAACAAGTATACCCACTCTGATACCAATTGAATGTTCAAATAGCATATAAACCACTATGAACGTTTAGACCCCCAATTACAAAATTATCAATTCAAGCTTAACGTCAAACAATATATGTGTAGAAAATGAACACAAGCTAATGACAGAATTGATAATCAATCTAAACCAATTAAAATCACATCCACATTAGAAATTAAATGGAAAAGATTAGGGGAAGAGAGATGTAAACACAAGGACAACACAACGATGTGTTATCGAAGAGGAAACCGAAGCCCTTGGCGAAAAACCTCTCCGCCGCCCTCCAAGCAGTTAATAATCCACTAGAAAATGTAGTTGGGATACATGAATAGCAATAGACCCTCCAAGCCTAATCTACCCAATGTACCTAAGCCCTCCAAGCTTCTTGCTCCAAAGAGGTTATGCCGAACTTTTGTCTTTTCTAGCTTACCGGATTCCGCTATAGCCCATAGCATCAACCAATAACCATTGGCCCCTTCCTAACTACTTCTCAAAGCACCTAAAAGCCTTCTCACAGATGTAGGTATGGTGAGAAAAGGATTTGGCAAAGAACCTCTCAAGCATGTAACAATGGAGGGGGTGAGAGTAGAGGAATTTAAAGAGTCTCTATGTAAATATTATGGATGAGTCAATCTTATTTTTCTCTAGAGTTTCTCTCTCAAAATTTCGTCTGGAAGCTCTCTACATTTTGTGGGTAAAGGGGTATTTATACTAGGGTGAGAAAGGAATGCAAAGAGTTAGTTTTTCCAAAACAGAGCTGGATGGTGACTTGGCCTCGCGACTTGACTGAGTCGTGAGTTCAAGCCGCAAGCTAACTAAATGGCCAGTCTGGACTTTTTGTCCTGTAGTGCTACAGTTGGCATGACGGTTCAGCTTTTCTGCATGCTTCACTCGTGTGCATCTTCTGGCGGCTTGCCAGTTGCGAGATCCAGTCGCGAGTCCCTACTTCACTGCACATTCTTGAGCATTTTTTCACACTCTCTCACATACTACCCTTACATGATTTCCACCTAAATACAGGGTTTCTAAATGCTGAATTACAAGCAAATTTGGCATGGAATAAAGCCAACATGATGGTTGATTAAATTCAACCTTACAACTTAAAACAAATAAACAAAAACATGTTAAACTAAGCAAAGCATAAAACTAGATTGACTCAAAATAAAAGCAAAACACATAAGTTATGCAAAAATAAAAAAATAAAAGAGAGAAGAAAGTGATAGAATCACTTGGAGCCCTTTTCCTTCCCCACCTTGGAAGAACCTTTTGTTAGGATTAGTGCCCTTAAATCCTATTGTATGATGCTATGTACGTTATTATATATGACATTATGTATGACTTAATGTTGTGATTAATAAAGTTGTTTTATTATTATCTAAAATAATAACAACATGAATATTCGGACATTGTTTAATAGTCCATGAGATGTATAGTATGTGATTTATGTGAAAAGTCACAGAAAATATAAATCAGAAATTCTTTGTAAACTCAGAATTATAGTTCGTAGTCGGTGATGAAATTGGGCATTTCATCTACGAAGACTATAACATATCAACTAAGATGATTTGTCTTGATCATAGAAGTAGAGACTTCTAGTTGATATGTTGATATGTTTTAAGAGTTAAGACATATTGAACTGGACCGCTGTGAGATTTATTATTCTCCTAACGACTGTCAAATGAATAATAAATCTCACGATTTCTATTTATATGAACTATTAATCCTGAAAGAATAATGGACCTGATCATGGAGTGTAGGTTGCTTTGATATATCATGAGTGAGATCCAAAGTAATGGTCAAAATCTCAGTATGTTGGGCAGCTACATTTGGTGTTGATGGAACATATATTCTCAAGATGGAATTCATAATCTCTTAACAGAGATATAAAATATTCCCTTGAGATAAGTTTAATGGGTTTAGTTATTCAGAGAGTTAAGCCTAACCACTTTGGTAAGAAATTACTAAAGTATATATTTATGAAATTAGATTTCAAAAATATATGGTGAATAACTTTAAAGGATTAAACTGGGTACTCAAGGATTAAGATGTAGTAAACTTCAAAGTGGCAGTCTATATTTATGACTTTGTATTACTACGAATATTTTATAAAGGGGTTGCATGTATAGTAAAGTCTTGAGATATAATTTATTAATGAGGCCTAAAGTACAATTATATTTATCTAGTGGTATTAAATATAATTAATGGTAACTTTGGACTTGTCAACAGTTGACAGAAAAGCTCAAGGCCCATTGGAGCTAGTGTCTTATTGGTCCTTTTTGGTCCCACTCCAAGCCACACACTAAAGCCCAATTGGAAAGGCCCAATAGGCCAGCCTAATTAGATAATCAGTTAGTTATAAAGGGAGAAACATACAGAATTTTTTATTAGAAAAAGAGAGACATCATTTGTGAAATGGTGTGTATGTGTGGGTGAAACCGCTCAATTATTCTCGCTTGGAAACTGATTGAGAGACCACACTTCTTGGGCATAAAGTGGAATTGGAGTGAAGATTAAAAGTGTTCCCAAGTACTTATAATCTTTTGTTTTGAATTTCACCGCACCAAAGTACGCTATCTTGTTCTTAAATTATGAAATTTACATAGTGCATGTTATCAATCATGAATGAAACAGATTCATGTTTTTTGCTTCCGCTGTGTGTTTTGTATGAGATACAAAACCAGATTATCCAACAAGTGTATTAAGATAACCGTTCATGATCATGACAATCATATTGCATTGGTTTGTTCGAAGTGACCTTTAACTATTAAGTATTGGTGCCGTGTCTTACACCTTTCTTTCTAGCAAATCCTTGATCCGGCAGTGAGGGAAAAGAATTGAAACTATTCATGTTCGAAAGGAACATAAGGGCTTTGAGAGGATCTCCAAGGGAAGCAAAAGAGGATTGAAGCTGATTCTGGCTTCTAGATGCTATCATACCGTTGCTCTGTTGAGTGGCTAACCACTTATAGCAATTTGGTTGAGTATGACAGAGATGCTGCTTCTTCTGTTTAGACTTTTGAGAGTTAGCCTTCTTAGCCATAGGGTTTTTAACTTCTTTCTTATCCTGCTTAGGTGGTGCGCCTAAGATAGATTTACCCTCGTCTATGTTCTCACTAGCTAAATCAGTTTTAACATCATTGTTCTTAATTTCAACATTATTACTAAGAGGAACAAAAACAGTAGAACTAGTAGAAGAAATATTAGAAGAAGAGAAACCATACCCTAAACCTGTTCGATTAGAAGCATATTTCTAAAGACTGAGCATCTCATCAAGCTTTGCACTTGAAGTCCTCTCTAATTAAGCTTTGACTTGAAATAGTTCTGCTTTAAGTTTCTTGGTCTTCTCTACCAAGAAATTGTTTTCAAACCTTAGTGCTCCAATAGTTTGATTTGCTACATCAAACTATGTGAAAAACTCTTCACGATCAAGTTCCACATCACTGAGCTTTTTGGTGGCCAACCTATAAAGTTTTTTATGCTTCTCAGAAACTTTGCACAATTTCTCATAGGCTGTATGGATATCACCTTGATCATCCATTTTCTCGAACTTAGACTCCACCAAGTTCTCTTCTTCATCAATGTCTTCAGCAATCCCCTTAGTAGGATTGAAAATGGCAGTGAAGGTATTCAAGATTCTGTCATCCTCATTGTCGGAATCATCCTCAGGCTTGGTGTCGATCAAAGTAGAATCAAGTTCTTTGCTCTTCCCAATGCTCTTGAGATATGTAGGACACTCCTATTTCATGTGATTGAAGCCTTGACACCCAAAGCACCTTGGTCTTGGGGGAACATTGTACTGACTGCCATCCCTAGCATCCTTCTACCCTTTCTCTTAACTCTTGAACTGAGAAGAACTAGATTGCCTACGGTCCTTGTCGAAGCCCTTTCCATTTGCATTCTTCATAAACTTCTTGAATTGCCGGGTGATGTAGGACTTCATGTTAGAATCTTCATTATCTGAAGACTCATCAGTATCACTGCTCTTGGCCTTCAATGCCATACCTCCTTAGTAGTTTCAGTAGAGGATATCTTCTTGAATTCCTCATTAGTGACCGCATTGAATAAAGCATTCAATGCTCTGCTATTGAAATTTGTTGCCTTCATCTTAGCATCATCCCAATCGACCGGCGCTTCCTTCGGCTTGGTCTAGAATATCTCAACAGCTTGCCACACTTTCTCATCTAAAAACTGCAAAAAAGCTCTCATGCGTACTTTCCAATAAGTATAGTTAATGCCATCAAATAAAGGAAGTACAATTAATGACTGTCCTCTATCCATGACAAACAGTGGTCAATGGATCAGCACAGCAAAGATTAACCCTAATTAGAGTTTGCCTGCTCTGAGACCACTTGATAGGCCAAAAATGTAATGACCCCTTGTGATGAATTAATTGATTAATTAGCCAAATTTATTAATTAATCAATTGAACAAACAAAGCGCGTAGTAGCACAAACAAATCACCAATTAAACTAAGTATGCAGCAGAAAATAAATTAACTCGGTGATTTGTTTACGAATGGGGAAAACCTACACGGCAAAAATCCAACCGGGTGATTTTAAAGTCACCACTCCCGAGAATCTACTATTATCAAAACAAGCGGTTACAGTAAAGGAATCCCAGTACCTTATACCAACCCATAGTTGAACCTTTACACCAATACCCAATTGGACTTGTTCTGTAGTGACAATCTCTCCTTGTAATGCACGGCTCCAAGTACGTGACTAACCAATTGCGCAAATCCCAGTATGCGACTTCAATAACCAACTAACAGGCCACAAACTGAATGACCCCTTGTGATTAAACCAATTAATTAATTAGCCACGTTATTAATTAATCAATTTAACATGCAATTGTGTGGAAGCACAAACAAATCACCAGAAAACTAAATATGCAGCGGAAATTAAATGACACAGTGATTTGTTTACAAATGGGGAAAACCCTTGCGGCAAAAACCCCAAACGGTGATTTTCAGGTCACCACTCTCGAAACTCCACTATTATCAAATCAAGCAGTTACAAGTAAAGGAATCCCAAGTACCTTATCAACCTATAGTTGAATTCTTACCCCAATACCTAATTGGACTTGATCTGTAGTGACAGTTCCCCCTTTTGATGCACGGCTCCCAAGTACGTGATTAACCAATGCGCGGATCCCAATACTCGACTTCAAACACCAACTTAGAAGGAGAGGTTGGCTATAAAGTTCTTCAGTTCATCATACATGATGAAGATCAAGAAGATGCTTGGTCACAAAATCCAAAGGTGCAAATACACAGCAACTTCTTCAGAGAAGATGAACTAGGTCAAGAACTTCATCTTTGATCACAAATTGCTTGAATAGAGTTTTGCTCAATGCTTGTGCAACTTGTGTCTTCTTTTTCGGCTCTTAAAATAGTCCTTTTATATGTCTAGGGTTAGGAGAAAAGAAGGCCCAAAGACATATTCACGGATCCCAAGAAATCATATCAGAAATCTGATTTTTGTAAATCTCGACAGACAGCAGGTGTCGAGGAGCTATCGAGAAGGTGTCGAACTTTAATGATTTTGCACTTCAGCTTGTTTTTCTTGAACATACTTGATGACTTCAACACTTGATCTTGAAATATTATTTCTTGAAGTATTAAAAACACTTAGAATTACCCAATTACAAGTAGAGTGCGTTTTGTCAAAAGGATTAGCCAATTTACATAAATAAGTGACATATGTTCTTAACAAAAGAAAACACATATGTTCTAACAATCTCCCTTTTTGGCAATCGGTGACAAAACTACAACAAACAAATGAACATATGAGGGAAGTCATAAATCACTCAACTCATACTCACTTGTTGAATACAGTAAAATCTATCCTATCACAAACCCTTGAAAAACTTTGCAAGAAAAAAGTTTATGGCAAGTAGACTTTGACAACCTGTATTTCTGAAACACTTTAAACAAAACTCATCAAGGCATCTTGTGTGAAACAGAAATAAAATAGATTGCATACAAATATAAGAAACATGTGTATAAAGATAGAAAAGAAACAACACATGTAGAGATAGGTGAAAGAAACATACATCCACATATAATGAATATAAGTACAATGTATGTAAAACTGGTCACAAGACCTAATGTACAAGAACTATGTATCTAGAAGGTAAGAAAAGAAAAGATACATCAAAACCTCACCACATCTCTCAAAAAAAAAAAATCAACACTCCCCCTATCAAAAATGTCCTATACTAACTCTCACCCTAAAATGACTACTCTCATAACCCAAAAATACTCTCCCTTTTTGTCACGAGTGACAAAGGGTAAAGTGTCATGTAGACATCTCATCAGTAGAGCTAGCATCTCCATCATCATCCGAAGCGTCATCATCATCACCGTCATCATCATCATCCTCAAAGTCAGAAGCCGCTAGAGGAGGTGGTGAAGGAGTAGCCTCAGAAGCAAAACCACCCATGGTTGCCTACCATCGTGCAATACGACCAACATGAACATTCACCTGATACAACTCAGTGGAGAGTGTATCGAGGCGAGCATCCATGTGCTACAGCTGCGCCATGATGTCTCCAAGAGATACGTCGCCCATAGAGGAAGAATGAGCAGATGTAGATGAAGCAGATCTGGATGAGCTGAACGGGAGGGAGGAGTGGAATCTGACTGCCTCGACTTAAACTGAGCTACACTACGTTTTACGGTAGCGGCATCTATGGCACAAATATATGTGAAGTGGTCGAACACAGAAAAAGGGGTAGAAAAATGGCGTAAGATCCTCCTGATAGCGGAAGGAAAGATGAGCTTATCACAGGACACCGAATCTAAATGAACATCTATGATAGACAGAATGAAATGAGAAGGAAAATCTATAGTCAGATGCTCAAGAATCAAAGGATATTGATAAGATTCCTTTGACTGAGCTAGTTGGAAACTTGCAGACCTACGAACTAGGACTATCTAGGATTGGCAAATCGGGTAAAGGCAAGAGCATGGCCTTGAAGGCAAAGAGCAGTGACACAGATGATTCTTCCGATGATGAAGATTCCAAGATGAAGTCCTACGTTACAAGGTAGTTCAAGAAGTTTATGAAGAATGCCAATGGGAGGAACTTCGACATGGACCGCAAACAATCCAGTTCTTTTTAGTCTAAGGGCCAAGACAAAGGGAAAAAGGATGCTAAGGATGGCGGTCAGAACACTATTCCTACAGGACCAAAGTGTTTTGGATGTCATGGATTCTGTCACATGAAGTAAGAATGCCCTACATATCTCAAGAGCAATAGGAAGAGTAAGGCACTTGCTGCAACCTTAAGTGACACTGAACCTGAGGATGATTCCGACAATGAAGATGATGGAATCTTAAATGCCTTCACTGCCAGAATCAATCCTATTGAAGGGATTGTTGAAGATGTGGAAGAAGAAGAAGAATTGTTGGATTCTAAGCATGAGAAGATGGATGATCAAGATGATATCCATACAGCCTATGAGAAACTTTACAAGCTCTCTGAGAAGCATGAGAAACTGTATAGGCTGGCCACCAAGAAGCTCAGTGATGTGGAACTTAATCGTGAAGAGCTTTCCACAAAGTTTGATGAAGCTAATCAAACAATTGGTGCACTAAGGTTTGAGAACAATTTCTTGGCTGAGATGACCAAGAAGCTTGAAGCGGAGTTGTTTCAAGTTAGAGCTCAGTTGGAGAGGACTTCGAGTGCAAAGCTTGATGAGATGCTCAGCATTCAAAAATTTGCTTTGGATAATACAGGTTTAGGGTATGGTCTTTCTTCCTCTGATATTGCTTCTACTAGTGCTACTGTGTTTGTTCCTCCTACTAATAAAACTGATATTGAGAACACTGATGTTAAAACTGAATTAGCTAGTGAGAACTTAGACAAGGGCAAATCTATCTTAGGAGCACTCCCTAAGCAAGATAAGAAAGATGTTAAGAACCCTAGGGCTAAGAAGGCTAACTCTCAAAAGCCTAAATAGAAGAAGTAGCATCTCTGTCGTCATTGTGGAGCTACCAGTCATACTTGACCAAATTGCTATAAGTGGTTAGCCACTCAACAAAGCAATGGCATGATCGCATCTGGAAGCCAGAATCAGCTTCAATCCTCTCTTGCTCCTCTTAGAGATCTTCTCAAAGACCTCATGTGTCCTTTCAAACTTGAACAGTTTCAATTCTTCCCTCTCACCACTGGTTCAAGAGCTTAATCAAAGGTAAGGTTCTTCCAAGGTGTGGAAGAAAAACAACTCTAAGTGATTTTATCACTTTCTTCTATCTTCTTGTTTTTGTTTGTTGCATTACTTATGTGTTTTGCATTTTTTTTGAGTCAGTCTAGTCTTATGCTTTGTTTTGTTTAACATGTTTTTGTTTGTTTGTTTTGTTTTTAAAATAAAAATTAAAAAAAAATTGAAAAATCAGAAATACAAAAAACAGTGTGTTTTGTTTACTTTGGTACTTGTGTAACTTGGATGGCCATTGAAACAAAGTTTTCTAAACTTTGTATCTTCTCTAGCTTAGATGAGCATTATTATGCACAACTAATCAAGTGAGCTTTGTGGCTCTTGTTTGTGATGAGTAAGATTAAGTTATCTCTTGAACTTAACACTCGTATCACTCTTTTTGATGTGAAGGACTAGAAAGTCCTAAGAGAAAGGCATAAATAACCATCTCACCACTGTTGCCCGCCAATCATGAAAGACACCTATATGCTTCGGCATAGCAAAAGTACAATGTCAATGACATTTGTGTGCTTCGGCATAGCAAAATTGGAATGTCAAATATCAAGGGTATTTCTTTTCTCTCTCTTATATGCCCATGCATGATATGCTAAATAAAAGAAAATATGCAAAGAAAAAAAAAAGCAAAAAGATCGAAAATGCTTTAAATATGATTGCAAGCGTGTATTCTAGGAGATGTGGGAGTTATAGGATGTACCTCGAAGGTGATAGTCCCCATCAAATAGTTATGATTGTGTGTAAGTTAAAGTGATTTTCTCATATCTCAAATTGTCATAACATGTATACACTTATGCAATCTTGCGATGTTTTTCACACACAACACGCAATATTCTTTACTACTCTTGATACATGTGCAGGTACAATGTGATTTGGCCCTCACAAGGTTTAAAATGTGCTAATGTATGCTCACTAAACTGTCGTGACTTGTTTTTGAAATATAAAATTGGTTAAACTTGTTTAGTGTGTGTGTGTTTCAGAGGATCCATATGCTTAAAATTTTTGTTGAGAGATGATTTTGAGAGCTTAATATGTTGATTGGATCATTGGTTGAGTTGCTTGTTGGATTGCATTCATGTCTGTGTTTTTCTCTTCTCGAAAAACTGTTTTTAAAAGCTGTCTTGACACCTCCTCGACACCTCCTCGATACCTAGCTATCTGTCGAGCTTCTCAAAGCTTTTTCTTATCGCAATCTCGACACCTCCTCGACACCTGGTGGATCGATCGTGAAAGTTTCTGTCTCCTCGATACCTTTTCGATACCTGGTGGATCGATCGAGCCTCTATTCTTGGTTCTGGTGGTTTGTTCCTCGACACCTGCATCTGTCGAGGACCATTTCCTTGATACCTTTCTCAACAGCTAGCTCGGCACCTCTTGATACCTTAGCTGTCGAGATTTACTGAGGTTCCTTTTTAAACCCCTCGTGCGATCTGTCTCTCATTTCTCTCGATCTCTCTCTCGATAGCTCTCTATTTCTCTCTCCCAAACACTTTCATATCACTCCAATCTTGTTCCTCAAGGTTTCTTCAAGCTTTCTCAAGTTTTTCTTCACTTGGTAAGCTTCTAATCTCTTCATTCTTCATGCATTTCATGTTTTGAAACCTAGATTTTGGGGTTTTTCAAAAAATTTGGGGTTTTTCAAAATTGATGAGTTTTTATTGAAATTTTGGGCTGGGTTTTCATTTAAATGTGTTTAAACCTCATATATTGCATCACATTTGCACTATAATGGTATTTTCATGCATTTAGATGTGTGTAATATACTTGTGTGCTGGTAGGATTGGATTGGGCTAAGCCTATGATGTATTTTCTTTTGCATGTCACATGTTCATGCATTCCCTGTGCATACTTACTCTCTTTTCAATATATTTGATATATTTGAACTGCTTGGGACTTTTCTGATTGTCTTCTTTCTTTCCCTCTTTATCTGTTTACGTTA
The DNA here is from genome assembly GCA_032727855.1 of Quercus ilex subsp. ballota. NCBI lineage: Eukaryota > Viridiplantae > Streptophyta > Magnoliopsida > Fagales > Fagaceae > Quercus > Quercus ilex. The sequence goes on along the minus strand of CM064911.1, from coordinate 93,976,289 downwards.
GTCGTGTTTATGGCACCTAAGCGTAAGTCTGCTCTGTCCCAGAACCCTCTGCGTTCTAGGACATCTTCATCTTCTGATTCTACTCCTTCTAACATTCGGTTCCGTGATGAGGATGCTCATAAGGCTTTCTCGGAGAACTTCTCTGGACAAGGCGTTCATTCGGAAAGCCAAGTCATTTTGGCGGACTTTGCCAACACTAACCTTCCCTCTGTCATTCACAGTAAGGGATGAGAGTCATTGTGTGATGTTCTGGTCACATTTCCTTTCGTTCTTATTCAGGAGTTCTACTCCAACATGCATGGGATTGATCGTTCAGTACCTCTTTTCTTCACTCGCGTTCGAGGTACGCGTATTCCTGTCACACCGTAGCTTGTTATGGATGTGCTTCAAGTTCCTAGATAGAGTTTCTTGACTATCCTAGTTGTGCGTGTCTGCGGACTGTGTCCAAAGATGAGCTTATGGCTGCTTTTTGTGAGCGCCCTGTTGACTGGGGTGAACGTCAGTTTACACCATGTAAGCCTTTTGCTAAAGGCCCTCACTTCATGAACATGGTGATGACTTTTGTACTCCATCCTCTCTCTCACTACAACTCTATCACAGAGCCTCGAGCTCGGTTTTTGTTATCTCTTATTAAGTATCTTACCATAGATTTTCCTTCTCATTTCATTCTCTTTATTATAGATGTTCATTTAGATTCGGCGTCCCGTGATAAGCTCATCTTTCCTTCCACTATCATGAGGATTTTATGCCATTTTTCTGTCCCTTTTCCTATGTCCGACCACTTCACACACATTTGTGCCATAGATGCTGCTACCATAAAACGTAGTGAGGCACAGTTTAGGTCACGACAGTCGAATTCCACTCCTCCCTCCCGTTCAGCTCCATCTCGATCTGCTCCATCTACATCCGCTCATTCCTCCTCCATGGGTGATGTATCACTTGGAGACATCATGGCGTAGCTACAGCGCATGGATGCTCGCCTTGATATACTCTCCACTGAGTTGTATCAGGTGAATGTTCGTGTTGGTCGTATTGCACAAAGATAGGCGACCATAGGTGGTTTTGCTCTTGAGGCTTCTCCTTCACTGCCTCCTCTAGTGGCTTCTGATTTTGATGCTGAGGATGATGATGATGATGGGGATGACAATGACGCTTCAGATGATGATGGAGATGCTAGCTCTACCGATGAGATGTCTACTTGACACTCTTACCTTTTGTCACTCGTGACAAAAAGGGGAAGTAGTTTTGGATATTTGAGAGTAGTCATTCTTAGGGGGAGAGTTAGTGTAGGACATTTTTTGTTAAGGGGAGAGTGCTGATATGAGGGATGTAGTGAGGATTTGATGTATCTTTTTCTTTTCTACTTTTTAGATATATTGTTCTTGTATATTAGATCTTGTGATCAATTTTTACATACATTGTACTTATTTTCTCTATATATAGATGTATGTTTCTTTCACCTATCTCTACATGTGTTGTTTCTTCTCTATCTTTATACAGATGTTTCTTATACTTGTATGAAATTTATTATTTTTGTTTCACACAAGATGCCTTGATGAGTTTTTTTAAAGTGATTCAGAAATACAAGTTGTCAAAGTCTACTTGCCATAAACTCTCTTCTTGCAAAGTTTTTCAAGAGTTTGTGTTAGGATAGATTTTATTTTTTTCAACAAGTGAATATGAGTTGAGTGATTTATGACTTCTCTCATATGTTCATTTGTTTGTTGTGGTTTTGTCACGGATTGCCAAAGGGGGAGATTCTTAGGACATGTGTTTCACTTGTTAATAACATATGTCATTACTTTTATGTAATTGGCTAATCCTTTGACAAAACGCACTTAACTTATAATTGGGTAGATCTAGGATGTGTTGAATTACTTCAAGAAACTATATTTCAAGATCAAGTGTGGAAGCCTTAAAAACTGTCCAAGAAAACAAGCTGAAAGTGCAAGGTTACTAAGGCTCGACAGCTATCTCGACAGCTAGTATGTGTCGAGGTTTAGAAAGCTGTTCTAGCCCGTAAGCTTGACACCTGCTCGACAGCTTCTCGATAGCTTTTATCTGTCGAGCTTTATAAAATCAGAATTTCTGATTTGATTTCTTGAGATCCGTGAATGTGTCTTTGGGCCTTCTTTTCTACTAACCCTAGACATATAAAAGGATCGTTTTAAGGGCCATCAAAGTGTTCATAAGTTGCATAAGCATTGAGAAAATTATGTTCAAGCAAATTGTGACTGGAGACAAAGTTTTGCCCTAGTTCATCTCTTCTGAAGAAGTTGCTATGTATGTGCACTTTTGGGTTTTGTGACCAAGCATCTTCTTAATCTTCATTGTGAATGAACTGAAGAACTTTGCAACGAACAACTCTTTCTAGTTGGTGATTGAAGTCGCATATTAGGATCCGTGCATTGGTTACTCACGTACTTGGGAGCCGTATATCAAAAGGGGGAACTATCGCTACAGAATAAGTCGAATTGCGTATTGGGGTAAGGGTTCAACTGTAGGTTGGTAAGGTACTTGGGATTCCTTTACGGTAACCGCTTGTTGTGATAATAGTGGAGTTTCGGGAGTGGTGACCTGAAAATCACCCGGTGGGGTTTTTGCCGTAAGGTTTTCTCCATTCATAAACAAATCACCATGTTATTTATTTTCCGCTAAATAATTAGTTATTGGTGATTTGTTTGTGTGACCACATGTTTGCATGTTAAATTGATTAATTAATAACTTGGCTAATTAATTAATTTGTTTAATCACAAGGGGTCAATACGTTTTTGGCCTATCAATTTTCATATGACTGTCATGTGTTTGATCAAGTTGCTCATATGTTTCACAACATGTTTACTTGATTGCTTTTTACTTGTTACATTATACTTGTCCTTTTATTACTTGCTTTACCTTAAGATTCTAATATGTTTTGTGCAAGTGTTTTGAGTTACAAGTATATATGTTCCAAATGCATCATAGCTTCTCATCATTTTGAAGGGGAGAAACTTTAAGCACTTTTAGTTTATATTGTGCATTTTCTTTAGTGCATCATATTTTGTACCTTTTGCTTCTATAAGCTTTTAGGGTTTGTACCCATGCTTTGTAGCTTTAGTACTTACTGTTAAATGTTTTGCATTTTCTTTAAGTACATCACTCTTTTGCCTTTGTTGGATTTTTATCCTTGATGCATTTACCTAGTGTTTATGCATTGGTTGAGTGTTGGACATGCAAATGATACTTTGCAATTGAACTTATTAGCTTGCGTGTCCGGATGTTCATTCCATGTGTGAATGAGCATTGTGGTCACTTCTTATAGTAATTGTTCGTTTTTGGTCAAGCCAGGGTCTATTGCTTTATTCCTTTTTGCTTGATCGCATTGTGCTTGTTTCATATGCATTACAAGTTTTCTAAATACAATGATCATATTGTGTTGTTGTGTTTTAGGAGATACTTGTTCTTATAGTTGGAGAGCTTCACAGATTCTAGAGTTAGGTGTGAGTGAATTTTGTTCAACTGTTCCCAACTTATGCGTTAAGTCTAGAGTTTGTTGCAGGGTTTTGTCATGGAATAACTAAAGGGGGAGATTGTAAGGTTGAATTTAATCAACCATCTTGTTGGCTTTATTCCGTGCCAAATTTTCTTGTAATTTAGCATTTAGAAAACCTATATTTAGGTAGGAATCATGTAAAGGTAGTGTATGAGAAAGTGTGAAGAAATGCTCAAGAATGTGCAGTGAAGCAGGGACTCACGACTGGATCTCACGGGTGGCTCGCGATTGGCAAGCTACCAGAAGATTCACATGAGTGAAGCATGCAGAGAAGCTGAACGGTCATGCCAGCTGTAGCACTACAGGACAAAAAGTCCAGACTGGCCATTCAGTTAGCTCACGGCTTGAACTCGCGACTCAGTCAAGTCACAAGGCCAAGTCACTAGCCAGCTCTGTTTTGGAAAAATTGACTCTTCGTATTCCTTTCTCACCCTAGTATAAATACCCTTATACCCACAAAATGTAGAGAGCTTACAGAGAGAATTTTGAGAGAGAAACTCTAGAGAAAAACAAGATTGACTCATCCACAATCTTTACATAGAGACTCTTCAAATTCATCTACTCTCACCCTCTCCATTGTTACATCCTTGAGAGGTTCTTGGCCAAATCCTTTTTCTCATCATACCCACATCTGTGAGAAGGCTTTTTAGTGCTTTGGGAAGCAGTTAGGAAAGGACCAATGGTTATTGGTTGATGCTATGGGCTATAGCAGAATTTGGTAAGCTAGAAAAGACAAAGGTTCAGTGTAACCTCGTTGCAGCAAGAAGCTTGGAGGGCTTAGGTACACTAGGTAGATTAGGCTTGGAAGGTCTATTATTGTTCATGTATCCCAACTACATTTTCTAGTGGATTATTGACTGCCTGGAGGGCGGCGGAGAGGTTTTTTGCCGAAGGCTTCGGTTTCCTCTTTGATTACACATCGTTGTGTTGTCCTTGTGTTTGCATCTCTTTTCCTTTAATCCTTGCCATTTAATTTCTACTGTGGATGTGATTTTAATTCATTTAGATTATTTATCAATTCTGTTATTAGCTTATGTTCATTTTCTACACATATATTTTTTTACATTAAGCTTGAATTGATAATTTTGTAATTGGGGGTCTAAACATTCATAGTGGTTTATACGCTATTTGAACATTCATTAGTTTTGTTTATATTGTTTTTGATATAAAAAAAATTGAAAAATAAAAAAAATACAAAAATAGTGTGTATTATGTGTACATTGGTACTTGTGTACCTTGGATGGCCATTGAAACAAAATTTTCTAAACTTTGTATCTTTTGTACCTTAGATGAGCATCTCTATGCACAACTAAGCAAGTGAGCTTTGTGGCTTTTGTTTGTGATGAGTAAGATTAAGTAATCTCTTGTACTTAATACTCGTATCACTCTTTTTGACGGGAAGAACTAGAAAATCCTAAGAGAAAGGCATAAATAACCATCTCACCACTGTTGCCCGCTAATCATGAATGACATTTGTGTGCTTTGGCATAGCAAAATTGGATTGTCAAATGCTTAACATAATTTGGTATTTCTTTTCTACCTATTATATGTTCATGCATGATTTACTTAAAAAGAAAAATATGCAAAGAAAAATCAAAAGCAACAAAATGCTTTTAAATATGATTGCAATCGTGTATTCTAAGAGATGTGAGCGTTATAAGATGTACCTCGAAGGTGATAGTCCCCATCAAACAGTTATGATTGTGTGTGAGTTAAAGTGATTTTCTCATATCTCAAATTGTCATAACATGTATACACTTATGCAATCTTGCGATGTTTTTCACACACAACATACAATATTCTTTGCTACTCTTGATACATGTGAAGGTAAAATGTTATTTGGCCATCACAAGGTTTACATGTGTTAATGTATGCTCACTAAACTATCTTGACTTATTTTTGTAATATAAAATTGGTTAGACTTGTTTAGTGTGTGTATGTGTTTTTGGGATCGATGTGCTTAAAATTGTTGATTGGGAGATGATTTTGAGAGCTTAAAATGATGATTAGATCATTGGTTGAGTTGCATGCTTGATTGCATTCATATTTGTGTTTTTCTTTTCTTGAAAAACTGTTTTTAAGCAATCTCGATAGCTTCTCGACACCTCCTTAACACCTAGCTATCTATCGAGGTTTTCAACTTCTTCTTATCGCAATCTCGATAGCTAGGTGGATCGATTGACAAAATTTCTGGACCCTCAATAGCTTCTCGACAGCTAGTGAATCGATTGAGCTTGTTTATTATCTTTTCTGTTGAATTGTTCCTCGACAGATCCTCGATAGCTGCATCTGTCAACGTCTATTTTGCTCAACACCTTCTCGTCACCTATCTCGACACCTCTATTTTTTGTGATTTATTGAACTACTATTTATTTGTTCAGCACAATCCGGTTCTCATTTTGCTCGACATCTCTCTTTATCTATCTGTCCTTTCACCTCCCAAACTTTCTCACTTACTCCAAACTTCACTCTCAAGCGTTTTTCAAGCTTTCACAAGTTTTTTCTTCACTTGGTGAGTTTCTAATCTCTCATTTACATGCATTTCATGTTTTGAAACCTAGGTTTTTGGGTTTATTGAAAAATTTTGGGGTTTTTCAAAATTAATGAGTTTTTGTTGAAATTTTGGGATGGGTTTTTCTTAAATGAGTTTAAAATCTCATACATTGCATCACATCACATAACCATTATAACAGTATTATCATGCATTTAGATGTGTGCAAATTGATTGTGTGTTGGTAGGATCTGATTGGATTGAGCCCATGATGCTTTTTATATTGCATGTCACATGTTCATGCATTTCCCATGCATACATACTCTCTTTTCAATATACGTGTTATATTTGAAATGTGTTGGGACTTTTCTGATTGTCTTTCTCTCTCTCTCTCTCTTTTTCGTTTACGTTAGTCGTGTCTATGACACCTAAACATAAGTCTGCTCCATCCCGGAACCCTCTTCGTTTCGGGGCATCCACTTCCTTTGATCCTACTCCATCACATATTCGGTTCCATGATGAGGATTCTCGTAAGCCCTTCTCGGAGAACTTTTCTCGTCGAGGCATTCATTCTAAACGCCTACTCATTTTGGCGGACTTCGCTGACATTGACCTACCCACTGTCATTCACAATCAAGGTTGGGAGTCACTGTGTGATGTCCCAATCACTCATCCATCTGTGTTGATCCAAGAGTTTTACTCCAACATGCATGGATTTTATTTTTCAGTACCTTATTTTATCACTTGTGTTCGAGGTACGCGCATAGTTGTCACACCGCAAATTGTTATGGATGTGCTCCATGTCCCTAGGGTAGAGTTTCCTGACTGCCCTGGTTGTAAGCGTCTGAGGACTGTGTCCAAAGATGAGCTCAAATCTACTTTCTGTGAGTGCCCTTCTAATTGGAGTGAGTGTCATTTCACTTACTATTCGGACTTTGCAAAAGGCCCTCGGTTTTTAAACATGGTTATGACTTTTGTTTTTCACCCTCTTTCTCACTACAACTCTATCACAAAGCCTCGTGCTCGATTTTTGTTGTCCCTTCTTGAGCATCTTATCATGGATTTTCCTTCTCACTTTATTTTGTCTATCCTAGATGTCAATAGGGATTCGAGGTCCCGTGATAAGCTCATCTTTCCTTTGGCTGTCACAATGATCTTACACCATTTTTCTATTCCCTTTCCAACTTCCGACCACTTTTCTTATATGTGTTCCATAGACTACGCTACCGTTAAATGTAGTGAGGTGCAATTTAGGTCAATGCAGTTTGGGTCAGCAGCTCCTCCCTCTTGTTCGGCTCCATCACAATCTACTCCATCCACATCCGCTCCCTCCTCTTCTATTGGTGATGTGACTCTATGAGACATCATGAAGTAGCTTCAATACATGGATGCTCGCCTTGATACACTCTATACTGAGCTGTATCAAGTGAACATTTGTGTCGGCCGTATAGCACGACACGGGTTTCATGGGGTTGTTATAGTGGGCTGGTGTTTTGAAGGCCATTGTTTCATCCCGTTGCTTATCCAACTTCCAGGACCTCTTCAACCCCTTTCACTTGGTCCGCCGGTGGTGTACCACCACCCATACCTTCTTCTTCTCCTACGGTGAACTCACCGTAACCCTGGAAGACGTGGCCAACCAGTTACTCTTGCCTTTCCTTGGCGACGTTGATCCTGCCACTTTAGAACTTTCTCAGGAAGAAGAGGCCGTGGAGGCTGAGTTGAAGAAAAGAATGAGCGGGAATGCCAAGTACTATCTTGCAACACCTGTTGTATGAGCGTTGTGCTAAGAGTCTATCGAAGTGTAGGCCCATTCGTTTTGCTAAAGAACAGTATCAGTCATGTCTGCAAGCCATTATCGATTTTTGTGGCAGATTTGAGTCTGATTTTCCTTTAGCTTTTCGTTGGGTCGGTCTAAAGCCAATTGACCATTCTGCTGTTGAATCCTTTGATAAAGGCATTGAATTTTCTTGAAGAGCTTACAGAAATTTGGGTACGGGTTATACATGTATAGATTCTGTTATGGGTTTATTTTTTGATACTGTCGGAACTACCACCCATTTAACCGGTTTTGATGAGACAGGGATCACTTATTTAGTGGCCACCAATACTGGGTGGTTGCCTTACTTGACAGACGAAGGCATCAGGTTTGTTCATTATCCTGCCAACCGAGTGAGAAGATAGTTTGGATTAGACCAGGACATTCCTGATGACCTTTCTTTTCTTACGGAGTCCCCTACTTCCGTTCGACCCTTCCTACGACATACTGCCTTTGAATTCTGGAGCCAGTGCTTCACTCAGTTACTGTTCCAGGCTCATTGATGAAGGGTCTATGTACTCCTGCCATGCATGGATATTGGCAGGCAATGATGACTTCATTGAAAAGTCTCTATGTAAAGACTGTGAATGAATCAATCTTATTTTTCTCTAGGGTTTCTCTCTCAAAATTCTCTCTAAAAACTCTCTACATTTTGTGGGTATAAGGGGTATTTATACTGGAGTGAGAATGGAATGTGAAGAGTCAAGTTTTTCAAAACAGAGCTGGCTGGCAACTTCGCCTCACGACTTGACTAAGTCGCGAGTTCAAGCCGTGAGCTAACAGAACGGCCAGGCTGTACTTTTTGTCTTGTAGTGCTCCAGCTGGTGTGACTGTTCATCTTCTCTGCACGCTTCACTCGTGTGCTGCAGTTGGCGGCTTGCCAGTCGCGAGTCGGCCACGAGTCCCTGCTTCACTGCACACTCTTGAGCATTTCTTCACACTCTCTCACACACTACCCTTACATGAATCCCACCTAAATACAGGGTTACTAAATGCTAAAGTACAAGCAAATTTGGCACGGAATAAAGCCAACAGAATGGTTGATTAAATTCAACCTTACATTATCAAACACTTAGCTTGCACACTATGAACAATAATATTAAACAATGCATGAACATCATGAAATCCACCCTTAATACATGTTCTTTTTGCCACAAGGGGCCAACATCCAAAGCAAATCATCAAAAGAAACCAATCCCATACAAAAATTTGACAAAAAAATAAGTTTTTCCCAACCCCTATGATGAAAATCCCAACCAAGAGCACAAAATTCTCTAAAACATAATCTAAGGATACAAATTAATGAAAATAGTTTAAAATGACCTTAGAAATGTTAAAGGAATGAAAAACCATTCAAATTGATTGGGTTTTGATGAAAAAATATTGAAAATGGGGTTTTAGAGAGGATGGGAGAGGTTTAAAACAAGTTTCCCACAAAAAAAACTCTTTAAAAAGCAATTTCTGGGCGTTTCGAGACTAGCGAGTCACCAGCTGAGTCGCGAGTGAGTCGCGAAACCATTCTGTGTAAGCTCGTGACTGGTTCTCATGGCTTGCAAGTTGCCAAAACGAGTAGCCAAAACTCGTGACTGGGTCTCCCTACTTGCAAGTCGCCAGAATGAGTAGCCAAACATTCTGACACTTGTTTTTCAACACAGAACATGTTTAAACAATGAAAAACAAAGTAAGCACTAAACATGAACACAAAGAGTGATAAAAATCACTTCCAAAAACATATAAAATGATCAAAAATCTTTTTGGATTGATTCATATATAGTTGAGCACACACACATCACATTTAAACAAGTACAATCGAACAAATGAATAAGGCATTCATTGAGCATTAGGCATGTGTGTTGTGTGTGTATCAAGTGTGGAATAGTCCTTAGTGTAGAATGAAGCTTCAATGATCAATTCAATCAAGTCATACACAATGATCATGCATTTGATCATTTGATTACTTCCAAAAACATATAAAATGATCATAACATTTGATCATTTTGAATCAATACATCTCATTTTGAGATCGATGCTTGAAATTTTTGATATTTCAATTTGATGAACAAGCCTTTGGCTTTTTGGGCATCATACATATTCATAAAAGTCGCTTTCCCTTTTTCCTAGTCAAATACTAGTATGTGCGACGGCTTTTGCGGCTCATTATCTTTTTTCATTTTGAGATATACATTGGTTGAGCACTTTAAGCAAAAAAAATATAAAAGTGTGGGAAGATATATAGGCACAAGTCTACACATGTATCTAAACCAACATGACTATTGACTAATCGTTCATAACAAGCTTGAAGATTGATTTACAACAATCACACAAAGATATAAAATGCATAAAGAACAAGCTAAGCTCGTAAATGCATAATGCCATTTGTACTAAGCTAAAAGGCAAAACTCACATGTGATATGTGCTCAAATATATATATGAACAAACTTTTTGAATTTTTCACTTTTTATGTGGTTTTGGATTTTTACTCACACAAAACTAAAACATAAAAGTAAGATCAAAACAAAAGAAATGCATACAAATAAATGCAAAATGCACAAATGCATGAAGATATGACATTCAATGCATGAAGGGTCCTACAAAGATCGAAAGAATTAGATCAAGGACTAAAAGAACAAAAGCTCAACCATAGGAACCTTTCCTCATCCAAATGGAACGATTGTTTGGAATGAGTGTCTCAAGAGAAGTGAGACGAGGGTCGGAAGAATGAGACCCGGAGATGCACATAGTCAAGGAGTTTAGAGAATTAAACACTTTCTTTAACAATATGCAATTTTCACTCAAATCTGGTTTACTCTTTTTAGCACAACTTCCAAGAAGCTCAAGTTTCTCTTTCCTTTTGATTCTTTTAAAAGCATGAAACTTAGAGCATTGAGGTCTTAGATGACCAAAGGCACCACAATGGTGACAAACAATGCATTTAGGTCTACTAGGCATTTTGTGAATGGATCTAGCAACATGATTTTGTTCTCTCTTCAACTTATGACATTGAGGTCTTATATGACCAATCACACCATAGTGGTGGCAAGTTGGAACAAATTTAGATCCATCCAAAGCCTTAGGTTGAGACCTAAACGGAGGTTTTGACTTAACATCCTTTCTCTCCACCTTTTGATTTCTTTTATGTTGAGGAATATGCACCAATTAGTTGTTTGAGATAGAAACACAATAGACACAAAATCAAGTACCACAACATGATTGCAACATATATTTTCATCCTTTTTAGTAATAGGTTCAGCAATCAAACACTTGGCATGCATCTTAAGAGATTCATTTTCACATTTTAGCTCATCAACAAGTTTGTTAGACAAAACAAGTTTAGCATCCAATTCCATATTCAAACATTCAAACACTTTCAGCTTTTCAAGAGAATTTTTAGCAAGTTTCTTATATTTTTCAACCAATTTGTTGGATTCATTGAGCTTAGCAATCAAATCATCCTCTTCAAAAAATACCTTGTTCAAATCCTTATTAAACTTCTTAACCTTTTTCTTCAAGAGTTTGATGTTAGGAATATCAACAACATCCAAGGATTCATGTAACATAGCATCACAATCATGAGGATTATCACTCATAGAGGTTTTTTCACAAACACATGGCATGTTATATTCATCAACATCCAAAACATGCATAGAGGCATACAAAGCACTATCCATGGCAAATAAACACAAGGGGTTAAGGATCTCACTTAGGTATTTAAACCACAACAAGTGTATCCGCTTTAATACCAATTGAATGTTTAAATAGCGTATAAACCACTACGAACGTTTAGACCCTCTAAGCCTAATCTACCTAGTGTACCTAAGCCCTCCAAGCTTCTTGCTCCAACAAGGTTACGCCGAACCTTTGTCTTTTCTAGCTTACCAGATTCCCCTATAGCCCATAGCATCAACCAATAACCATTGGTCCCTTCCTAACTGCTTTCCAAAGCACCAAAAAGCCTTCTCATAGATGTGCGTAGGGTGAGAAAAGAATTTGGCCAAGAACCACTTAAGGATGTAACAATGGAGAGGGTGAGAGTAAAGGAATTTAAAGAGTCTTTATGTAAGGATTGTGGATGAGTCAATCTTGTTTTTCTTTAGGGTTTCTCTCTCAAAATTCTCTCTGGAAGCTCTCTACATTTCATGGGTATAAAGGGTATTTATACTAGGGTGAGAAAGGAATGCAAAGTGTTAGTTTTTCTAAAACAGAGCTGGCTGGTGACTTGGCCTCGCGACTTGACTGAGTCGCGAGTTCAAGCTGCAAGCTAACTGAATGGCCAGTCTCAACTTTTTGTCCTGTAGTGCTACAGTTGGCATGACGGTTCAGCTTCTCTACATGCTTTACTCGTGTGCATCCTTTGACGGCTTGCCAGTCGTGAGCCACCCGCGAGATACAGTCATGAGTCCCTGCTTCACTACACATTCTTGAGCATTTCTTCACACTTTCTCACATACTACCTTTACATGATTCCCACCTAAATACAGGATTTCTAAATGCAAAATTATAAGCAAATTTGGCACGGACTAAAGCCAACAAGATGGTCGATTAAATTCAACCTTACAACTGAAAACAAAAAAACAAAAATATGTAAAAAAAGCAAAGCATAAAACTAGATTGACTCAAAATAAAAGCAAAACACACAAGTTATGCAAAAACAAAAACACGAAGAGATAGAAGAAAGTGATAGAATCACTTGGAGCCTTTTTCCTTCCACACCTTGGAAGAACCTTTCTGTCTAGTAAGTCCCTGATCCGGTGGTAAGGGAGAAGAATTGAAACCATTCATGTTTGAAAGGAACATAAGGGCTTTGAGAATATCTCCAAGGGGAGCAAGAGAGGATTGAAGCTAATTCTGGCTTCTAGATGCTATTATGCCGTTGCTTTGTTGAGTGGCTAACCACTTATAGCAATTTGGTCGAGTATGACAGAGATGCTGCTTCTTCTGTTTAGGCTTTTGAGAGTTAGCCTTCTTAGCCCTAGGGTTTTTAACTTCTTTCTTATCCTGCTTAGGGGGTGCGCCTAAGATAGATTTACCTTTGACTATGTTCTCACTTGCTAAATTAATTTTAACATCATTTTTCTCAATTTCAACATTATTACTAGGAGGAACAAAAACAGTAGTATTAGTAGAAGCAATATTAGAAGAAGAGAAACCATGCCCTAAACCTATTTGATTAGAAGTAGATTTCTAAAGACTAGGCATCTCATCAAGCTTTGCACTTGAAGTCCTCTCTAATTGAGCTCTGACTTGAAATAGTTCCACTTCAAGTTTCTTGGTCTTCTCAGCCAAGAAATTGTTTTCAAACCTTAGTGCTCCAATAGTCTGATTTGCTTCATCAAACTTTGTGAAAAGCTCTTCACGATCAAATTCCACATCCCTAAGCTTCTTGGTGGCTAGCCTATAAAGTTTCTTATGCTTCTCAGAAACTTTGTACAATTTCTCATAGGCGGTATGGATATCATCTTGATCATCCATCTTCTCGAACTTAAACTCCACCAAGTTCTCTTCTTTATCAACATCTTCAGCAATCCCCTCAATGGGATTGACAATGGCAGTGAAGGTATTCAAGATTCCATCATCCTCAGGCTTGGGGTCACTTAAAGTAGCAGCAAGTGCCTTGCTCTTCCCAATGCTCTTGAGATATATAGGACACTGCTATTTCATGTGATCGAAGCCTTGACACCCAAGCACCTCGGTCCTGCGGGAACATTGTACTGACTGCCATCCCTAGCATCCTTCTTCCCTTTGTCTTAACTCTTGAACTGAGAAGATCTGGATTGCCTACGATCCTTGTCGAAGCCCTTTCTATTTTCATTCTTCATAAACTTTTTTAATTTCTAGGTGATGTAGGTCTTCATCTTAGGATCTTCATCATCTGAAGACTCATCAGTATCATTGCTCTTCGTCTTCAATGCCATGCCACCTTAGCAGTTTCAGTAGAGGATATCTTCTTGAATTCCTCATTAGTGACCACACTGAATAAAGCATTCAATGCTCTGCTGTTGAAATTTGTTGCCTTCATCTTAGCATTATCCCAATCGGCTGGTACTTTCTTCGGCTTGGTCTAGCCTATCTCAACAGCTTGCCAAACTTTCTCATCTAAAGATTGCAAGAAAGCTCTCATGCGTACTTTCCAGTAAGCATAGTTAGTGCCATCAAATAAAGGAGGTACAATTAATGACTGTCCTCTATCCATGACCAACAAGGGTCAATGGATCAATACAGCAAAGATTAACCCTAATCAGAGTGTGCCTGCTCTGAGACCACTTGATAGGCCAAAAACGTAATGACTCCTTGTGATGAATTAATTGATTAATTAGTCAAATTTATTAATTAATCAATTTAACAAACAAAGTGCGTGATAGCATAAATAAATCACCAATTAAACTAAGTATGTAGCGGAAAATAAATTGACACGGTGATTTGTTTACAAATAGGGAGAACCTACAAGGCAAAAACCCAACCGGGTGATATTAAGGTCACCACTCCCGAGAATCTACTATTATCAAAACAAACGGTTACAAGTAAAGGAATCCCAATACCTTATACCAACCCATAGTTGAACCCTTACACTAATACCCACCTGGACTTGTTTTGTAGTGACAATCTCTCCTTGTAATGCACGACTCCAAGTACATGACTAACCAATTGCGCGACTTCAATCACCAACTAGAGAAGGTTGTTGGCTACAACGTTCTTCAGTTCATCCACAATGAAGATCTAGAAGATGCTTGGTCACAGAACCCTTCGGTGCACAAAAACAACAACTTCTACACAAGAAGGATGAACTAGGGCAAATTCTACCTCCAGTCACAATTTGCTTGAACAAACTTTTCTTAACACTTGTGCAACTTGTGTCACCTTTAACAGCCCTTAAAATAATCATTTTATATGTCTAGGGTTGTGAGAAAATAAAGCCCAAACAAATAATCACAGATTAGAGTCAAAACAGAACTGAAAATCTGTTTTTCATAAACCTCGATAGATAGACATCTGTCTAGAAGCTGTCGAGCCATGGGGCTGGAATAGCTCTTCAAGCTCGATAAATACTAGCTTTCGAGCTTTAATGGCAGGCACTTTTCAGACTTGAATCTTGGACAGACTTGCATGGCTTCAACACTTGATCTTGAAACACTGTTTCTTGAAGTATTAAACACATCCTAAATCTACCCAAATACGAGTAAAGTGCATTTTGTCAAAGGCCAATTACATAAAATGGTAACATATGTTCCTAAGAAGTGAATCACCTATATCCTAACATATATATATAAAAAGAGTATTTTCCTCTTTGGACTGGACTTTTATATGATTCATAAATACTTCTAAACCTTATTTTTAATAGGGAAAAAACTTGAGAACAACCGGGTAAAAACTAAAAATATATCTTCAACTCTACTTAAAATGCCTACAAAATATGACACTCTCTTACTAATCCATGTCTTCAAAAAAAAAAAATTATTCAATTTTTTTTTTAAAAAAAAGGAAAATTATGACACTAGACCAAAAAATAAATAAATAAATAAAGCCTCATCACATGCGCAACGAGCGTGTGAAGAGGCTAGTGTGTGTGTGTATATATATATCTTGAAATCCTCTATTGAAATCTTGTCACGTCATATTTTCTTGAAATGGTGGAATAGATATTGCCATATACAACTTCAATTATAATAAATAAAAATCATTCTATTAATGACTATCATAAACTGAAATTAAATTTAATAATTTTATAAAATTGTACAATATATAACGATACAAATAAGATCATAATAAATGCAAATTAGCAACTACTATAATGTTCTAATTTCATATTTAGAAAAAACAAAAAAAATGGGAGATAATCATTACTTTAATTTTAGTTGATTTCATAGTAGTGTACAACAAAAAATTTTCATGTCTTATAATTTTGCACATTATTATTCTAGTATAAATTTTATAATTAAGTACATGTTGACATTTTATTCTGTATTTAAACCTCCATTAAAATATTCTCATATTATATTTTATTTAAAAGATAGAATAGATAATTTTATATACATACACAACTATAAGAAATATTATTATACTAATAAATGTCATGATTATTAAATTTAATATTTGGACAAAACATAAAGGAGAGAATCCGATCTTACAATACTTTACGACACATTTCATTAGTTGAAAAAATCTGATCAAACAAAATTTATTCTTGCCAAATATTCACGTAATGTCTCTATATATTCAACTGTATAGTTGTTCACTACCAAACTGCACCTTGTCTCACTTCTCTTTCTTTGGCAAAATTCAACAAGAAACCTAAATCATGAGAACTCTCTCTACCTATATCCTTTGTTTGCTTGTTCTCTACCTTACTGTTGGTGCGCACTTTATACAAAACTTCATGCTCTTCGACTTTGTTAGTTTATATAAGTCAGATATTTCCTGTTATTTAAAGATCCACCATTATACTCTTTACCTTTATTAATTTTATTGGACTATTGTATCTCCTTACGATTTCTCATCTTTTGTTCCTCTGATAGTTGTGGCTATAAGAAAACTATAGCATCTTATAAATATTTAAGAGTATTGTTTTAATCAAGGAAAAAAACTTATTTAAGTTTCTTTTTTTTTTCATATATATTTTTTAATTTGCTATCTTTTTTTATCCCAACCATCATTTTGCCATAATTTTTTTTTCATATATATCTTTTAACTTGCCATCACTTTTGTTTCATTATAAGAATTATATTCTAATTAAATTATATTCAATCATGATTATAGGTAGCAAGCCCATGGTGGTGGATGCTAAAATGTGCCTAGTGGACCGGTTTGTCTTTAGTCCTGGATCGGATTGCTTGCCGAGAGACTGCAACGCAGATTGTATAACAAAGCACCCCGGATCTATTGGACTATGCAATGCTTCAATATATTGCAATTGTTACAAGCCTTGCTAATCTGTTTCTATATATTTAGCGGAGAGTGCTAAATATAGGTTATATTTTACTAATAAATTCAAAAAATGAACATGCTTGATAAAATAAATAAAAATTATGATAGGAATGGTAATTTTATTACTGAGAGTAAAAGATTTTAGGATTTGTGCCCTAAAATCCTATTGTTTGACATTATCTATTGAATAATAATTTTTATTTTATTTTTGACACTATTGTGACATGAATATTTGGACATTATTTTATAGTTCATGAGATGCATAGTATGTGATTTAGGAATAGGAGATGATGTTTGTGAAGAAGATCAAAATACAAGCCCAATTCCTTTTAGGACCATGTATTTTTGCCCCATGCAGTTACTATATGAATAAATGTCGTAATTATTGAATATAATATTTGGACAAAACTTTTTTTTTTTGGAGAAACCCCTATCAATGGGGAGTATTATTAAGTACTAAAACGAAGGCCAAAATTGTAAGCATCAATCATGTCTGGTGGAATAGACTCCATCCAAACATCCAATGGACTAGTTACAGCTCGTCTAGCTAGTCTATGAGCCACACAATTACCTTTCCTCTTAATATGGCGAAAAAATACATGACTAAAAAAAGAACAAAGAAAAGTAATGTCATGTAAGATATGCCCAAACTCAGATTAAGTCATATTGCCACAATTGATTGAGTTAATAATGACTTCTGAATCACCTTCAATGATCAATCTTCGAAAACCCAACTCCTTTGCAAATTAAAGAGCTTGGCGCGCTGCTAGCACTTCCACCATCTCTACTAAAGCAAGTAGTGGAATCTATTGTGTTAAAGCAGCCATAACCAATTCGTCATCATTATAGATTATAATACCAAGGCCAGCCTTGTTTTCTTTTGCAAAGAGTGCTCCATCAAAGTTAACTTTAAGTAGACCTGACAGTGGAGGATGCCATCTAACTGACCTCGCTGTGCATAGGATCTTGGTGTGGATTGGACGCAGTTGCTGGTACTCCTGAAGACCTTCACAAGCCATAGAACTGATCTTTGCCAATAGGACCATGTCTTCCTCTAGTCGGAGTTTGTTTCTATGCATCCAGATCAGTGAAGTCGTCCATGCAAATAGAGCAAAGCGAGACCTGTCCTGTTGTGCCGACTATTATTTGGACAAAACATAAATGAGAGAATTGAATCTTATTATTCTTTATGGCACATTTCACTAGTTGAAAACATCCAATCAAACATAATTTATTCTGGCCATATATTCATGTAATGTCTCTATATATTTAAATGTATTGTCATTCACTACCGAACTACCCCTTGTCTCACTTCTCTTTCATTGGCAAGATTCAACAAGAGACCTAAATTGCGAGAACTCTCTCAAGAAAGTCAATACTGTACCAATATCGGACCAATACCAGTCGTACCAGGGAAATATACCATGCTAGCTATTAAACCGATACAGGTACTCCTTCAAAATGTATCGAAAAAATACCAGGTTGTACTGGCCTGTATCAGTCGGTATTGGCATTTCGGCTGATATGATAAAAAAAATTCTTTAAAAATATTTTATTTAATCTAATATATTGGTTAATGTAATTAAGCTAATACGTAGGCTCATAAAATATGTGGATTTTAATTTTATGTTGATAAACATAAAATTCATAAATTCATACTTACACAAACAATACAAATATATATTTATGTATAGAAATATATAAATAGCAATAATCCCGAAACAGTACACCAAAATATTTCGTTTCTTTGGCCAAACCGAAACAATCTCTAATACAAAATTGACTCCGTTTTTCTACATATATCCTTTATTTGCTTATTCTCTTCATTACTATTGGTACGCTCTTCATTCAAAACTCCATGCTCTTCTGCTTTGTTAGTTTACATATAAGTTAGATATTTTTTGTTATTTAAAAATTTAGATATTTTCTGTTATTTAAAAATTGCCCATCATATCTCTTTACATTTTTAATCTTATAGGACCATCATGAGAAGACTAGGAAAGATCAGCTTAGGCCTTGAGGTGGTCTAGTCTTATCCATAATTGTGTCATATATATGAAAATTGATGTCAATGAAGGTTTTCTCCTTGAGCTCCATGAGGAAGATAGCTCTGGCATTAGTAAGAGTAGTCATCTTTCTTATAGGATACAAATTGAACATCATGATTGTGGTCAGACACCTCATGTCAACTGGGAAGGCATTAGTGTTGAGACATCTCCCTAATTTAACACCACCAATTTGTAGTTGGTGAAATCATGATCTTCCAATCCTTCAAGCCCTAGAGCCTCATCAATATCATGAGCATCTATGTTGAACTCATGTCCTCTAATCCAGTAATTCAGCTCATCCTCCTTTATGCTCATATTTGCATAGAATTCCCTTATTAAAGGTTCACATACTGTAGGTAGGTCACCCAACAACTTGTCCCATCCTCTTCCTTCAAAACATTCTAGAATGAATGTATCCTTCAAGTCATTTAGATCCATAAACCTCTCCTGGATAATTGTCCCCTTAATGAAAGAATCTCTGTATCTCTCAAAGTGCTGAACTGACCTAAACAAGTTGTGGTCCATTTTTAGCCTTTTGTCTGCCTTCTTAGCAGGGGTCTTCTTCTTTGTAGGTGTGGGAGCCATTTGTAAATAAGTAGAAGAGGCCACAACAAGTGCAGAACACAGTATGTGGAAATGCACACATATTAGTAACAAGTTAGTTGCAAAGCGAGTAACAGAGTGTCAATTGAACACACAGATTAAGGTCTTGGTGTGGATTAGACGCCGTTGTTGGTACTCCTGAAGACCTTCACAAGCCATAGAACTGATCTTTGCCAATGGGACCATCTCTTATTCATAAATTCATACTTACACAAACAATACAAATATATATTTATGTATAGAAATATATAAATATCAATAATCCCGAAACGGTACAACAAAATATTTCGTTTCTTTGGCCAAACCGAAACAATCTCTAATAGAAAATTGACTCCGTTTTTCTACACATATCCTTTATTTGCTTATTCTCTTCATTACTATTGGTACGCTCTTCATTCAAAACTTCATGCTCTTCTGCTTTGTTAGTTTACATATAAGTTAGATATTTTCTGTTATTTAAAAATTGCCCATCATATCTGTTTACATTTTTAATTTTATAGGACCATCATATCTCCTTACAATTTCTCACCTTTTGTTCCTATGTATAATTGTGGCTATTAGAAAATTATATCATCTTATAAATATTAGAGAGTATAATTTTAATCAAGGAAAAACACCTGTTTGCTACTAATATATTGTCTCTATTTTTTATTTGGTCTTCAAGTTTCATAACTTTCATTTTTTTCCTTTTTTTTTTTAATTTACTATCATTTTTCTTATCCCAACCATCATATCACTTACAAAAAAGTCTATTTTTAAACTAACAATGCAGTTGATTAGCTATTTAGGCATTTTGTGTAGGTGGAATGGCGGTGGGTGCCAAAATAATAGCAAAATTAAAAAACCAAATAGATAGCAAAATGAAAAATATAAAGATCTAAATAAAACTTGTAAAATCTTGAAAACCAATTTTAAAATAGGGTTAAATAAAATATAGTAACTAGAAAGGTGTTTTTTTCTTTTTTTTTTTTTTTTTTTTGCCTTTTAGTCTATGGCTCAATGGTGGTAACTTAGGCAAGCTAGTTAAAGAAAGGACTTCGGGAATTCGATTACTAGTAGGAGCTTGGGGGGCTCAAGTATATAGGTGGATATGGGCTTGGAGTGTTCATAGTCTTACTTGTATTGCAACTATACATCTATAGCATCTGCAGCTTGGTGTCCTTCACTTTCTTTGTTCCTTCATAAGTGGTCTCCAGTATCTCTCATGCTTCCTTAGCAATCGTGATGTGTGAAATCCTGTAAAATTCTTCTAGAGAGACACTACAAAAAATAGCATTCAGGGCTTTACTATTAGCATTAGTTGCAGCAAGGGTTGCCTTATCCCACATGGATTTGGCAGCCTCCGACCTAGTCCATCCAATGTCCACCGCATCCCAAACGGTTTCATCCACTGAACACAAAAATGTCCTCATCCTGACTTTCCAAAAGGCATGGTTGCTACCATAAATTGAGACCAGTCCATCTCACTATGAGGTCAAGGATCGCGCTAAGGTTTTTAAACCACAAAGAGTGCACCCGCTCTGATACCAATTGAATGTTCAATTAGTGTATAAAACACTATGAACGTTTAGACCCCCAATTTACAAATTACCAATTCAAGTTTAATATCAAACAATGTATGTGCAAAATGAATATAAGCTTATACCAGAATTGATAAACAATTTAAACCAAATAAAATCACATCCACAGCAGAAATTAAATGGCAAAGATTAAGGGAAGAGAAATGCAAACACAAGGACAATACAACAATATGTTCTTGAAGAGGAAACCAAAGCCCTTGGCGTAAAACCTCTCTGCCGTCCTCTAAGCGGTCAATAATCCACTAAAGAATAAAGTTGGGATACATGAACAGCAGAAGACCCTCCAAGCCTAATCTACCTAGTGTACCTAAGCCCTCCAAGCTTCTTGCTCCAACGAGGTTACGCCGAATCTTTGTCTTCTTTAGTTTATCAGATTTCGCTATAGCCCATAGCATTAACCAATAACCATTGGTTCCTTCCTAACTGCTTCCCAAGCGCCAAATGGCCTTCTCATAGATATGGGTATGGTGGGAAAAGGATTTGGGTAATGAACCTCTCAAGGATGCAACAATGGAGAGGGTGAGAGTAGAGGAATTTGAAGAGTCTCTATGTAAAGATTGTGGATGAATCAATCTTGTTTTTCTCTAGGGTTTCTCTCCTAAAATTCTCTTTGGAAGCTCTCTGCATTTTGTGGGTATAAGGGTATTTATATTGGAGTGAGAATGGAATGCAAAGAGTTAGGTTTTTCAAAACAGAGCTGGCTGGCGGCTTGGCCTCGCGACTTGACTAAGTTGTGAGTTCAAGCCGCGAGCTAATAGAACGACCAGGCTGGACTTTTTATCCTGTAGTGCTCCAGTTGGCATGACTATTCATCTTCTCTGCACGCTTCACTCATGTGCTACAGTTGGCGGCTTGCCAGTCACGAATCACCCGCGAGTCATTGCTTCACTGCACACTCTTGAGCATTTCTTCACATTCTCTCATACACTACCCTTACATGAATCCTACCTAAATATAGGGTTACTAAATGCTAAAATACAAGCAAATTTGGCATGGAAAAAAAGCCAGCAGAATGTTTGATTAAATTCAACCTTACATTATCAACACCTAGCGTGCACACTATGAACAATAATGTGAAACAATGCTTGAACATCATGAAATCCACCCTTAATACATGTTCTTATTGCCACAATGGGCCAACATCCAAAGAAAATCATCAAAAGAAATCAATCCCATACAAAAATTTGACAAAAATTAAGTTTTTCCCAACCCCTATGATGAAAATCCTAACCAAGAGGACAAAACTCTCCAAAACATAATCTAAGGGTCCAAATTAATGAAAAGAGTTTAAAATTACCTTAGAGATGTTAAAGGAATGAAAAACCATTCAAATTTATTGGGTTTTGATGTAAAAATATTGAAAATGGGGTTTTAGAGAGGATGGGAGAGGTTTAAAACAAGTTTCCCACGAAAAAACTCTTTTAAAAGTAGTTTCTAGGCGTTTCGCGACTGGCGAGTCGCCAGCTGAGTCGCAAGTGAGTCGTGAAACCATTCTGTGTAAGCTCGTGACTGGGTCTCGTGGCCTGCAAGTTGCCAAAATGAGTATCCAAAACTCGTGACTGGGTCTCGCTACTTGCAAGTTGCTAGAATGAGTAGCCAAAAATTCTGACACTTGTTTTTCAACACAAAACAGGTTTAAAAAATGAAAAACAAAGTAAGCACTAAACATGAACACAAAGAGTGATAAAAATCACTTCCAAAAACATATAAAATGATCAAAAATATTTTTGGATTTATCTATATATAGTTGAGCACACACACATCACATTTAAACAAGTACAATTGAACAAATGAATAAGGCATTCATTGAACATTAGGCATGTGTGTTGTGTGTGTGTATCAAGTGTGGAATAGTCCTTAGTCTAGAATGAAGCTTCAATGATCAATTCAATCAAGTCATACACAACTAGTACTAAGTCAAGTGGTCTATCTCAATTATAGGAATGAACATATATGACCTCCCACAAGAAAATGATTACATATCTTTGAAACTTTTCATTTGGCTTCTTTACAATTCATAACATTTGATCATTTTGAATCAATATATCTCATTTTGAGATCGATGCCTGAAATTTTTGATATTTCAATTTAATGAACAAGCCTTTGGCTTTTTGGGCATCACACATATTCATAAAAGTCGCTTTCCCTTTTTCCAAGTCAAATACTAATATTTGCGACGGCTTTAGCAGCTCATTATCTCTTTTCATTTTGAGATTTACACTGGTTGAGCTCTTTAAGCAAAAAAATATAAAAGTATGGGAAGATATATAGGCACAAGTCTACACATGTATCTAAACTAACATAACTATTGACTAATCGTTCATGACAAGTTTGAAGATCAGTTTATAACAATCACACAAAGATGTCAAGATTTTTCCCACAAAGATATAAGTGCATAAAGAACAAGCTAAACTCATAAATGCATAAAACCATTTGTACGAAGGTAAAAGGCAAAACTCACATGTGATATATGCTCAAATATATATGAACAAACTTTTTGAATTTTTCACTTTTTATGTGGTTTTGGACTTTTACTCACACAAAACTAAAACATAAAAGTAAGATCAAACCAAAAGCAATGCATACAAATAAATGCAAAATGCACAAATGCATGAAGATATGACATTCAATGCATGAAGGGTCCTACAAAGATTGAAAGAATTAGATCAAGGAGCAAAAGAGCAAAAGCTCAACCATAGGAACCCTTCCTCATCCAAACGGAACAATTTTTTGGAATGAGTGTCTCAAGAGAAATAAGATGAGGGTTGGAAGAATGAGAACCGGAGATGCACATAGTCAAGGAGTTAAGAGCATTAAACACTTTCTTTAACAACATGCAATTTTCACTCAAATCTGGTTTACCCTTTTTAGCACAACTTCCAAGAAGCTCAAGTTTCTCTTTTCTTTTGATTCTTTTAAAAGCATGAAACTTAGAGCATTGAGGTCTTAGATGACCAAAGGCACCACAATGGTGACAAACAATGCGTTCAGGTCTACTAGGCATTTTGTGAATGGATCTAGCAACATGGTTTTTATTCTCTCTTCAACTTATGACATTGAGGTCTTATATGACCAATCACACCATAGTTGTGGCAAGTTGGAACAAATTTAGATCCATCCAAAGCCTTAGGTTGAGACCTAAATGGAGGTTTTGACTTAACAACTTTTCTCTCCACATTTTGATTTCTTTTATGTGGAGGAATGTACACGAATTTGTCCTTTGAGATAGAAAACACAATAGGCACAAAATGGGGTACCACAACATGATTGCAACATGCATTTTCATCCTTTTTAGCAATAGGTTCAGCAATCAAACACTTGTCGTGCATCTTAAGAGAATCATTTTCACATTTTAGCTCATCAACAAGTTTTTAGGACAAAACAAGTTTAGCATCCAAGTCCATATTCAAACATTCAAACTCTTTCAACTTTTCAAGAGAATTTTCAGCATGTTCCTTATATTTTTCAACCAATTTGTTGGATTCATTGAGCTTAGCAATCAAATCATCATTTTCACAAAATACCCTACTCAAGTCCTTATTAAACTTCTTAGCCATTTTCTTCAAGAGTTTGATGTTAGGAATATCAACAACATCCAAAGATTCATGTAACATAGTATCACAATCATGAGGATTATCACTCAT
This sequence comes from Quercus ilex subsp. ballota, assembly GCA_032727855.1. Lineage (NCBI taxonomy): Eukaryota > Viridiplantae > Streptophyta > Magnoliopsida > Fagales > Fagaceae > Quercus > Quercus ilex. The sequence continues at coordinate 93,951,653 of CM064911.1, read as the reverse complement.
TGAGGCTTTTTCAAAAATGCATGGCATGTTACATTCATCAACATCCAAAACATGCATAAAGGCATATAAAGCACTATCCATGGCAAATAAACACAAGGGGTCAAGGATCACACTTAGGTATTTAAACCATAACAAGTGTACCCACTCTGATACCAATTGAATGTTCAAATAGCGTATAAACCACTATGAACGTTTAGACCCCCAATTCAAAATTATCAATTCAAGCTTAATGTCAAACAATATATGTGTGGAAAATGAACACAAGCTAATGACAAAATTGATAAACAATCTAAACCAATTAAAATCACATCCACATCATAAATTAAATGGTAAAGATTAAGGGAAGAGAGATGCAAACACAAGGACAACTCAATGATGTGTTATCGAAGAGGAAACCGAAGCCCTCGGCGAAAAACCTCTCCACCACCCTCCAAGCAGTCAATAATCCACTAGAAAATGTAGTTGGGATACATGAACAGTAATAGACCCTCCAAGCCTAATCTACCCAATATACCTAAGCCCTTCAAGCTTCTTGCTCCAACGAGGTTACGCCAAACCTTTGTCTTTTCTAGTTTACCGGATTCTGCTGTAGCCCATAGCATTAACCAATAACCATTGGTCCCTTCCCAACTGCTTCCCAAAGCACCAAAAAGCCTTCTCACAGATGTGGGTATGGTGAGAAAAAGATTTGACAAAGAACCTCTCAAGGATGTAACAATGGAAAGAGTGAGAGTAGAGGAATTTAAAGAGTCTCTATGTAAAGATTGTGGATGAGTCAATCTTGTTTTTCTCTAGGGTTTCTCTCTCAAAATTCTCTCTGGAAGCTCTCTACATTTCGTGTGTATAAAGGGTATTTATACTTGGGTGAGAAAGGAATGCAAAGAGTTAGTTTTTCCAAAACAGAACTGGATAGTGACTTTGCCTCGCGACTTGACTGAGTCGCGAGTTCAAGCCGGAAGCTAACTGAATGGCCAGTCTGGACATTTCGTCCTGTAGTGCTACAGTTGGCATGACAGTTCAGCTTCTCTGTATGCTTCACTCGTGTGCATCTTCTGGCGGCTTGCCAGTCGCAAGCCACCTACGAGATCTAGTCGCAAGTCCTTACTTCACTGCACATTCTTGAGCATTTCTTCACACTCTTTCACACACTACCCTTACATGATTCCCACCTAAATACAGGGTTTCTAAATGCTGAACTACAAGAAAATTTGGCATGGAATAAAGCCGACAAGATGGTTGATTAAATTCAACCTTACAACTGAACACAAACAAACAAAAACATGTTAAACAAAGCAAAGCATAAAACTAGACTGACTCAAAATAAAAGCAAAACACACAAGTTATGCAAAAACAAAAACACAAAAAAGAGAGAAGAAAGTGATAGAATCACTTAGAGTCCTTTTCCTTCCACACCTTGGAAGAACCTTTTGTTAGGATTAGTGCCCTTAAATCTTATTGTATGATGCTACGTATGTTATTATATATGACATTATGTATGACTTAATGTTGTGATTAATAAAGTTATTTCATTATTATCTAAAATAATGGTAACATGAATATTTGGACATTATCATATAGTCCATGAGATGCAAAGTATGTGATTTATGTAAAATGTCACAGAAGATATAAATCACAAGTTCTTTGTAAACTCAAAATTATAGTTTGTAGTCGGTGATGAAATTGGGTATTTCATCTGTGAGGACTATAAAATATCAACTAAGATGATTTGTCTTGATCATGGAAGTGGAGACTTCTAGTTGATATGTTGATATGTTTTAAGAGTTAAGATATATTGAACTGGACCGCTGTAAGATTTATTATTCTCCTAACGACTGTTAAATGAATAATAAATCTCACGATTTCTATTTATATGAACTCTTAATCCTGAAAGAATAATGGACCTAATCATGGAGTGTAGGTTGTTTTGATATATCAGGAGTGAGATCTAAAGTAATGGTCAAAACCTTAGTATGTTGGGCAGCCACAATTGGTGTTGATGGAACATATATTCTCAAGATGGAATTCATAATCTCTTAACAGAGATATAAAATATTCCCTTGAGATAAGTTTAATGGGTTCAGTTATTCAAAGAGTTAGACCTAACCACTTTGGTAAGAAATTACTAAAGTATATATTTATGAAATTAGATTTCATAAATATATGATGAATAACTTTAAAGGATTAAACCGGGTACTCAAGAATTAAGATGTAGTAATCTTCAACGTGGCAGTCTATATTTATGACTTTATATTTTTACGAATATTTTATGAAAGGGTTGCATGTATAGTAAAGTCTTGGGATAAAATTTATTAATAAGGCCTAGAGTGCAATTATATTTATATAGTAGTATTAAATATAATTAATGGTAACTTTGGACTTGTCAACAGTTGACAGAAAAGCCCAAGGCCCATTGAAGCTAGTGTCTTATTGGTCCCTTTTGGTCCCACTACAAGCCACACACTAAAGCTCAATTGGAAAGGCCCAATAGGCCAGCCCGATTAGATAATCAGTTAGTTATAAATGGAGAAACATACATAATTTTTTATTAGAAAAATTAGAAAAAGAGAGACATCATTTGTGAAATGGTGTGTGTGTGTGAGTGAAACCGCTCGATTATTCTCCCTTGGAAACTGATTGAGAGACCACACTTCTTGGGCGTAAAGTGGAATTAGAGTGAAGATTAAAAGTGTTCCCAAGTACTTATAATATTTTGTTTTGAATTTCACCACATCAAGGTACGCTATCTTGTTCTTAAAATTTGAAATTTACATAGTGCATGTTATCAATCATGAATGAAATAGATCCATGTTTGTTGCTTCCGCTATGTGTTTTGTATAAGATACAAAAACCAGATTATCCAACAATTGTATTGAGATAACCGTTCATGATCATGACAATTGTATTGCATTGGTTTGTTCAAAGTGGCCTTTAACTATTAAGTATTGTTGCCATGTCTTACACCTTTCTGTTTAGCAAATCCTTGATCCGGTGGTGAGGGAAAAGAATTGAAACCATTCATGTTCGAAAGGAACATGAGGGTTTTGAGAGGATCTCCAAGGGGAGCAAAAGAGGACTGAAGCTGATTCTGGCTTCTAGATGCTATCATGTCATTGCTCTGTTGAGTGGCTAACCACATATAGCAATTTGGTAGAGTATGACAGGGATGTTGCTTCTTCTGTTTAGGCTTTTGAGAGTTAGCCTTCTAAGACCTAGGGTTTTTTACTTCTTTCTTATCCTGCTTAGGGAGTGCACCTAAGATAGATTTACCCTTTTCTATGTTCTCACTAGCTAAATCAATTTTAACATCATTGTTCTCAATTTCAACATTATTACTAGGAGGAACAAAAATAGTAGTACGAGTAGAAGCAATATTAGAAAAAGAGAAACCATACCCTAAACCTGTTTGATTAGAAGCGGATTTCTAAAAGCTGAGCATCTCATCAAGCTTTGCACTTGAAATCCTCTCTAATTGAGCTCTGACTTGAAATAGTTTCGCTTTAAGTTTCTTGGTCTTCTCAACCAATAAATTGTTTTCAAACCTTAGTGCTCCAATAGTCTGATTTGCTTCATCAAACTTTGTGGAAAGCTCTTTACGATCAAGTTCCACATCACTGAGCTTCTTGGTGGCTAACTTATAAAGTTTCTTATGCTTCTCAGAAACTTTGTACAATTTCTCATAGGCTGTATGGATATCATCTTGATCATCCATCTTCTCAAACTTAGACTTCACCAAGTTCTCTTCTTCATCAACGTCTTCAGCAATCCCCTCAGTAGGATTGACAATGGCAGTGAAGGTATTCAAGATTTCGTCATCCTCATTGTCGGAATCTTCCTCAGGCTTGGTGTCACTCAAAGTAGCAGCAAGTGCTTTGCTCTTCCCAATGCTCTTGAGATATGTAGGACACTCCTATTTCGTGTGATCAAAGCCTTGACACCCAAAGCACCTTGGTCCTGCGGGAACATTGTACTGACTGCCATCCCTAGCACCCTTCTACCCTTTCTCTTGACTCTTGAACTGAGAAGAACTAGATTGCCTACGGTCCTTGTTGAAGCCCTTTCCATTTGCATTCTTCACAAATTTCTTGAATTGCCAGGTGATGTAGGACTTCATGTTAGAATCTTCATCATCTGAAGACTCGTAAGTATCACTGCTTTTGGCCTTCAATGCCATGCCTCCTTAGCAGTTTCAGTAGACGATATCTTCTTGAATTCTTCATTAGTGACCGCACTAAATAAAGCATTCAATGCTCTGCTGTTGAAATTTGTCGCCTTCATCTTAGCATCATCCCAATCGGCTGGCACTTCCTTCGGCTTGGTCTAGCCTATCTCAACAGCTTGCCACACTTTCTCATCAAAAGACTGCAAGAAAGCTCTCATGCGTACTTTCCAATAAGCATAGTTAGTGCCATCAAATAAAGGAGGTACAATTAATTACTATCCTCTATCCATTACAAACAGGGGTCAATGGATCAGCATAACAAAGATTAACCCTAATTATAGTGTGCTTGCTCTGAGACCACTTGATAGGCCAAAAACGTAATGACCCCTTGTGATGAATTAATTGATTAATTAGCCAAATTTATTAATTAATCAATTTAACAAACAAAGTGCGTGGTAGCACAAACAAATCACCAATTAAACTAAGTATGCAGCGGAAAATAAATTGTCATGGTAATTTGTTTACAAATGGGGAAAACCTGCACGGCAAAAACACAACCGGGTGATTTTAAGGTGACCATTCCCGAGAATCTACTATTATCAAAACAAGCGGTTACAAGTAAAGGAATCCCAGTACCTTATACCAACTCATAGTTGAACCCTTACACCAATACCCAATTAGACTTGTTCTGTAGTGAAAATCTCTCCTTGTATTTCACGGCTCGAAGTACATGACTAACCAATTGCACAGATCCTAGTATACGACTTCAATCACCAACTAGAGAAGGTTGTTGGCTGCAACGTTCTTTAATTCATCCATGACGAAGATCCAGAAGATGCTTGGTCACAAAACCCTTTGGTGCACAAACACAGCAATTTCTACACAAGAGCGATGAACTAGGGCAAATTCTGCCTCCGGTCACAATTTGCTTGAACAAACTTTGCTTAACACTTGTGCAACTTGTGTCACCTTTAATGACCCTTAAAATAATCCTTTTATATGTCAAGGGTTGTGAGAAAAGAAATCTCAAACACAAAATCATAGATTTGAGTCAAAACAGAACTAAAAATCAGTTTTTCATAAACCTTGATAGATAGCCATCTGTCTAGAAGCTGTCGAGCCATGGGGCTGGAACATCTCTTCAAGCTCGATAGATACTAGCTGTCGAGCTTTAATGGCAGGCACTTGTCAGACTTGAATCTTGGACAGACTTGCATGGCTTCAACACTTGATCTTGAAACACTGTTTCTTGAAGTATTAAACACATCCTAGATCTACCCAAATTCGAGTAAAGTGCATTTTATCAAAGGCCAATCACATAAAATGGTAACATATGTTCCTAACAAGTGAATCACATATGTCCTAACATAAATATATAAAAGAGGATTTTCCTCTTTGGACTGGACTTTTATGTGATTCAAAAATACTTCTAAACCTTACTTTAATAGGGAAAAAACTTGAGAGCAACCTGGTAAAAACTAAAAATATATCTTCAACTCCACTTAAAATGCCTACAAAATAGGACACTCTCTTACTAATCCAAGTCTTCCAAAAAAAAAAAAAAAAATTATGACACTAGACCAAAAATAAATAAATAAAGCCTCATCGCATGCGCAATGCGAGTGTGAAGAGGCTAGTGTGTGTGTGTATATATATCTTGAAATCCTCTATTAAAATCTTGTCGTGTCATATTTTCTTGAAATGGTGGAATAGATATTTCCATACAACTTCAATTATAATAAATAAAAATCATTCTATTAATGACTATCATAAACTGAAATTAAATTGAATAATTTTACAAAATTGTAGAATATTTAACAATAAAAATAACATCATAATAAATGCAAATTATCAACTACTATAATGTTCTAATTTCATATTTAGAAAAAAAAAAAAAAGGGAGATAATCATTACTTTAATTTCAGTTGATTTCATAATAGTGTACCAAAAAAAAAATTTCATGTCTTATAATTTTGCACATTATTATTCTAGTATAAATTTTATAATTAAGTACACGTTGACATTTTATTCTGTATTTAAACCTCCATTAACATATTCACATATTATATTTTCTTTAAAAGATAGAATAGATAATTTTATATAAATACACAACTATAAGAAATATTATTATATTAATAAATGTCATAATTATTAAATTTAATATTTAGACAAAACATAAAGGAGAGAATCCGATCCTACAATACTTTACAGCACATTTCCTTAGTCAAAAAAATCTGATCAAACAAAATTTATTCTTGTCATATATTCACGTAATATCTCTATATATTTAATTGTATAGTTGTTCACTACCAAACTACACCTTGTCTCACTTCTCTTTCTTTGGAAATATTCAACAAGAAACCGAAATCATGAGAACTCTCTCTACCTATATCCTTTGTTTGCTTGTTCTCTGCCTTATTGTTGGCGCGCACTTTATACAAAACTTCATGCTCTACAGCTTTGTTAGTTTATATAAGTCAAATATTTCCTGTTATTTAAAGATTGACCATCATACTCTTTACCTTTATTTATTTTATAGGACCATTGTATATCCTTACGATTTCTCATCTTTTGTTCCTCTGATAGTTGTTGCTATAAGAAAACTATAGCATCTTATAAATATTTAAGAGTATTGTTTTAATCAAGGAAAAAAACTTATTTAAGTTTTTTTTTTTTTCATATATTTTTTAATTTGCAATCTTTTTTTTATCCCAACCATCATTTTGCTATCATTTTTTTCATATAATCTTTTAATCTGCTATAATTTTTGTTTGATTATAAGAATTATATTCTAATTAAATTATATTCAATCATGATTATAGGTAGCAAGCCCATGGTGGTGGATGCTAAAATGTGCCTAGTGGATCGGTTTGTCTTTAGTCCTGAATTGGATTATTTGCCGAGAGACTGCAACGTAGATTGTGTAACAAAGCACCCTGGATCTACTGGACTATGCAATGCTTCAATATATTGCACTTGTTACAAGCCTTGCTAATCCGTTTCTATGTATTTAGCGGAGAGTGCTAAATATAGGTTATATTTTACTAATAAATTCAAAAAATGAACATGTTTGATAAAATAAATAGAAAATATGATAGGAATGGTAATTTTATTATTGAGAATAAAATATTGTAGGATTTGTGCCCTAAAATCCTATTGTTTGACATTATCTATTGAATAATAATTTTCATTTTATTTTTGACACTATTGTGACATGAATATTTGGACATTATTTTATAGTCATGAGATGCATAGTATGTGATTTAGAAAATAGAGATATGATGTGTGTGAAGAAGATCAAAATACAGGTTCTTTGTAAACTAAAAAAAAAGGACCCAAATTCACAATCCGACATTTCCTTAGTAAAGAATTTTTTTTTTTCTTTTTTTTTTTTTTCTTTTTTTGAGAAGGTCCCTTGTAAAGACTAGTCGTAAAAAGTTCAACTGTTGATCCAAAATCCCATCTTTATAAATTAAAATGTATTGGACCTTGATCCTAGCCCAGTTCCTTTTAGGACCACGTATTTTTGCCCCATACAGTTACTATATGAATAAAAGTCATAATTATTGGATATAATATTTGGACAAAACCTTTTTTTTTTAGAAACCCTTATCAATGGGGAGTATTATTAAGTACTAAAACGAAAGACAAAAATGTATGCATCAATTGTGTCTGGTGGAACAGACTCCATCCAAACATCCAATGGACTAGTTACAGCTCGTCTAGCTAGTCTATGAGCCACACAATTACCTTGCCTCTTAATATAGCGAAAAAATACATGACTAAAAAAAGAACAAAGAAAAGTAATGTCTTGTAAGATATGCCTAAACTCAGATTGAGTCATACTGCCACAATTGATTGAGTTAATAATGACTTCTAAATCACCTTCAACTATCAATCTTCGAAAACCCAACTCCTTTTCAAACCAAAGACCTCAGCGCTCTACTAGCACTTCCACCATCTCTACTAAAGTAAGCAGTGGAATCTGTTGTGTTAAAGCAACCATAACCAATCCGTCATCATTACGAATTATAATACCAAGGCCAGCCTTGTTTTCTTTTGCAAAGAGTGCTCCATCAAAGTTAACTTTAAGTAGACCTGACAGTGGAGGACACCATCTGACTGACCTCGCTGTGCATGGGATCTTGGTGTGGATTGGACGTAGTTGCTAGTACTCTTGAAGACCTTCACAAGCCATAGAATTGATCTTTGCCAATGGGACCGTGTCTTCCTCTAGTCAGAGTTTGTTTCTACGCATCCAGATCAGTGAAGTCGTCCATGCAAACAAAGCAAAGCAAGACCTGTCCTGTTGTGCCCACTTTTATTTGGACAAAACATAAATGAGAGAATCTAATCTTATTATTCTTTATGGCACATTTCACTAGTTGAAAACATCCAATCAAACATAATTTATTATTGCCATATATTCATGTAATGTCTCTATATATTTAAATGTATTGTCATTCACTACTGTACTGAACTACCCCTTGTCTTACTTCTCTTTCATTGGCAAGATTCAACAAGAGACCTAAATTGCGAGAACTCTCTTAAGAAATTCAATACCATACCAATACCGATCGTACCGGGGAAATATACCATGCTGGCTATTAAACCAGTACTGGTACTCCTTCAAAATGTACTGGAAAAAATACCAGGTTGTACCGGCCTATATCGGTCGGTATTGGCATTTCAGCTGATACGATAAAAACATTTCTTTAAAAATATTTTATTTAATATAATATATTGGTTAATGTAATTAAGCTAATACGTTGGCTTATAAAATATGTGGATTTTAATTTTATGTTGATAAACATAAAAATTCATAAATTCATACTTACACAAATAATACAAATATATATTTATGTATAGAAATTTATAAATAGCAATAACCCCGAAATGGTACACCAAAATATTTCTTTTCTTTGGCCAAACCGAAACAATCTGTAATACAAAATTGGCTCTGTTTTTCTATATATATCCTTTATTTGCTTATTCTCTTCATTACTATTGGTACACTCTTCATTCAAAACTTCATGCTCTTCTGCTTTGTTAGTTTACATATAAGTTAGATATTTTCTGTTATTTAAAAATCGACCATCATATCTCTTTACCTTTTTAATTTTATAGGACCATCATATCTCCTTACAATTTCTCACCTTTTGTTCCTATGTATAGGCTATAAGAAAATTATATCATCTTATAAATATTAGAGAGTATAATTTTAATCAAGGCAAAACACCTGTTTGCTACTAATATATTGTCTTTATTTTTTATTTGGTCTTCAAGTTTCATATCTTTCATTTTTTTTTCTTATTTTTTTAAATTTGCTATCATTTTTCTTATCCCAACCATCATATCACTTATAGAAAAGTCTATTTTTAAACTAACAATGCAGTTGATTAGACATTTAGGCATTTTTTGTAGGTGGAATGGTAGAGGGGGCCAAAATAATAGCAAAATTAAAAAACCAAATAGATAGCAAAATGAAAAATATAAAGATCTAAACAAAACTTGTAAAATCTTGAAAACCAATTTTAATATAGGGTTAAATAGAATATAGTAACTAGAAAGGTGTTTTTTTTTTTTTTTTTTTTAGTCTATGGCTTTTAAAAGCTGTTGATTTTAAAGAATGAACTATATAACGATAACCCTTTCTTTTCTCATAATATTACATTCAATATGTGCACATCGCAATCAATATGTGCATTATGGGACTAGAAATATGGTATATTAAAAAGTACAACAGCAAAAAAGAAAACCCCTAAAAACCTTTTTTAGGTGTTGATAAAAATTAAAATACTTAACAAGAACAATAAAAAACTTTCTCTCTCTCTCACACACACACAAAGAGAATACTAAACCATTTTTATTCACAGTAGTATATATATGTGTGTGTATTTGTTATAAATGGAAGACGGGGATTCGAAATCTAGGCCCCGATTGATAGAATTAACAAGTTTTAAATTCAAGTTGTTAATTAGATTTATTATGAATAAAACTTGTTTAAACAAACAAACATCAATATCATGTCAACAATGAATGTAGCGAAAAAGTAAATAAGACAAGATATGATGACCCAGGAAAACCAATGAAACAAACTAGTTTCACAATAAAAAACTTGGAGGAAACCTTCCCGAAATGCAATCCACTATAGTAAAGGGAAGTTTCAGATCTACTACAAAACATTTGTCCCTAGACTCTACAATCCCCATAGATAAACTCACAGCAGAAACCTTCTACCGCTTCAGAACCTCTGAACTCTTCAATATATGAATGCCACCCTTTGGTGATGCACGAATCCCAATACGTGACTAACCAATTGTGCGGATCCTAATACGTGCATTCAGTTACCAACTAGAAGAAGAGGTTGGCTGCAAAGTTCTTCACTTCATCAACAATGAAGATCAAGAAGCACTTGGTTACAAAATCCTAAGGTGTAAAGACGTAGTAGCTTCTTTAAGAGAGAATAAGGCATTGGTCACCTTTTGCATATGTTCTCCTTGTATTCTCTTATATGGCGGCCTCTAAAATAAGCCTTATATAGGTCTAGGGTTGTGAGAAAAGAAACCCTACATATACATGTCATCATGGGCTGAAAATTAGATCTAGAAATCTAAATTCTCGTAACCTCGATCGATCAGGAGGTGTCGAGCTTAAAACTTCGACAAAAACAGCTTTTGAGAAGCTATTGAGGAGCTGTTGAGGAGATAGGAGCTTTCTCGATCGATCCACCAACTGTCGAGAAGATATGAAGATTGTGATAAGAAGAAGTAGAAAATCTTGATAGATAGCCTAGCTGCTGAGCTAACTGTTCGCAGCTGTTGAGCTATCTGTCCAGCTTTAATGAATAACTTTTCTTCACTTGTTTCTTGGTCCAATCTTCATGGCTTTAATACTAGACTTGAACAACATGTTTCTTGAAGTAATAAACACATCCTAGATCTACCCAAAAACAAGTAAAGTACATTTTGTCAAAGGATTAGCCAACTACATAAATATTAACATATGTTCCTAACATGAATCACTTATGTCCAAAGAGGCAAGAGCATGGCATTGAAGGCCAAGAGCAGTGATGTTGATGAGTCTTCAGACGATGAAGATTCTAAGATGAAGTCCTACATCACTCAGCAATTCAAGAAGTTTATGAAGAATGCAAATGGAAAGGGCATTATCATTATTCTCCTCCATTTCACAACAAACTTACTCACCCATTCACTTGAAAAAAGCCCTTACTACCCCACATGTATATTCTAGAAGAATCTTGGTTCAACTACACTGAGCTAGAATCTCTCTCTTCCTTCATATCATGCCAAATAACCCCATTTTTCTCACCATGGAACCTTTGGTCTTTAATTTTTGTTTTTCCATTGAAAAAATAATGTATTTGTAACAATAGAGTTTTTTTCCTCATATTGACATAGTAGTAGAGGAAAGTACCTTGGACCATTTCGACTAAGATACACAAGGATTTTCTGAAGTGAACACTTACTTAAACTTATTCAATAATTGACTACTGGATCATCAGTTTAATTTTACCTTACCGCTAGAGAATTTTATTTTCTTTCATTGTTGTAATAAATCTACTCATTTATTAATTAACTCTCATGAAGTGTTTTCCTAGGCCTTAATGTTGTTCTTGCTAATGTTCAACTTTTATTCTTACTTGGATAGGCTTATCACTATACTGAAAGCCTTTGGGCATCATATCAAAGCCCAACGTTGAGTTTTGGTTTGGCCTCCCCCTATTTTATTCAAGAACATTAATTTCCCCCCGCTAAATATGGATAATTCGATAGTTTGAGGAGAGGCAATTTGAATCTTAATGTCTTCGTTATATATACTATAAAGTGCTAATTGAGTTACAAGATCTCTTATTTATTGACTGAACTTATTGAAAAATTATGCATTATGAGAAATATATATATCCCTAAGGTATGCTAAGAGGTATGTAGTTGTTATTCCTTATGTAACTTAATAGCTCAAAAACTATAAATAAAAATTCTACAAAAATCATCATTGGTTACCTCTCTCGCTCTCTCATAATTATTGGTTTAATAATGTAATTAAAAATTATGTAATGTTAATGCGTGCCCTTAGAGCAATTGTTAATAAACCATTAAAGAAATGTTTTGATACCATTTTTATGGGAAATATAAAAAGCTGTAAAAAAAATTTGTTTTTTTCCTTTTCCACAAAAGGTTTCTAAAAATATTTTCTAAACCAATGCTCTCGGGGTTTTATTGACATATATAAGCCTACTTCATTTATATTATGTGGTGAAATTTAATTAAAAAATAAACTAAATTACAAACTCATTTTTCTTATGCATTAATATAAATTTAAGATATATTTACCTTTTCAGTGAAATGTTGAGAAATGCTAATTACACCTTGACATATATTTAGAACCCCCATAATCAATTTTTATAGCTTAAACATTTTTAAACTAAAATTACAACTTAGTCCAATATACATATTTTTAGACAAATACCATATTGCAAGCATATTCAAGAATGAACTAAAGCATGCATGTAGCAATATAAAAATTTGGAAATAAATCAAACCAAAGTTAAACACATGAAAGTGTTTATGAAGAGGAAAACTCAAGCAACCAGGCACAAAAATCCATTCCCCAATCACACTGTCGAAAAATCTCCACTAGTTGAATAGTTGTAGTACAAGACAAACTATGAACCCTCCAAGCCCATATCCACCTACATACTTGAGCCCCCCAAGCTCCTGCTAGTAACTGAATTCCAGAAGTCCTTTCTTTAACTAGCTTGCCTAAGTTACCACCGTTGAGCAAGCAATGGAAATCCACCAAATGGATATGGATTTTGTAATGGCTTCTATGATTTCCTAACCTTCTACTCAATCTCACAGCACTCAAGGGATTGTGTAGCTGGTGAAGGTGATAAAAATATTTCTCTCAAAGATATATTAATGGTGAGGGAAATGGAAAAGAGGGTTGGGAGTTTTCTAGCTCTAAGGCAAAGGCTCTCTCTTTCTTTACAAGATGGGATATATATCTATAATGAAATGGGAGCATTATCTTATAATGATTTTCAATCTGAATACATTGGAAGTTTTAGGTGCCGATATTGATGGAGAATCTCAAGTGGATGTGTTACTCCAATTACTACCAGAATCATTCAAGGAATTTAAACTTAACTATAATATGAACAAAAAGATTATACATTGTCAAAATTAATGAATGAATTGGTAGCGGCAGAAGGCATTCTTGGTACTTCCAATTTTGAAGCCAATACTGGTGAAGCTTCTACTTCTCAACCTAAGTCGAAAGGCAAGGATAAAAAGAAGAAGAAGAAGGACTTCACCAAGCAAGGGGGTAAACAAATTGTTTTAGGGGTTGCTAACAAAGGAAAGAAGCTCAAAGGAAAATGTTTCCATTGTGGTGAGAAAGGACATTGGAAGATGAATTGTCCAAAATTCAAGGCTGCTAATAATAAGGGTATGAATAGTTCATTCCTCCTTGAAATATGTTTGGTACAAAATCCCACGGATTCTTGGTGTGTGGATTTAGGTTGTACTAATCATATCTGCAGTTCTTTGCAGGGGTTCCAGGAGACCAGAAAACTTAATGAAGGAGAATTGTTTCTTACTTTGGCTAATGGGAGCAGGATTCCAGTTGTAGCTGTTGGTGTTTATAATTTATGTTTTGAGTCCAGAGTTTTAATATTGGAAGACTGTCTGTATGTACCTAATGTTTGTAGGAATTTGATTTCTACAACTTATTTGGGTAAACATGGATATTGGGTTACCCTTAAAGACAATGTTGTAATAAAGAAGGGTAAAGTGTTTATTTGTTTTGGAAATATTGTGGATGGTCTTTATATTTTAACCCCTGATAAGCATATATAATTCTAAATTAGATAATGACTCTCATGTAAAATCATTAAAGAGAAAGTTTCATTCTACTAATGATGCATATCTTTGGCACTTGAGTTTGGGTTATATTAATCCAAACAAAATTCAAAGACTGATCAAAGATGGACTCTTAGAGCCATTGGACTTTGATGAATTTCCAGTTAGTGAATCTTGTTTGGAGGGCAAAATGACCAAACGACCTTTTAATGTAAAAGGGAGAAGAACCCAAGAGTTGCTTGAATTAGTTTATACAGATGTTTGAGGTCCTATGTTAACCCAAGCAAAAGGAGGTTAAGAGTACTTCATCACTTTTACTAATGATTACTCAAGATATGATTATGCGTACCTAATGAAACGGAAGTCCGAAGCCTTTGAAAAGTTTAAAGAGTTTAAGGCTGAAGTTGAGAATCAATTAGGTAAACGCATAAAAGCCATTCGATCTAATCGTGGTGGTGAATACCTTCTTGGGGATTTCAAGGATTATTTAACTCAAAATGGGATTGTATCCCAATTGACTGCACCTGGAACTCCCTAACAAAATGGTGTAGCAGAAAGAAGGAATAGAACTCTTTTAGAAATGGTTAAGTCCATGATGAGTTACTCAACTTTACCAATTTTTTTTTGGGGTTATGCCTTAAATATAGTAATACATATTTTGAATTTAGTTCCATCAAAATCTGTTCCTAAAACACCCATGGAATTGTGGAGTGGGCGTAAGCCTAGTATGAAATATCTCCATAATTAGGGTTGTCCTTTACATGTGTTAAAAGGTAAGCTTAATAAATTGGAACCAAAATCAGAAGTGTGTTTGCTTGTAGATTAGCCAAAAGAAAATAGGGGTTATTTATTCTATAGTCGTAAGGATAACAAAGTTTTTGTTAGTACAAATGCAAAATTCTTGGAAAATTACTATATGAATAATTTTACTCCTAGAAGTAGAGTTGTATTGGCTGAAACGAATGAACCTGTAAATGAACAACCAATGGATGAAACTAGGGATGATGTGGCTGTATTAGATACACCAAAAGATATTACTCATGAGATGACTAGTACACAGGTGCCTCGTCATAGTGGGAGAATTGTTCGACCTCCTATAAGATTTATAGGTTTGGGAGAAACTTATGAAGCTATCTCAGAAGATGCTGAATCGGATCCCTACATTTATGAAAAGGCAATGAATGATATAGATGCACATCATTGGGTCAAAACTATGAAATCTGAATTAGATTCTATGTACTCCAATCAAGTTTAGGATCTTATAAAGGCGCCTAATGGCATTAAACCTATTGGTTAAGAGGAAGAGAGGGATAGATGGAAAGGTTGAAACCTTTAAAGCAAGGCTTGTGGCAAAAGGGTATACACAAAAAGAAGGTATTGATTATCAAGAAACCTTTTCACTAGTAGCAATGCTTAAATCTATTAGAATTCTCTTATCCATTATTGCTCATTATGATTATGAGATTTGGCAAATGGATGTCAAGATTGTATTTCTCAATGGAAATCTTGAAGAAGAAATCTATATGTTGCAACCGGAAGGTTTCATAGCAAAGAACCAAGAGCATATGGTATGCAAGTTGAAAAGATCCATTTATGGACTTAAGCAAGCATCTAGGTCTTAGAACATTAGATTTGATCAAGCAATCAAGTCATTTGGTTTTGAACAAAATCTTGATGAACCATGTGAGTACAAAAGTCATGGAGATAAAGTAGTAATGTTCCTAGTGCTTTATGTTGATGATATTCTACTCATTGGAAATGATGCAAGGGTAATGTCATCAGTAAAGGTTTGGTTGTCAAGCCAATTTGATATGAAGGACTTGGGTGAGGCTAACTTTATTCTAGGGATCAAGCTTTAGCAAGATCGCAAGAATAAGATGTTAGGCTTATCACAAGCTGGATATATAGATAAGGTTCTAGAATGGTTTAGCATAAAAAACTCCAAGAAAGGATTACTTCCTTTCAGACATGGAGTTCCTCTGTCTGATGACCAAAGGCCTAAGACTCAAAAGGAAGAAGATATGATGAGACAAGTTCCTTATGCTTCTATAGTTGGAAGCTTTGCACTAGACTAGATATCTGCTTTTCAGTTGGCATGGTCAGTCGATATCAATCAAATCCAGGACCAAAACATTGGCAAGCCTAAAGAATATTCTCAAGTATACGAAGAACGAGAGATTATATGCTTGTTTACCGAAGTGAGGATTTGATTCCAATTGGCTATACAGATTCAAACTTTCAATCAGATCTAGATTTCAGAAAATCCACTTCAGGATGTGTATTCACCTTGGGAGGTGGAGCCATAAGTTGGAGGAGTGTTAAGCAATCTTATATTGCAGACTCCACCATAGAAGCTGAGCACGTTGCTGCTTGTGAAGCAGCAAAGGAAGCTATATGGCTTAAGAAATTCCTTTATGATCTTGGTGTAGTAAGAATGGAGCAAGTTCCCATTACATTGTTTTACGACAATAGTGGAGCGGATGCACAATCCAAAGATCCAAGGAATCATAAGAAAGGAAAGCACATTGAGAGGAAATACCAGATCAATCGAGACATTATTTCTCGTGGAGATATAGTGGTTACAAAGATTGAAAGTGCAAATAATCTAGCAAACCCCTTTACCAAAACCTTGCCTTAAAGGACCTTTGAGTCACATTTAGAGGGAATGAGAGTTAGATTAGTGCACAATAGTCTTTAGGGCAAGTGGGAGATTGTTGGGATTATTGCCCTTGAATCCTATTGTATGATGTTATGTATGACTTAATATTGTGAGAATAATGGACTTGATCATGAAGTGTAGATTGCTTTGATATATCACGAGTGAGATCTAAAGTAACGGTCAAAACCTCAGTATGTTAGGCAGCCACATTTAGCGTTGATGGAACATATATTCTCAAGATGGAATTCATAGTCTCTTAACGGAGATACAAAATATTCCCTTGAGATAAGTTTAATGGGTTTAATGGGTCAATCCAATTAGCTTAGCAATATAATGTCATAGTCAATCCAAGTAGCTCAGCAGCTTAGTCCTTACTACCTAATTTGCTCAATCATAATTCATAAGCTGATGTTCTAGGCTCCCAAGCTGATGTCATAGTATAAAGGGTTGTATGATACTACTAGTAGATAGCATTGTGCACATGTCTTAATTAAATTAAGCATGTTCTTGGTTGTTGTAACTATCGAGAAAGATATAATTTTTAGTAGAGTACGTTAGAACAGTTTTTTTTTTTTTTTTTTTTTTTTTTTTTTTTTTTTTTTTTTTTTGTAATCAAAAGCTATAATTGATCAAGCATGTTTGGCATAAAAGGGACTAACCACTTGTAATCATGAACTGCTTTTCGGTTCTCATTCCTTACAGCTTGCTTTTTTCAAGGGCTAGGCCTTGCCCTGTTGTGGGCTTTCTCTTCTTGAGCCCATTCTTTCCTCTTTCCGTAATCCTGCTACCATTTTCTGTCATGCCATTTTCCTATTCCTGCTGTGGTGTTATTTGACCCTGGCCTATTGGGTTTCTTTGGGTCTGCTACTTATTCTTCTCCCAATGACTCAATATGGTCATTGATTTTATACTTATGCTACTTTGGGCTTTTCTTGACCCATTCCATTGCTTGTGGGGTCTTTTGTCCCATTTCATTCCCTTTGAGCATCCTTGGCCCATTTGCTTTCCTTGGGCATCCTCGGCCCATTTTCTAATTCTGCATACGCATCGGCTTTTACTAACTCCTTTGGGCTTCCCTGGCCCAATTACCTTATTCTTCACACTTGGGGCATATGGGCTTCAAATTAACTCCCTACTTTCTTACTTCATTACTTCGGGCCTATTGTGGCCCATTCTTACTTTGCTACATCACATAACGCCCATGGTTTTACTATATCTCTCTCTCTCTCTGGGTTCTTTTAGGCCCATCTACTTTCTTCAAAACCTGCTTGTGTACTTTGTGGGCCTGTTAACCATTATTGCTGCCATCCAGGCTTAATGGTTTTTCTAGCCATTCACTAACTCTTCTCCGCCCATATCGTTGGGCTTCTTCCTGCTATTGGGCCTCAAAATGAGCATCAGCAACCTTTAACTTCTATTACCTTCTCTTTTATAGTTGAGTGCCTAATCAATGGGCAATGAATTGCTATATTTATGTTCAACGGCTTGTGCGTTACAAAATCTTTGTCTAAAGTTCACAGCTCATTCTGTGACTGTTGCTCCATCTGTTACGTGTTGTCATCAATGAGCGTAATAATTTCCTGACATCGTCTCTTGGTTAATGACAGTATCATCTTAATGGCGATTGTAAATTTCTGACTCATCATTGCCTATAATCATGATTGAATATAATTTAATTAGAATATAATTCTTATAATTAAACAGTCTTATCATGGTTGGTTTGTTATCACATCATCTTAACAACTTTAGATAAATGTCAAGAGGTTTGTAACCCATTGATATTATATGGTGTTCCTTATAAGGAGAACTAGATTTCGAATCCTCGTCTTCCATTTATAACAAATACACACACACATATATACTACTGTGAATAAAAATGGTTCGGTATTCTCTTTGTGTGTGTGTATGAGAGAGAGAGAGAGAGAGACGCAAATTTTTATTGTTCTTGTTAAGTATTTTAATTTTCATCAACTCCTAAAAAAGTTTTTAGGGGTTTTCTTTTTTGTGGTTGTACTTTTTAATATACCATATTTCTAGTCCCATAAAGGCTGCATATCCATAAATTGGTAATTAGATCTCTTATTATGTACAAAGAGGAATAATATTAAACTTACGATACTCTTTGTAAAAAATTAAAAGTGTTTCGAAGATTTTGGATTGATTGCGATGTGCACATATTGAGCGTAATATTATGAGAAAAGAAAGGGTTATCCTTATTTAGTTCATTTTTTAAAATCAACAACTTTTAAGAGCCACAGACTGAAAGGCAGGGAAAAAAAAAAAAAAGACACCTTTCTAGTTACTATATTTTATTTAACCTATTTTAAAATTGGTTTTCAAGATTTTACAGGTTTCATTTAGATCTTTATATTTTTCATTTTGCTATCATTTTGGTTTTTTAATTTTGCTATTATTTTGGCCGCCACCGCCATTCCACCTACAAAAAATGCCTAAAAGGCTAATCAACTGCATTGTTAGTTTAAAAATAGACTTTTCTGTAAGTGATATGATGGTCGGGATAAGAAAAATGATAGCAAATTTAAAAAAATAAGAAAAAAAAAATGAAAGTTATGAAACCTGAAGACCAAATAAAAAATAGAGACAATATATTAGTAGCAAAAAGATGTTTTACCTTGATTAAAATTATACTCTCCAATATTTATAAGATGATATAATTTTCTTATAGCCACAATTATACATAGGAACAAAGGGTGAGAAATTGTAAGGAGATATGATGGTCCTATAAAATTAAAAGGTAAAGAGATATGATGGTCGATTTTTAAATAACATAAAATATCTCACTTATATGTAAACTAACAGAGCAGAAGAGCATGAAGTTTGAATGAAGAGCGTACCAATAGTAATGAAGAGAATAAGCAAATGAAAGATATATGTAGAAAAACGGAGTCAATTTCATATTAAAGATTGTTTCAGTTTGGCCAAAGAAACGAAATATTTTGGTGTACTGTTTCGGGATTATTGCTATTTATAAATTTCCATACATAAATATATATTTGTATTATTTGTGTAAGTATGAATTTATGAATTTTTATGTCTATCAACATAAAATTAAAATCCACATATTTTATAAGCCAACGTATTAGCTTAATTACATTAACCAATATATTAGATTAAATAAAATATTTTTAAAGATTTTTTTTTTAACGTATCAGCCGAAATGCCAATACCGACCGATACAGGCTGGTACAACCTGGTATTTTTTTCGATACATTTTGAAGGAGTACCAATACGAGTTTAATAGCCAGCATGGTATATTTCCCCGGTACAATCGATATTGGTATGGTATTGACTTCCTTGAGAGAGGTCTCACAATTTAGGTCTCTTGTTGAATCTTGCCAATGAAAGAGAAGTGAGACAAGGGGTAGTTCGGTAGTGAATGAAAATACATTTAAATATATAGAGACATTACATGAATATATGGAAATAATAAATTATGTTTAATTGGATGTTTTCAACTAGTGAAATGTGCCATAAAGAATAATAAGATTAGATTCTCTCATTTATGTTTTGTCCAAATAAAAGTGGGCACAACAGGACAGGTCTTGCTTTGCTCTGTTTGCATGAACGACTTCACTGATCTGGATGCGTAGAAACAAACTCCGACTAGAGGAAGACACGGTCCCATTGGCAAAGATCAGTTCTATGGCTTGTGAAGGTCTTCAGGAGTACCAGCAATTGTGTCCAATCCACACCAAGATCCCATGCACAGCGAGGTTAGTTAGATGGCGTCCTCCACTGTCAGGTCTACTTAAAGTTAACTTTGATGGAGCACTCTTTGTAGAAGAAAACAAGGTTGGCCTTGGTATTATAATTCGTAATGATGACAGATTGGTTATGGTTGCTTTAACACAACAGATTCCACTACTTGCTTTAGTAGAGATAGTGGAAGGGCTAGCAGTGTGTCGAGCTCTTTGGTTTGCAAAGGAGTTGGGTTTTCGAAGATTGATAGTTGAAGGTGATTCAGAAGTCATTATTAACTCAATCAATTGTGGCAGTATGACTCAATCTGAGTTTGGGCATATCTTAGAAGACATTACTATTCTTTGTTCTTTTTTTAGTCATGTATTTTTTTTGCCATATTATGAGGCAAGGTAATTGTGTGGCTCATAGACTAGCTAGACGAGCTATAACTAGTCCATTGGATGTTTGGATGAAGTCTGTTCCACTAGACACAATTGATGCTTACAATTTTGTCTTTCGTTTTAGTACTTAATAATACTCCCCATTGATAGGGCTTTCTCAAAAAAGAAAAAAGTTTTGTCCAAATATTATATCCAATAATTATGACATTTATTCATATAGTAACTGTATAGGGCAAAAATACGTGGTCCTAAAAGGAATTGGGCTTGGATCAAGGTCCAATACATTTTAATTTATAAAGATGGGATTTTGGATCAACATTTTAACTTTTTACAACTAGTCTTTACAAGGGACCTTCTCAAAAAAAAAAAAAAAAGTTTTTACTAAGGAAATGTCGGATTGTGAATTAGGGTTCTTCACACACTTGTATTTTTTTAGTTTCATATCTCTATTTCCTAAATCACATACTATGCATCTCATGAACTATAAAATAATGTCCAAATATTCATTTCACAATAGTGTCAAAAATAAAATAAAAATTATTATTCAATAGATAATGTCAAACAATAGGATTTTAGGGCACAAATCCTAAAATATTTTATTCTCAGTAATAAAATTACCATTCCTATCATATTTTCTATTTATTTTATCAAACATGTTCATTTTTTGAATTTATTAGTAACATATAACCTATATTTAGCACTCTCCGCTAAATATATAGAAACGGATTAGCAAGGCTTGTAACAAGTGCAATATATTGAAGCATTGCATAGTCCAGTAGATCCGGGGTGCTTTGTTATACAATCTGCGTTGCAATCTCTTGGCAAGCAATCCGATCCAGGACTAAAGACAAACCGGTCCACTAGGCACATTTTAGCATCCACCACCATGGGCTTGCTACCTATAATCATGATTGAATATAATTTAATTAGAATATAATTCTTATAATCAAACAGGAATGATAGCAAATTAAAAGATATATATGAAAAAAATGATAGCAAAATGATGGTTGGGATAAAAAAAGAATGAAAATTAAAAAATGTATATGAAAAAAAAAAGAAACTTAAATAAGTTTTTTTTCCTTGATTAAAACAATACTCTTAAATATTTATAAGATGCTATAGTTTTCTTATAGCCACAACTATCAGAGGAACAAAAGATGAGAAATCGTAAAGATATACAATGGTCCTATAAAATTAATAAAGGTAAAGAGTATGATGGTCGATCTTTAAATAACAGGAAATATCTGACTTATATAAACTAACAAAGTTGTAGAGCACGAAGTTTTGTATAAAGTGCGCACCAACAGTAAGGCAGAGAACAAGCAAACAAAGGATATAGGTAGAGAGAGTTCTCATGATTTAGGTTTCTTGTTGAATTTTGCCAAAGAAAGAGAAGTGAGACAAGGTGCAATTTGGTACTGAACAACTATACAATTAAATATATAGAGACATTACGTGAATATATGGCAAGAATAAATTTTGTTTGGTCAAATTTTTTCAACTAATGAAATGTGCCGTAAAGTATTGTAAGATCGGATTCTCTCCTTTATGTTTTGTCCAAATATTAAATTTAATAATTATGACATTTATTAATATAATAATATTTCTTATAGTTGTGTATGTATATAAAATTATCTATTCTATCTTTTAAAGAAAATATAATATGAGAATATGTTAATGGAGGTTTAAATACAGAATAAAATGTCAACGTGTACTTAATCATAAAATTTATACTAGAATAATAATGTGCAAAATTATAAGACATGAAAATTTTTTTTTTTTGTACACTATTGTGAAATCAACTGAAATTAAAGTAATGATTATCTCCCATTTTTATTTTATTCTTTTTTCTAAATATGAAATTAGAACATTATAGTAGTTGATAATTTGCATTTATTATGATGTTATTTGTATCGTTAAATATTCTACAATTTTGTAAAATTATTAAATTTAATTTCAGTTTATGATAGTCATTAATAGAATGATTTTTATTTATACCATTTCAAGAAAATATGACACGACAAGATTTTAATAAAGGATTTCATGATTCATGATATATATATACACACACACACTAGCCTCTTCAGACTCGCATTGCGCATGCGATGAGGCTTTATTTATTTATTTATTTATTTTTGGTCTAGTGTCATAATTTTCCTTTTTTTAAAAAAAAATTGAATAAATTTTTTTTTTTGAAGACTTGGATTAGTAAGAGGGTGTCCTATTTTGTAGGCATTTTAAGTAGAGTTGAAGATATATTTTTATTTTTTACCAGGTTGTTCTCAAGTTTTTTCCCTATTAAAAGTAAGGTTTAGAAGTATTTCTGAATCACATAAAAGTCCAGTCCAAAGAGGAAAAACCTCTTCTATGTACTTGGGAACACTTTTAATCTTCACTCCCACTCCACTTTACGCCCAAAAAGTGTGGTCTTTCAATCAGTTTCCAAGGGAGAATAATTGAGCGGTTTCACTCACATATACACACCATTTAGTGTGTGGCTTGGAGTGGGACCAAAAAGGACCAATAAGACACTAGCTCCAATAGGCCTTGGGCTTTTCTGTCAACTGTTGACAAGTCCAAAGTTACCATTAATTATATTTAATACCACTATATAACTATAATTGCACTCTAGGCCTTATTACTAAATTATATCCCAAGACTTTACTATACATGCAACCCCTTCATAAAATATTCGTAGTAATACAAAGTCATAAATATAGACTGCCACTTTGAAGATTACTACATCTTAATTCTTGAGTACCCGGTTTAATCCTTTAAAGTTATTCATCATATATTTATGAAATCTAATTTCATAAATATATACTTTAGTAATTTCTTACCAAAGTGGTTAGGCCTAACTCTCTGAATAACTGAACCCATTAAACTTATTTCAAGGGAATATTTTATATCTCTATTAAGAGATTATGAATTTCATCTTGAGAATATATATTCCATCAACACCAATTATGGCTGCCCAACATACTGAGGTTTTGACCATTACTTTAGATCTCACTTCTGATATATCAAAGCAACCTACACTCCATGATTAGGTCCATTATTCTTTCACGATTAAGAATTCATATAAATAGAAATCGTGAGATTTATTATTCATTTGACAGTCGTTAGGAGAATAATAAATCTTACAGTGGTCCAGTTCAATATGACTTAACTCTTAAAACATATCAACTAGAAGTCTCCACTTCCATGATCAAGACAAATCATCTTAGTCGATATGTTATAGTCCTCACAGATGAAATGCCCAATTTCATCACCGACTACGAACTATAATTCTGAATTTACAAAGAACTTGTGATTTATATCTTCTGTGACTTTTCACATAAATCACATACTATGCATCTCATGGACTATATGATAATGTCCAAATATTCATGTTATCATTATTTTGGATAATAATAAAACAACTTTATTAATCACAACATTAAGTCATACATAATGTCATATATAATAACGTACATAGCATCATACAATAAGATTTAAGGGCACTAATCCTAACAAAAGGTTCTTCCAATGTGTGGAAGGAAAAGGGCTCCAAGTGATTCTATCACTTTCTTCTCTCTTTTAGTGTTTTTGTTTTTGCATAACTTGTGTGTTTTGCTTTTATTCTGAGTCAGTCTAGTTTTATGCTTTGCTTTGTTTAACATGTTTTTTTTTTTTTTTTTTGTGTTCAGTTGTAAGGTTGAATTTAATCAACCATCATTTCGGCTTTATTCCATGCCAAATTTACTTGTAGTTCAGCATTTAAAAACCTTGTATTTAGGTGAAAATCATGTAAGGGTATTGTGTGAGAGAATGTGAAGAAATACTCAAGAATGTGCAGTGAAGTAAGGACTCGCAACTGGATCTCGCGGGTGGCTCGCGACTAGCAAGCCGCCAGAAGATGCACACGAGTGAAGCATGTAGAGAAGCTGAACCGTCATGCCAACTGTAGCACTACAGGACAAAATGTCCAGACTGGCCATTCAGTTAGCTTGCGGCTTGAACTCGTGACTCAGTCAAGTCGCGAGGCCAAGTCACCATCCAGCTTTGTTTTGGAAAAACTAACTCTTTGCATTCCTTTCTCACCCTAGTATAAATACCCCTTATACCCACGAAATGAAGAGAGCTTCCAGAGAGAATTTTGAGAGAGAAACCCTAGAGAAAAACAAGATTGACTCATCCACAATCTTTACATAGAGACTCTTTAAATTCCTCTACTCTCACCCTCTCAATTGTTACATCTTTGAGAGGTTCTTTGCCAAATCCTTTTCTCACCATACCCACATCTATGAGAAGGCTTTTTGGTGCTTTGGGAAGCAGTTAGGAAGGGACCAATGGTTATTGTTGATGCTATGGGCTATAGTAGAATCTGGTAAGCTAGAAAAGACAAAGGTTCGGCGTAACCTCGTTGGAGCAAGAAGCTTGGAGTGCTTAGGTACATTGGGTAGATTAGGCTTGGAGGGTCTATTGATGTTCTTGTATCCCAACTACATTTTCTAGTGGATTATTGACTGCTTGGAGAGCGGTGGAGAGGTTTTTCGCCGAGGGCTTTGGTTTCCTCTTCGATAACACATCGTTGTGTTGTCCTTGTGTTTGCATCTCTCTTCCCTTAATCTTTTCCATTTAATTTCTGATGTGGATGTGATTTTAATTGGTTTAGATTGTTTATCAATTCTGTCATTAGCTTATGTTCATTTTCCACACATATATTGTTTGACATTAAGCTTGAATTGATAATTTTGTAATTGGGGGTCTAAACATTCATAGTGGTTTATACGCTATTTGAACATTCAAGTGGTATCAGAGCGGGTACACTTGTTGTGGTTTAAATACCTAAGTGTGATCCTTGACCCCTTGTGTTTATTTGCCACAGATAGTGCTTTGTATGCCTCTATGCATGTTTTGGATGTTGATGAATGTAACATGCCATGTGTTTGTGAAAAAGCCTCAATGAGTGATAATCCTCATGATTGTGATGCTATGTTACATGAATTTTTGGATGTTGTTGATAATCCTATTATCAAACTCTTAAAGAAAAAGGCTAAGAAGTTTAATAAGGATTTGAGCAGGGTATTTTGTGAAAAGGATGATTTGATTGCTAAGCTCAATGAATCCAACAAATTGGTTGAAAAATATAAGAAACTTGCTGAAAATTCTCTTGAAAAGTTGAAAGAGTTTAAATGTTTGAAATATCAAAAATTTCAGGCATCGATCTCAAAATGAGATGTATTGATTCAAAATGATCAAATGTTATGAATTGTAAAGAAACCAAATGAAAAGCTTCAAAGATATGTAATCATTTTCTTGTGGGAGGTCATATATGTTCCTTTCTATAATTGAGATAGACCACTTGACTTAGTACTAGTTGTGTATGACTTGATTGAATTGATCATTGAAGCTTCATTCTAGACTAAGAACTATTCCACACTTGATACATACACACAACACACATGCCTAATGTTCAATGAATGCCTTATTCATTTGTTCGATTGTACTTGTTTTGATAGGTCACAAACTGAATGACCCCTTATGATTAAACCAATTAATTAATTAGCCAAGTTATTAATTAATCAATTTATCATGCAAATGCGTGGAAGCACAAACAAATCACCAATAAACTAATTAAGCAGCGGAAATTAAATAACATGGTGATTTGTTTACGAATGGGGAAAACCCTTGCGGCAAAAACCCCATCGGATAATTTTCAGGTCACCACTCCCGAAACTCCACTATTATCAAAACAAGCGGTTACAAGTAAAGGAATCCCAAGTACCTTACCAACCTACAGTTGAACCCTTACCCCAATACCTAATTGGACTTGTTCTATAGTGTCAGTTCCCACCTTTGATGCGCGGCTCCCAAGTACGTGACTAACTAATGCGCCGATCCCAATACGCGACTTCAATACCAACTGAAAGAGAGGTTGGCTGCAAAGTTCTTCAGTTCATCCTACACGATGAAGATCAAGAAGATGCTTGGTCACAAAACCCTTTGGTGCAAATACACAGTAACTTCTTCAGAAGAGATGAACTAGGTCAAGAACTTCGTCTTTGATCACAAATTGCTTGAACAGAGTTTGCTCAATGCTTGTGCAACTTGTGTACAATTTTACGGCTCTTAAAATAATCCTTTTATATGTCTAGGGTTAGGAGAAAAGAAATCCCAAAGACACATTCACGGATCCCAAGAAATCAAATCAGAAAATCTAATTTTATAAATCTCGACAGATAGCAAGGTGTCGAGGAGCTATCGAGCAGGTGTCGAGCTTTAATGAATTTGCACTTCAGCTTGTTTTTATTGGACAAACTTGATGACTTCAACACTTGATCTTGAAACCTTGTTTCTTTAAGTATTAAAAATACCTAAAACTACCCAATTACAAGTAGAGTGCGTTTTGTCAAAGGATTAGTCAATTTACATAAACAAATGACATATGTTCTTAACAAGTGAAAACTCATATGTCCTAACAATCTCCCCTTTTGGTAATCCATGACAAAACCACAACAAACAAATGAACATATGAGAGAAGTCATAAATCACTCAACTCATACTCACTTGTTGAATACAATAAAATCTATCCTATCACAAACCCTTGAAAAACATTGTAAGAAAAGAGTTTATGGCAAGTAGACTTTGACAACCTGTATTTCTGAAACACTTTAAACAAAACTTATCAAGGCATCTTGTGTGAAACAGATATAATAGATTGCATACAAGTATAAAAAACATGTGTATAAAGATAGAAAAGAAACAACACATGTAGAGATAGGTGAAAGAAATATACATCCACATATATAGAGAAAATAAGTACAATGTATGTAAAACTGGTCACAAGACCACATATACAAGAACAATGTATCAAAAAAGAAAGAAAAGAAAAGATACATCATAAACTCACTACATCCCTCAAGAATCAACACTCCCCCTATCAAAAATGTCCTATACTAACTCTCTCCCTAAGATGACTACTCTCAGATCCCCAAAACTACTCCCCCTTTTTGTCACGAGTGACAAAGGCTAGAGTGTCAAGTAGACATCTTATCAGTAGAGCTAGCATCTCCATCATCGTCATCCGAAGCTTCATCGTCCTTGTCATCATCATCCTCAGAATCAGAAGCTGCTAGAGGAGTAGCCTCAGGAGCAAAACCACCCATGGTCGCCTGCCGTCGTGCAATACGACCAACATGAACATTCACTTGATACAACTCAGTGGAAAGTGTATTGAGGCGAGCATCCATGCGCTGCAGCTGTGCCATGATGTCTCCAAGAGATACATCGCCCATAGAGGAAGAAGGAGCAGATGTAGACGGAGCTGTACGAGATGGAGTGGAACGGGAGGAAGGAGTGGAATCCAGCTGTCACGACGTAAACTGCGCCGTGCTACATTTTACAGTAGCGGCATCTATGGCACAAATGTGTGTGAAGTGGTTGGACACAGGAAAAAGGGACAGAAAAATGGCATAAGATCCTCGTGATAGCGGAAGGAAAGATGAGCTTATCACGGGACGCCAAATCTAAATGAACATTTATGATAGAAAGAATGAAATGAGAAGGAAAATCTATAGTAAGATGCTCAAGAAGAGATAACAAAAATCAAGCACGAGGCTCTGTGATGGAGTACAAAATTCATCACCATGTTTAAGAATCTAGGACCTTTAGCAAAAGGTCTACATGATGTATACTGATGTTCACCCCAATCAGCAGGGTGCTCACAAAAAGCAGAAATGAGCTCATCTTTGGACACAGTGCTCAGACGCTCACAAGAAGGATAGTCAGGAAGCTCTATCCTAGGAACCCGAAACACATCCTCAATTAGCTGCGGTGTGATAGGGATGCTCGTACCTCAAACGCGAGTGGAAAAGAGAGGTACTGAACGATCAATCCTATGCTTGTTGGAGTAGAACTCCTAAATGAGCATGAGAGGACATGTGACTGAGACATCACACAGTGACTCCCATCCCCTACTGTGAATGACAGAGGGAAGGTCAGTGTCAGTGAAGTCCACCAAAATGACTTGGTGTTCCGAATGAACACCATTTCTAGAAAAGTTCAACGAAAATGCCTTGTGGGCATCCTCATCATGGAACCAAAGATTAAGAGGAGCAGAATCAGAAGAGAAAGAAGCTCCAGAACTCAGAGGGTTTCGAGCCAGAGTAGATTTATGCTTAGGTGCCATAGACACTACTAACATAAATAGAATGAGAAAGAGAGAGAGAAAGAGACAAACAGAAAAGTCCCAAAACAATTCAAATATATCAAATATATTGAATAAAGAGTACGTATGCATGGGGAATGCATGAACATGTGATATGCAAAGTAAAAGGTATCACGGGCTCAGCCCAATCCAGTCCTACCAGCACACAAGTATAGAACACACATCTAAATGCATGAAAATACCATTCTAATGCACATGTGATGCAATGCATGAGATTTTGAACACATTTAAATGAAAATCCATCCCAAAATTTCAAGAAAAACTCATCAATTTTGAAAAACCCGAAAAATTTTAAAAAACCCCAAAACCTAAGATTCAAAACATGAAATACATGAAGAATGAAGGAAAAAAGAGATCATACCAAGTGATTTGAAGCAAGGAAGGGCCAAAAATCACGTGGGTTGAAGATTTTGAGTGAGAAAAAGGAGTTTGGGAGATGAACAGCCGTGGATAGATCGAGAGAGATCGAGAAAATGAGAATTGGATCGCGACAGAAGCTTATATAGGAGCATCAATAATTTTCGATAGATGAGGTGTCGAGTAATCTGTCGAGGTAGGTGTCAAGAAAATGGCCTTCGACAGCTGCAGGTGTTGAAAGGTATCGAGGAGCAAGAATCACCTTCAAGGAACAGAATCTCGATCGATCCACCAAGCATCGAGAAGGTATCGAGGAGGCAGGAACTTTCTCGATCAATCCACCAGGTGTCGAGGAGGTGTCGAGATTGCAATAACAAAAAGGCTTGAGAAGCTCTACAGATAAGATGGAATCAAGGAGGTGTCGAGCTAGCTTTTAAAAACAGTTTTTCGAGAAGTGAAAAACACAGACATGAATGCAATCCAACATGCACCTCAACCAATGATCCAATCAACATATTAAGCTCTCAAAATCATCTCTCATTATACATTTTAAGCACATGGATCCTCAGAAACACACACACACACTAAACAAGTCTAACCAATTTTATTTTTCAAAAACAGGTCAAGATAGTTTAGTGAGCATACATTAGCACATGTAAACACTTGTGATGGCCAAATCACATTGTACCTGCACATGTATCAATAGTAGCAAAGAATGTTGCGTGTTGTGTGTGAAAAACATCGCAAGATTGCATATGTGTATACAAGTTATGACAATCTGAGATATGAGAAAGTAACTTTAACTCACACACAATCATAACTGTTTGATGGGGACTATCACCTTCGAGGTACATCTTATAACTCCCACATCTCCTAGAATACACGCTTGCAACCATATTTAAAGCATTTTTGATCTTTTTGCTTTTTATTTTTCTTTGCATATTTTCTTTTATTTTAGCATATCATGCATGGGCATAAAAGAGAGAAAAGAAATACCCAAGATGTTAAGCATTTGACACTGTACTTTTGCTATGCCGAAGCATACAGGTGTCATTTTATGATTGGCGGGCAACAGTGGTGAGATAGTTATTTATACTTTTCTCACAGGATTTTCTAGTTCTACCCGTCAAAAAGAGTGATATGAGTGTTAAATTTAAGAGACAACTTAATCTTACTCATCACAAACAAGAGCCGCAAAGCTTACTTGCTTAGTTGTGCATAGAGATGCTCATCTAAGCTACAAAAGATACAACGTTTAGAAAACTTTGTTCCAATGGCCATCCAAGGTACATAAGTACCAATGTACACAAAACACACACTGTTTTTGTATTTTTCTGATTTTTCAATTTTTTTTTATATCAAAAACAAAATAAAAGAAAACTGAAAATAAACACACAAAAACATGCTATCAAAACAAAACATAAAACTAGATGCAAATGCATGAAAGAAGAAGGACAAGAGAAGGAGATCAGTCCATGGAGATGACACCAATGTTTTGACGAAGGAATTCAAAACGTTTGTTGTCAAGAGGTTTGGTGAACAAGTCAGCCTTTTGATCATCAGTGTGGATAAACTCAAGAGTGAGAGTACCATCTTCGACAAGCTCCCTAATGAAGTGGTGTCAAATCTCTATGTGTTTAGTTCGAGAATGTTGAACCGGGTTCTTAGAGGTGTTGATGGCACTGGTATTGTCACAGTAAATAGTAAGATGCTCTTGACAAATACCATAATCATGAGGGAGTTTTTGCATCTAGAGGAGTTGGGTGCAGCAGCTATCAGTAGCGATATACTCAGCTTCTACAATAGATAAAGAGATGGAGTTCTGCTTTTTGCTCATCTAGGAGACAAGATTGTTACCCACATAAAAACAACCCCCCGAAGTACTCTTTCTATCATCAGCATTGCCAGCCCAATCAGCATCAGAGTACCTAGCTAAGACACCATTAGTGTCCTTGCTATACCACACACCGAACTCAGCAATGGTTTTGACATACTTTATAATTCTTTTTAAAGCAGTCATATAAGATTCTTTGGGGTTAGCCTGATATCTAGTAGACACATTAACACTGTAACTAATGTCAGGTCTACTAGCAGTAAGGTAAAGAATACTACCTATCATGCTTTTATAGAGAGAAGGATCAACACTCTTACCTAATAAGTCTACAGTGAGTTTAACATTTGGGCTCATAGGGGTTCTAACAGAACTAGCAGAATCCAAACCAAACTTTTTCACAAGATTCTTAGCATATTTAGATTGAGAAAGAAATATACCTAAATCTTGCTGGCGAATCTGCAATCCTAGGAAATGAGTCAGCTCTCCAATCATGGTCATCTCGAACTCGGCTTGCATGAGTTTTGAGAAGCCATGAGTAAGTTCATCCTTAGTCAACCCAAAGATGATATCATCAACATAGACTTGAGCAACTATCAACTCACCATCTTCCCTTTTGATGAAGAGAGTTTGATCAGCCTTTCCTCTTGTGAACCTATGTGACACCAGATATTGTGTGAGTCTTACATTCCAGGCTCTAGGAGCTTGCTTCAACCCATAAAGTGCCTTTTGTAAGGTACAGCACATGATCTGGAAAGTGTGGATCAATGAATCCTTTTGGTTGAGCCACATATACATCCTCTTTGAGTAACCCATTCAAGAAAGCAGTCTTTACATCCATCTGATAAAGTTTGAACTTCAGCTGACATGCTAGGGCAAGGAGAATTCTGATTGACTCCATTCGGGAAACTGGGGCAAATGTTTCATCATAGTCTACTCCTTCCATTTGCGAGTATCCTTGAGCTACAAGTTGAGCCTTGTTGCGAATCACATTGCCTTCTTCATCAGTCTTGTTGCGGAATATCCACTTTGTACCGATGATGTGCTCACCTTCCGGTCTAGGTACTAGAGTCCAAACATCATTCCTCTGAAACTGAAGTAGTTCGTCATGCATTGCATCGACCCAGCTTTCATCTTGTAATGCTTCCTCAACTTTCTTGGGTTCAACCTATGACAAGTAGTAGGAATAAGACACAAAGTTAGCAACACATTTATCAACTGTGCGTTTCCTTAATGTAAGTTGATTCATGTTTCCCACAATAACTTCTGGAGGATGATTTAATTTGATTCTAGAGGAAGGTCCCTTCTCTTCATGAGATTCAGAATCTAGTGAAGTGGGTATGTCTGCAAAGTCTTCTACAACACTCAGAGTACTAGGAGTACTTGGAGATGCAGGTTCTTGTTCAATAATGTCTTGAACTTCCCTAGGCTCAAGAGGAAGAATTTCTTTGGAGAGTTCCTCAATGTCGTTCTTAGAACTGGAATCTAAAGACTCATCAATGACGACATTTACTGTCTCCATTACCTTCATAGTTCTTTTGTTGTATACCGGTTAAGCCTTGCTTGTAGAAGAGTAGCCTAGAAATATGCTTTCATCGCTTTGAAAGTCAAATTTTCCCACATTCTCTCTATCCTTGAGAATGAAGCAAGTACTTCCAAAGATTCTGAAGTACTTCACATTTGGCTTCCTTCCTTTCCATAACTCATAGGGAGTCTTTTTGGTATCGGGTATGAAGTATACCCTATTAACCGTATGACATGCAGTGTTTGCGGCTTCTCCCCACAAGTTTCTAGCCACATCTTTTTATGCAACATGGCTCTGGCCATCTCTTGAATAACTATATTCTTCCTTTCTATCACACCATTTTGCTGAGGCGTAATAGGAGTATAGAATTCTTGAGATATACCTGATCTGATGCAGAAAGACTCCATGTATGAGTTCTCGAATTCTTTACCATGGTCACTTCGAATTCGATCAATCTTTAGGCTCTTTTTATTCTATAGTCTTGTGCACAAAGCCTCAATGTGCTCAGGAGCATCAGACTTGGATCGTAGTAGAATGGATTTTGTAATGGCTTCTATGATTTCCTAACCTTCTACTCAATCTCACAACGCTCAAGGGATTGTGTAGCTGCTGAAGGTGATAAAAATATTTCTCTCAAAGATATATTAATGGCGAGGGAAATGGAGAAGAGGGTTGGGAGTTTTCTAGCGCTACGGCAAAGGCTCTCTCTTTCTTTACAAGATGGGATGTATGTATATAATGTATGGAGATCTCTCATAATGTATATACTCATATCAAATTCCCTATTCACGTCCAACATGCACAAGTTGGAAAAATGCGATAAATTGGCTCTTTTAGAATCTTAGAAAGCCATGGACGTGCCAAGCCTCATGCGTAGCCACTTTCTAGAACTACTGGAACACACTATTTTGGTCCTCCAAACCACAAATTCCCAAAATTTTCCCCCTAAAATCTGATGGGTTTGAACCATGAATTGAAGCTTGGAGTCATGCATCACCTTTGTTTGTTGTGGGTGAAGAGGTTTCTTCATAAATTTGCTATCACCCAAGTTTTTTTTAGTTGCCATTGACGAAAAATTTCTTCTCTTTGGCTTGTTTTCTTAAAAAATGTTAAGTTAAATTTCTATGGTATAGTATATTTGATGCAATATCTAGTAGTAGAATGCAACAGTCAATCCAATTAACTTAGCAATAGAATGTCGTTGTCAATCCAAGTAGCTCAGCAGCTCAGTCATAATTCACAAGCTGATGTTCTAGGCTCCCAAGCTGATGTCTTAGTATAAAGGGTTGGTAGATAGCATTGTACACATGTCCTAATTAAATTAAGCATGTTCTTGGTTGTTGTAACTATCGAGAAAGATATATTTTTTAGTAGGGTAGGTTAGAACAGTTTTTTTAATTAGAAGCTATAATTGATCAAGCATGTTTCGCATAAAAGGGACTAACCACTTGTAATCATGAACTGCTTTCTGGTTCTCATTCCTTACAGCTTGCTTTTTTAAAGGGCTGGGCCTTGCCTTGTTGTGGGCTTTCTCTTCTTGAGCCCATTCTTTGCTCTTTTTGTAATCCTGCTGCCATTTTTTGTCATGCCATTTTGCTGTTCTTGCCGTGGTGTTATTTGACCCGTGCCTGTCGGGTTTCTTTGAATCTGCTACTTATTCTTGTCCTAATGACTCAACATGGTCATTGATTTTATACTCATGCTACTTTGAGCTTTTCCTGAACCATTCCATTGCTTGTGGGCTCTTTTGTCCCATTTCTTTCCCCTTGAGCATCCTCGGCCCATTTGCTTTCCTTGGGCATCCTTGGCCCATTTTCTAATTCTGCATACCCATGGGCTTTTACTAACTCCCTTGGGCTTCCTTGGCCCAATTACCTTATTCTTTACACTTGGGGCTCATGGGCTTCCCATTAACCCCCTACATTCTTACTTCATTACTTCGGACCTGTTGTGGCCCATTCTTACTTTGCTACTTCACATAATGCCCATGGTTTTACTATCTCTCTCTTCGGGCTCTTTTAGGCCCGTCTACTTTCTTCAAAGCCCACTTGTGTACTTTATGGGCCTGTTAACCATTGTTGTTGCCATCCAGGCTTAATGGTTTTTCTAGCCCATTCACTAACTCTTCTCCACCCATATTGTTGGGCTTCTTCCTGCTATTGGGCCTCAAAATAAGCATCAACAACCTTTAACTTCTGTCGCCTTCTCTTTTATAGTTGAGTGCCTAATCAATGGGCAATGAATTGCTATATTTATGTTCAACGGCTAGTGCGTTACAAAATCTTTGTCTAAAGTTCACAGCTCATTCTGTGGACCGTTACTCCGTCTATTACGTGTTGTCATCAATGAGCGTAATAAATGCCTGACATCGTCACTTGGTTAATGACGGTATCATCTTAATGGCGAATTTTAAATTTTTGACTCATCCCTACCTATAATCATGATTGAATATAATTTAATTAGAATATAAATCTTATAATTAAACAATCTTATCATGGTTGGTTTGTTATCACATCATCTTAACAACTTTAGATAAATGTCAAGAAGTTTGTAACCTGTTTATATTATATGGTGTTCCTTATAAGG
>CM064911.1:93628546-93916237 GCA_032727855.1 Quercus ilex subsp. ballota | reverse complement strand
TGCCCAAACTCAGATTGAGTCATACTGCCACAATTGATTGAGTTAATAATGACTTCTGAATCACCTTCAACTATCAATCTTCAAAAACCCAACTCCTTTGCAAATTAAAGAGCTTGGCGAACTGCTAGCACTTCCACCATCTCTACTAAAGCAAGTAGTGGAATCTATTGTGTTAAAGCAGCCATAACTAATTCGTCATCATTATAGATTATAATACCAAGGCCAGCCTTGTTTTCTTCTGCAAAAAGTGCTCCATCAAAGCTAACTTTAAGTAGACCTGATAGTGGAGGATGCCATCTGACTGACCTCGTTGTGCATAGGGTCTTGGTGTGGATTAGACGTAGTTGTTGGTACTCCTGAAGACCTTCACAAGCCATAGAACTGATCTTTGCCAATGGGACCATGTCTTATTCATAAATTCATACTTACACAAACAATACAAATATATATTTATGTATAGAAATATATATATATATATATATAGCAATAATCCCGAAATGGTACACCAAAATATTTCGTTTCTTTGGCCAAACCGAAACAATCTCTAATACAAAATTGACTCCGTTTTTCTACATATATCCTTTATTTGCTTATTCTCTTCATTACTATTGGTACGCTCTTCATGCAAAACTTCATGCTCTTCTGCTTTGTTAGTTTACATATAAGTTAGATATTTTTTGTTATTTAAAAATCGCCCATCATATCTCTTTACATTTTTAATTTTATAGGACCATCATATCTCCTTACAATTTCTCACCTTTTGTTCCTATGTATAATTGTGGCTATAAGAAAATTATATCATCTTATAAATATTAGAGAGTATAATTTTAATCAAGGAAAAACACCTATTTGCTACTAATATACTGTCTCTATTTTTTATTTGGTCTTCAAGTTTCATAACTTTCATTTTTTTTTCTTATTTTTTTAAATTTGCTATCATTTTTTTTATCCCAACCATCATATCATTTATAGAAAAGTCTATTTTTAAACTAACAATGCAGTTGATTAGCCATTTAGGCATTTTTTGTAGGTGGAATGGCGATGGGGGCCAAAATAATAGCAAAATTAAAAAACCAAATAGATAGCAAAATGAAAAATATAAAGATATAAATAAAACTTGTAAAATCTTGAAAACCAATTTTAAAATAGGGTTAAATAAAATATAGTACCTAGAAAGGTGTTTTTTTTTTTTTTTTTTTTTTTTTTTTTTGCCTTTTAGTCTATGGCTCAATGGTGGTAACTTAGGCAAGCTAGTTAAAGAAAGGACTTCGGGAATTCGATTACTAGCAGGAGCTTGGGGGGCTTAAGTATATAGGTGGATATGGGCTTGGGGGGTTCATAGTCTTACTTGTACTGTAGCTATGCATCTAGTGGAGATTTTTCGACAGTGTCATCAGGGAATGGGTTTTTGTGCCTGGTTGCTTGGGTTTTCTTCTTCATAAACGCTTTCATGTGTTTAACTTTGGTTTGATTTATTTCCAAATTTTCATATTTCTATTTACATGCTTTAGTTCATTTTTGAATATGCTTGCAATATGGCATTTGTCTAAAAATATTTATATTGGACTAAGTTGTTGTTCTAGTTTAAAAATGTTTAAGCTATAAAAATTGATTATGGGGGTTCTAAATATATGTCAAGATGTAATTAGCATTTCTCAACATTTCACTGAAAAGGTAAATATAAATGAAGTAGGCTTATATTTGTCAATAAAACCTTGAGAGTATTGGTTTAGAAAATATTTTTAGAAACCTTTTGTGGAAAAAGGAAAAACGAATTTTTTTTATAGCTTTTTATATTTCCCATAAAAATAGTATCAAAATATTTCTTTAATGGTTTATTAACAATTGCTCTAAGGGCACGCATTAAAATTACATAATTTTTAATTAAATTATTAAACCAATAATTATGAATGTTAGTTTTTCATAAAAAAAACAATAATGTTATATTATTAAAAATATGTGAATAAGAGAGAGAGGGAGAGAGAGAGAGAGAGAGAGAGAGGGTACCCAATGATGATTTCTGTAGAATTTTTATTTATAGTTTTTGATTTATTAAGTTACATAAGGAATAACAACTACATACCTTTTAGCATACCATAGGGATATATATACTTCTCAAAATGCATAATTTTGCAATAAGTTCAATCAATAAATAAGAGATCTTGTAACTCAATTAGCACTTTTTAGTATATATAACGAAGACGTTAAGATTCAAATCGCCTCTCCTCAAACCATCGAATTATCCATATTTAATGGGGTAAAATTAATGCTCTTGAATAAGGGGAGACCAATAATAGTGTACAATAAAAAAATTTCATGTCTTATAATTTTGCACATTATTATTCTAGTATAAATTTTATAATTAAGTACATGTTGACATTTTATTCTGTATTTGAACCTCCATTAAAATATTCTTATAGACACAACTAATGTAAATAGAAAAGAGAGGGAGAGAGAGAGACAATCAGAAAAGTCCCAACACATTTCAAATATAACAAGTATATTGAAAAGAGAGTACGTATGCATGAGAAATGCATGAACATATGACATGTAATATAAAAAGCATCATGGGCTTAGGCCAATCAGATCCTACCAGCACACAATCAATTTGCACACATCTAAATGCATGATAATACTGTTATAATTCTTATGTGATGCAATTTATGAGATTTTAAACTCATTTAAGAAAAACCCATCCCAAAATTTCAACAAAAACTCATCAATTTTGAAAAACCCCAAAACCTAGGTTTCAAAACATGAAATGCATGTAAATGAGAGATTAGAAACTCACCAAGTGAAGAAAAAACTTGTGAAAGCTTGAAAAATGCTTGAAAGTGAAGTTTGGAGTGAGTGAGAGAGTTTTGGGAGGTGAAAGGACGGATAGATCGAGAGAGATGTCGAGCAAAATGACAACCGGATCTCGCTGAACGAATAAATAGTGGTTTAGTAAATCTCGACAAATAGAGGTGTTGAGATGTGTCGAGATAGGTGACGAGAAGGTGTCGAGCAAAATAGACGTCGATAGATGCAGCTGTTAAGGATCTGTCGAGGAACAATTCAACAGAAAAGATAATAAAAGAGCTCGATCGATCCACCAACTGTCGAGAAGCTATCGAGGGTCCAGAAAGTTTGTCAATCCATCCACCTAGCTATCAAGAAGCTATCGAGATTGCGATAAGAAGTTGAAAAGCTCGATAGATAGCCAAGTGTCGAGAAACTGTCGAGATTGCTTAAAAATAATTTTTCAAGAAAAGAAAAACACAAATATGAATGCAATCAAGCATGCAACTCAACCAATGATCCAATCAACATTTTAAGCTCTTAAAATCATCTCTCAATCAAAAATTTTAAGCACATCGATCCCAAAAACACATACACACACTAAACAAGTCTAACCAATTTTAAATTACAAAAAGAAGTCAAGACAGTTTAGTGAGTATACATTAACACATGTAAACCTTGTGATGGCCAAATCACATTTTACCTGCACATGTATCAAGAGTAGCAAAAAATATTGCACGTTGTGTGTGAAAAACATCGCAAGATTACATAAG
Source organism: Quercus ilex subsp. ballota (assembly GCA_032727855.1). Classification (NCBI taxonomy): domain Eukaryota; kingdom Viridiplantae; phylum Streptophyta; class Magnoliopsida; order Fagales; family Fagaceae; genus Quercus; species Quercus ilex. The sequence goes on along the minus strand of CM064911.1, from coordinate 93,912,683 downwards.
TGTATACATGTTATGACGATTTGAGATATGAGAAAGTCAATTTAACTCACACACAATCATAATTGTTTGATGGGGACTGAAAGCTCAAAAATGTGTCGAAAACACAAGAGCTGTTTAGACCCCTAAAACAAAGTTACGGCTTGGTTGATTTTACACTAACATAATACTAAGTGCGGAATAGTGTAAACACAAGCGTATAAGCAAGAGAACTACCCTAATCCATATTTAAAGCAACACAACAATAAAAATGAAATGAACAAGAGTAGGGAAGAGAAATGCAAACACAGATAACACCGAGACGTGTTATCAAAGAGGAAACCGAAGAACTCGGTGAAAAACCTCTCCGCCGCCCTCCAAGCAGTAATCGATCCACTAGACAATCAGTTGGGATACATGGGTTAGCAAGAGACCCTCCAAGCCTAATCTACCCGATGTACCTAAGCCCTCCAAGCTCTTACTCCAACAAGGCTTCTCGGAACCGTGTCTTGTCTAACTTTCTGGATCCCGCAATACACTTGATTGCATCCACCAAGCCTCACCAGCTTCTTTTGGCAAATTCCCAAAGCTTCCCAAGCTCCAAAACACTCTCTACACTTTGAATAGGTGTGGGTTGTGTTTGGGTACAAATCTCCTTTTAAGGTATGATAATGGAAATGGATGGAGAAGAGGCTACAATGATTTCTCACTAAGGATGAGTAGCTCTCTCTTAAAAAGATGGGGGTGTGTGTTGTAGAAAACCTATCTAAGGTTTTTCTCTCTGAATAGCCTCTCATACATTTGTGGGTAATGAGGGTATATATAGTATGGGTGAAGGGTAAGAAAGTCACTCTTTAAAATCCTCCAGGTAAAATGTTTCGCGATTATCTAGTGGGAAGGCCTTACCCACGAGACACTCGCGAAAATGACAGCCTGGGATGACACTTTTGCTTCCAACCATGTGCTCCTCACATGCCTTTTTCATGGGAATCCTTTTCGTGAACTTCTTGCGAGCTAGTCGCGAAATGCACTGATTCTTCAATTCATGCTCGATTCTTCACCAATTCAATACTAAACCCGATACAATAAAATCCCACAAAATACAAGGAAATAAAATTAAAGCAATTACAACACATTTTTTCAGGGAGTAAAGCCAACATAAAACATAGTTGTAAATCACAATTTTACAATCTCCCTCTTTGGCTATTCCGTGACAAAACACCCTATAACAAACTTTAGACTTAAAAGTGAGTTTGGAAAAAATGACAAAACTCACTCACACCTAAATCTAGAAGCTGTGATGAACTTGGAACATATATGCCTGTAACCTAAAACACTTGCACTAAACGCATTAGACCCTCAAGGTAAATCAAGTGATAAAAGGACAAGTATAATGTAACAAGTAAAATGCGATCAAGTAAACATTGAAAGTTCAATATGTGTCTAAAACACCCTTGAACGTTAAGACCCCCAATTACAAAATTACCAATTCAAGTTTTATATCAAACAATGTACGTGCAGAAAATGATAACAAGCTTATAATAGAATTGATAAACAATCTAAACCATAAATAATCATAATCACAACAGTAATTAAATGGTAAAGATAAAGGGAAGAGAGATGCAAACACAAGGACAACACGCGATGTGTTATCGAAGAGGAAACTGAAGCATTCGGCGTAAAACCTCTCTGCCGCCCTCCAAGCGGTCAATAATCCACTAGAAAATGTAGTTGGGATACATGAACAGCAATAGACCCTCCAAGCCTAATCTACCCAGGTACCTAAGCCCTCCAAGCTTCCTGCTCCAACGAGGTTGCACCAAACCTTTTTCTTTTCTAGCTTACTGGATTCCGCTACTAAACCATAGCATCAACCAATGAATATTGGTTCCTTCCAAACTGCTTCCCTTAGCACTAAATGAACCTTCTCACAGACGTAGGTGTGGTGAGAAAATGATTTGATCAATGACCTCTCAAGGATGTATCAATAGAGAGGAAGAGAGTTGTTAGGACATATATGTTTTAACTTGATTAAGAACATATGTCACTTAGTTATGTAAATTGGCTAATCCTTTGACAAAACGCACTCTGTTTGTAATTGGGTAGTTCTAGGTGTTTTTAATACTTCAAGAAACAATGTTTCAAGGTCAAGTGTTGAAGTCATCAAGTCTGTCCAAGAGAAAGCAAGCTGAAGTGCAAAGTTTTTAAAACTCGACACCTCTCGACAGCTACCTCGACACCTGCTATCTGTCGAGATTTAAAAAGTCAGATTTCCAATCTGATTTTCTTGGGATCCGTGAATATGTTTTTGGGCCTTCTTTTCTTCTAACCCTAAACATATAAAAGGATTATTTTAAGAGCCGTTTTGGGTGACACAAGTTGCATTATCATTGAGCAATCTTTGTTTAAGCAAATTGTGATCAACAGACGAAGTTCTTGACCTAGTTCATCTTCCATCAAGAAGTTGCTGTGTATTTGCACCATAGGGTTTTGTAACCAAGCATCTTCCTGCTATTCATCAAGTGGATGAACTGAAGAACTTTGCAGCCAACCATTCTTCCTCAGTTGGTGTTCTGAAGTCGCATACTTGGATCCGCGCATTGGTTAGTCACGTACTTGGGAGCCGTGCATCAAAGGTGGAGACTGTCACTACAGATCAAGTCCAATTGGGTATTGGGGTAAGGGTTCAACTGTAGGTTGGTAAGGTACTTGGGATTCCTTTACTTGTAACTGCTTGATTTGATAATAGTGGAGTTTCGGGAGTGGTGACCTGAAAATCACCCGGTGGGGTTTTTGCCATTAGGGTTTTCCCCATTCGTAAACAAATCACCGTGTTATTTATTTTTCGCTGCATATTTAGTTGATTGGTGGTTTGTTTGTGCTTCCATAAAATTGCATGATTAATTGATTAATTAATTAATTACTTGGCTAAATTAATTAATTAGGGTTAATCACAAGGGGTCATTTAGATTGTGACCTATCGAGTGGTATCAAAGCAGGCACACTCTGATTAGGATTTAATTTTTACTGTGTTGATCCATTGACCCCTGTTTGTCATGGATAGAGGACAATCTTTAATTATACCTCCTTTATTTGATGGCACTAACTATGCATACTGGAAAGTACGCATGAGAGCTTTCTTGCAGTCTTTAGATGAAAAAGTGTGGCAAGCTGTAGAGATTGGCTGGACTAAGCCAACAGAAGATCCGCCCGATTGGGATGACGCTAAGATCAAGGCGGCTAACTTCAACAACAAGGCGTTAAATGCCCTATTTAGCGCAGTCACAAATGAGGAGTTCAAAAAGATATCCTCAACTGAAACTGCTAAGGAGGCTTGGACCATCCTCCAGACTACCTATGAAGGCACAAAGGCTTTCAAAGACTCAAAGCTTCAGAGGCTCACTACAAGCTTTGAAGAAATTAAGATGGAGGAGGATGAGTCAGTTCTATGCCAAGCTCAAGGACATAGTGAACTCAGCCTTCAATCTTGGGGAAACCATCCCTGAACCCAAGATTGTAAGGAAAGTGCTCAGATCTCTACCTGAGAGATTCCATGCCAAGATTACGGCGATAGAAGAATCAAAGGACATTAATAAGATTCCTTTGACTGAGTTGGTAGGAAACTTGCAAACCTATGAGATAGGATTATCTAGGATTGGCAAGTCAAGTAAAGGCAAAAGCATGGCCTTGAAGGCAAAGAACAGTGATACAGATGAGTCTTCAGATGATGAAGATTCTAAGATGAAGTCCTACATCACTCGGCAGTTCAAGAAGTTTATGAAGAATGCAAATGGAAGGAGCTTCGACAAGGACCGAAGGCAGTTCAGTTCTTCACAGTCTAAAAGCCAAGACAAAGGGAAGAAGGATGCTAAGGATGGAAGTCAGTACACTGTTCCTGCAGGACCAAAGTGCTTTGGATGTCATGGGTTCGGACACATGAAACATGAGTGTCCTACATATCTCAAGAGCATTGGAAAAAGCAAGGCACTTGCTGCAACTCTAAGTGACACTGAGCCTGAAGATGATTCCGACAATGAGGATGATGGAATCTTAAATGCCTTCACCGCCACAGTCAATCCTACTGAAGGGATTGTTGAAGAAGTGGATGAAGAAGAAGAACTGGTGGAATCAAAATTTGAGAAAATGGATGATCAAGATGATATCCATTCAGCCTATGAGAAGCTTTATAAGCTCTCTGAAAAGCATGAGAAATTATACAGGCTGGCCACCAAGAAGCTCAGTGATGTGGAACTTGATCGTGAAGAGTTGTCCACAAAGTTTGATGAGGCGAATCAAACTATTGGAGCACTAAGATTTGAAAACACCTTTTTGGCTGAGAAGACCAAGAAGCTTGAAGCAGAGCTGTTTCAAGTCAGAGCTCAACTAGAGAGGACTTCAAGTGCAAAGCTTGATGAGATGCTTAGCAATCAAAAATCTGCTTCGGATCGAACTGGTTTGGGGTATGGTATTTCTTTCTCAAATACTGCTTCTACTAGCAATTACTAGCAGGAGCTTGGGGGGCTCAAGTATATAGGTGGATATGGGCTTGGAGGGTTCATAGTCTTACTTGTACTGCAACTATGCATCTAGTGGAGATTTTTTGACAGTGTGATCGGGGAATGGGTTTTTGTGCCTGGTTGCTTGGGTTTTCCTCTTCATAAACACTTTCATGTGTTTAACTTTGGTTCGATTTATTTCCAAATTTTCATATTGCTATTTACATGCTTTAGTTCATTCTTGAATATGCTTGCAATATGGCATTTGTCTAAAAATACGTATATTGGACTAAGTTGTAGTTTTAGTTTAAAAATGTTTAAGCTATAAAAATTGATTATGGGGGTTCTAAATATATGTCAAGATGTAATTAGCATGTCTCAACATTTCACTGAAAAGGTAAATCTAAATGAATTAGGCTTATATTTGTCAATAAAACCCTGAGAGCATTGGTTTAGAAAATATTTTTAGAAACCTTTTGTGGAAAAAGGAAAAACTAATTTTTTTTTTATAGCTTTTTATATTTCCCATAAAAATGGTATCAAAATATTTCTTTAATGGTCTATTAACAATTGCTCTAAGGGCACGCATTAACATTACATAATTTTTAATTAAATTATTAAACCAATAATTATGAATGTTAGTTTTTCATAAGAAAAACAATAATGTTATATTATTAAAAATATGTGAATGAGAGAGAGAGAGAGAGAGAGAGAGAGAGAGAGAGAGAGAGAGAGAGAGAGAGAGAGAGAGAGAGAGAGAGAGAGAGAGAGAGGGGTAACCAATGATGATTTCTGTAGAATTTTTATCTATAGTTTTTGATTTATTAAGTTACATAAGGAATAACAACTACATACCTTTTAGCATACCTTAGGGATATATATACTTCTCAAAATGCATAATTTTGCAATAAGTTCAGTCAATAAATAAGAGATCTTGTAACTCAATTAGAACTTTTTAGTATATATAACGAAGACGTTAAGATTCAAATCGCCTCTCCTCAAACCATCGAATTATCCATATTTAGTGGGGTAAAATTAATGCTCTTGAATAAGGGGAGGCCAAACCAAAACTCAACGTTGGGCTTTGAGATGATGCCCAAAGGCTTTTAGTATAGTGTTAAGCCTATCCAAGTAAGAATAAAGGCTAAACCTTAGCAAGAACAAAATTAAGGCCCAGAAAAACACTTCATGAGAGTTAACTAATAAATGAGTAGCTCTATGACAACAATGAAAGAAAATAAAATTCTCTAGCAGTAAGGTAAAATTAAGCTGATGATCCAGCAGTCGATTATTGAATAAGTTTAAGTAAGTGTCCACTTCAGGAAATCCTTGTGTATCTCAGTCGAAATTGACCAAGGTACTTTCTACTACTACTATGTCAATATATGGGAAAAAAAAAACTCTATTGTTACAAACACATTATTTTTTCAATGGGAAAAAAAAAATAAAAGTAAAGACCAAAGGTTCCATGGTGAGAAAAAAGGGGTTATTTGGCTTGATATGAAGGAAGAGAGAGATTCTAGCTCAATGTAGTTGAACCAAGATTCTTTTGGAATATATATGTGGGGTAGTAAGGGCTATTTTCAAGTGAATGGGTGAGTAAGTTTGTTGCGAAATGGAGGAGAATAATGATAATGCCATTTCCATTTGCATTCTTCATAAACTTCTTGAATTGCCGGGTGATGTAGGACTTCATCATAGAATCTTCATCGTCTGAAGCCTCATCAGTGTCACTGCTCTTGGCCTTCAATGTCATGCTCTTGCCTGTTAGGACATATGTGATTCATGTTAGGAACATATGTCAATATTTTTGTAGTTGGCTAATCCTTTGACAAAACGTATTTTACTTGTTTTTAGGTTGATTTAGGATGTGTTTAATACTTCAAGAAACATGTTGTTCAAGTCTAGTATTAAAGCCATGCAGATTGGACCAAGAAACAAGTGAAGAAAAGCTGTTCATTAAAGCAGGACAGATAGCTCGACACATGCGGACAGATAGCTCGACACCCCTCGACAACTAGGCTATCTTTCGAGATTTTTAACTTCTTTTTATCACAATTTTGATAGCTTCTCTACAACTGGTGGATCGATCGAGAAAGCTCCTGTCTCCTTGACAGCTCCTCAATAGCTTCTTGATAGCTGTATCCGTCGAAGTTTAAACCTCGACACCTCCCGATCGATCGAGGTTATAGGAATTCATATTTCTAGATCTGATTTTCAGCTCATGATGACATGTATGTGTAGGGTTTCTTTTCTCACAATCCTATACCTATATAAGGCTTATTTTAGAGGCCGTCATATAAGAGAATATAAGAAGAACGTATTCGAAAGGTGACTGACGCCTTATTCTCTCTGAATGAAGCTACTGTGTCTTTATGCCATAGGGTTTTGTAACCAAGTACTTCTTGATCTTCATTGTTGATGAAGTGAAGAACTTTGCAGGTAACATCTTTTTCTAGTTGGTGATTGAAGTCACGTACTGAGATCCGTGCAATTGGTTAGTCACGTACTGGGATTCGTGTATCATCAAAGGGTGGCATTCATATATTGAAGAGTTTAGAGGTTCTGACACAGTAGAAGGTTTCTGCTGTGAGTTCATCTACGGGGATTGTAAAGTCTAGGAACAAAGGTTTTGTACTAGATTTGAAACTTCTCTTTGCTATAGTGGATTGCTTTTCAGGATGCTTTCCCCCAAGGTCTTTTAATGTGAAACTAGTTTGTTACATTGGTTTTCCTGGGTCATCATATCTTATCTTATTTACTTTAACGCTGCATTCATTGTTGACATGATATTGATGTTTGTTTGTTTAAACAAGTTTTATTCATAATAAATCTAATTAACAACTTGAATTTAAAACTTGTTAATTCTATCAATCGGGGCCTAAATTTCCCAACAAGTGGTATCAGAGTGGGTTCACTCTAATTGGATTAATTTTCTAAGTGTAATCCTTGACCCCTATTGTCATGGATCGTGGACAATCTCTTTTGATTCTTCCTTTATGATGGAACTAATTATGCGTACTGGAAAGTTTGTATGAAATTTTTTTTGCAGGCTCTAGGTGAACATGTATGGCAAGCTGTTGAAGTTGGTTGGATTAAGACAAAGGAAGTGCCGGTGGATTGGGATAATGCAACAATCATTGCAGAAAATTTCAACAGTAGGGCCTTGAATGCTTTGTTTTGTGGGTTGACCAATGAGGAATTCAAGAAAATATCATCCACAGAAGTTGCCAAGGAAGCATGGACCATTCTTGAGACCACCTATAAAGGTACCAAGGCAGTAAAGACTGTGAAGCTTCAAAGACTCACTAGTAGTTTTGAAGAAATAAGGATGGAGGAGGATGAGACCTTTGATGAGTTTTATGCCAAACTTAAGTATATTGTGAATTCTGTCTTCAACCTTGGAGAATGTGTTATAGAATCTAAAATTGTTAGAAAAATCCGTAGGTCCTTACTTGAAAGATTCCATGCCAAGATCACTGTCATTGAAGAAGCAAAGGACATTGGTGAAATTCCTTTGACTGAGCTTGTAAGGAACCTTCAAACCTATGAGATGGGATAAGGCTCAATGGGAAAAGGTGGAAAGAGTAAAAACTTGGCTCTTAAAGGTATAAAGGAAGAGATTGAGGACTGTTGAAGATGAAGATGAAAGTGAAGATGAAGATGAAGATGAGGATAAGGATAAGGGCAAACCTCTGAGGAAATCTAAATCCTCAGGGAAGGGCAAGAATGAAAAACCTTTTATTCAATGCCATGAGTGCAAATGTTTTGGTCATATGAGGATAAAGTGTCCAAACTACCTCATGAAAGAAAAGAACAAAGAGTCAAAAGATAAAGGGTTGATTGCTACTTGGAATGATACTGAGAATGACTCTTCTGATGAGTATGCGGATGAATGTAGTCACGTTATGGCCTTTGCTGCCTCAACCAATAAGGTGATTGTGGATAGTGCTAGTGACAATGAGGATTCTTCTGATGATGAAGTGCCCAAGAAGATGACTCTTTAGGAAGCCTATGATAAGCTATGCACTGAATTCATAAAATCTAAAAAGACTTCTCATCTTTGTAGAAAAGAGCTTAATGAGGTAAAAACTAAAAAAGCTAATCTGTTAATCAAATTAGATAAGACTACAAGATTAGTTGAGACTCATGTTGTAGAGAACACCTCATTAGAAGAGAAGATCAAGAATCTTGATATTGAGCTTAGTCAAGCTAGAACTCAAATAGAGAGGATGTTTAGTGCAAAGCTTAATGAGGTATTGAGTGCTCAAAAGCCTAGTTCTTATAAGAATGGCTTAGGATATGCTGTTTCCTCTGACCCTTCCTCTTCCATGGCTTCTAGATCAAGGACTATCTTTGTGCCACAATCTGAGAAAGGTAATAAAGGTATGAAATCCAAAACTGATTTGTCTAATTCTAAATCCTTTATTAGACCTCATGTTTGTCACCATTGTGGTGTTTCTAGACACATTTGTCCTAATTGCTTTAAGTTGTATCCTCAAAAGCAATTGTCCAAACAGTCACAGGTTTCCTTTCAAAGACCTACACCTTTGTTTAGAGAGTTATTAAAAGTTTTAAGCTTTTTAACTCAATTTCAGGAGAATTTTAATTCTTTTATTTCCTTTAGTATACATACTAGGACACGTGCCTTTTCATCTTCACGGCCAAAGACTTGTGATGTGTGGGTGAGAAAGAAGCCTAAGACTTAATTGTCTTTTCTGTTTGTCCTTTACTTTAATTCTTTCTATCTAAAATAGGACTCTTTTTTCTTGATTTCTTATCTATTTTTGGAATCATGCTTTCATGCATCTGCATTTTTCTATCATGCCTTCATGCATATGCATCTTTCTTTCTGCTTTCATGTTGTTTGTCTGTTTTTGTTTGGTTGTTTAGTTTTTATTTTGTTTTGTTTACAAAATGAAAAATAAAAAAAATACAAAAGTATGTGTTTGTGTACATTGGTATTTGTGTACCTTGGATGGCCATTGAAACAAAGTTTTCAAAAATTTGTATCTTCTGTAGCTTAGATGAGCAACTCTATGCACAACTAAGCAAGTGAGCTTTGTAGCTCTTGTTTGTGGTGAGTAAGAGATAACTTTGACGGGTAGGACTAGAAAATCCTAAGAGAAAGGCATAAATAATCATCTCACCACTGTTGCCCGCCAATCATGAAATGACATCTATATGCTTCGACATAGCAAAAGTGTGATGTCAAGGACATCTGTGTGCTTCGGCATAGCAAAACTGGAATGTCAATTATCATTGGGTATTTCTTTTCTTTCTCTTACATGCCCATACATAATATGCTAAATAATATATATATATATATATGCAAAGAAAAGTAAAAAGATAAAAGATAAAAAATGCTTTAAATATGATTGCAAGCGTGTATTCTAGGAGATGTAGGAGTTATAGGATGTACCTCGAAGGTGATAGTTTACACAAACAGTTATGATTGTGTGTAAGTTAAAGTGATTTTCTCATATCTCAAATTGTCATAACATGTATACACTTATGTAATCTTGCGATGTTTTTCACACACAACACACAATGTGATTTGGCCATCACAAGGAATACGTGTGTCTCTGTATGCTCACTAAACTGTCTTAACTTGTTTTTGAAATATAAAATTGGTTGCACTTGTTTAGTGTGTGTGTGTGTGTGTGTTTTGGGATCAATGTGCTTAACATTTTTCTTGTTGAGAGATTTGTTTTTCACATGTTTTCCATCTTTCTTTTATCTTGTCATCCATAGTATCTTATTTTATTACATTCATGCATTTATATGGATTTCTTGTGCCCCTTTGATCATCCTTGATCATCTTTATTAATAGGCCAAACGCATATTGACCCCTTGTGATTCAACTTAATTGATTAATTAGCTAAATTATTAATTAATCAAATTAACATGCAAAATGCGTGGTAGTACAAACAAATCACCAATTAAACTAAGTGCAGCGGAAAATAAATTTGACACAGGGATTTTTTTATGAATGGGGAAAACTTACACGGCAAAAACCCCACGGGTGATTTTCAGGTCACCACTCCCAAAACTCCACTGTTATTACAACAAGCAGTTACAAGTAAAGAAATCCCAGTACCTTATGCCAACCTACAGTTGAACCCTTGTTCTGTAGTGACAGTTCCTCCTTTTGATGCACAACTCCCAAGTACATGACTAACCAATTTAATGTGCGGATCCTAGTACCCGGCTTACTCATTTGCACGAATCCCAATACGTGACTAACTCCACAGCAACCCTTTGATTGTTGTAGTTGATTTGCAGCAACTTCACATAGAAACACCAATAAGATCTTCAATGTTTGTGCAAAAGACTTTGTTTGGTTACAGAACCCAAAGGCATAGAAGAAATGTAGCAAAAACTCTTTTTTCTATAGGAGGAGGCTAGGGTTTCAAAAAGAAAACTTTATGAAGCTCTCTACGGTTAGTTTTTTCTTTTCCCACCTCCTTTAAATAGGAGCTTAATGGGCTCTCCTATTCCAAATAGGTTTACACAAACCTTGGGCTTTCCTAGTCCAATAAGGCTTATACAAACCCATAAACAAATAACCTTTTAGAATAAAACATTGCTAGCTATAATTTGAAAATCCATAAGCTTGATCGATCAAGACATCTGTCGAGCTTTCATGAATCTCGACAGATCGAGCCTTTGTCGAGGAGGTATCGAGACCTGCAAATTGCACTTTTCTTGAGCAGTTCTTGAGTAATCTTCATGTCTTCAAATTAACCACTTGTAATGATCATCTTAAACCTACTTAGATTTACCTAAATACAAGTAAAGTGCATTTTTTTCAAAGGATATGCCAATTACATAGAAATATGTCCCTAACATTTATGTTTCTCGGGTGAAGCTTTCTAGCTTCTTATACCCTTCGCCAATCATGACAAAATGGGGGAGAAATTGTGGAGACTTTGTGTTTTCCTTTTAAGATTCTACATGTTAGGGGGAGAAATACATTCCTTTGTAAGGGGGAGTTGTGTTTCATCTTGTTAGGGAGAGTGTTTACCTCCTTCTTCTTGTACACCGGTCTTGTGACCATGTTTACATACATTGTGCTTATCTTTGATATTTATATGATGATGTATGTCTTTTTCACCTAACCCTTACATGTGTTGTTTCGTTTCTCTCTTTATACACATGTTTCTTACTACTTGTATGCAATCTATTATTTCTATTTCACACTAAGATGCCTTCATAAGTTTTGTTTAAAGTGTTTCAGAAATACAAGTTGTCAAAAGTCTACTTGCCATAAACTCTCTTATTGCAAAGTTTTTCAAGAGTTTGTGTTAGGATAGATTTTATTGTATTCAACAAGTAAATATGAGTTGAGTGATTTATGACTTCTCTCATATGCTTATTTTTTTGTTATGGTGTTTTGTCATGAATTGTCAAAGGGGGAGATTGTTAGGACATATGTGATTCATGTTAGGAACATGTGTCAATATCTATGTAGTTGGCTAATCCTTTGACAAAACGCACTTTACTTGTTTTTAGGTAGATCTAGGATGTTTTTAATACTTCAAGAAACATGTTGTTCAAGTCTAGTATTAAAATCATGAAAATTGGACCAAGAAACAAGTGAATAAAAGCTGTTCATTAAAGCCGGACAAATAACTCGACACCTACGGACAGATAGTTCGACAGCTGCTCGACACCTCTCGATAGCTAGGCTATCTATCGAGATTTTCAACTTCTTCTTATCACAATCTCGATAGCTTCTCGACAACTAGTGGATCGATTAAGAAAGCTCTTATCTCCTCAATAGCTCCTTGATAGCTTCTCGATAGTTGTATCTGTCGAAGTTTAAAGCTCGACACCTCCCGATCGATTAAGGTTACGAGAATTCAGATTTCTAGATCTGATTTTCAGCCCATGATGACATGTATGTGTAGGGTTTCTTTTCTCACAACCTTAAACTTATATAAGGCTTATTTTAGAGGCCGTCATATAAGAGAATACAAGGAGAACATATGCAAAAGGTGACTGATGCCTTATTCTCTCTGAAAGAAGCTACTGCGTCTTTGTGCCTTAGGGTTTTGTAACTAAATGCTTCTTGATCTTCATTGTTGAACAAATTAAGAACTTTGTAGCCAACATCTTCTTCTAGTTGGTGATTGAAGTTGCGTACTAGGATCCATGCAATTGGTTAGTCACATATTAGTATTCATGCATCACCAAAGGGTGGCGTTCATATTGAAGAGTTCAGAGGTTTTGAAGCGGTAAAAGGTTTCTACTGTGAGTTCATCTATGGGGATTGTAGAGTCTAGGGACAAAGGTTTTTTACTAGATCCGAAACTTCTCTATACTATAGTGGATTTCTTTTCAGGAAGGTTTTCCCCCCAGGTTTTTTTACTGTGAAACTAGTTTGTTTCATTGGTTTTCCTATGTCATCATGTCTTCTCTTATTTAATTTTCCATTGCATTCATTATTGACATGATATTAATGTTTGTTTGTTTAAACAAGTTTTATTCATAATAAATCTAATTAACAACTTGGATTTAAAACTTGTTAATTCTATCAACCGGGATCTAAATTTCCCAACATTGCCCTTACCTGACTTACCAATTCTTGTTAACCCAAGCTCGTAGGTCTGCAAATTACCAACCAGCTCTATCAAAGGAATCTTGTCAAGATCCTTTGATTCCTCGATCGCCGTAATCTTGGCATAGAATCTCTCGGGTAGAGATCTGAGCACCTTTCTCACAATCTTGGGTTCAGGAATGGTTTCCCTAAGATTGAAAGCTGAGTTCACTATATCCTTAAGCTTGACATAGAATTCATCAAATGACTTATCCTCCTCCATCTTAATTTCTTCAAAGCTTATAGTGAGCCTCTAAATCTTTAAATCTTCGACAGCCTTGGTTCCTTCATAGGTTGTCTGGAGAATAGTCCATGCCTCCTTAGCAGTTTCAATAGAGAATATCTTCTTGAATTCCTCATTAGTGACCGCACTGAATAAAGCATTCAATGCTGTGTTGTTGAAGTTTGCCACCTTCATCTTAGCATCATCCCAATCGGCCAACGCTTCCTTCGGCTTGGTCCAGCTATCTCAACAGCTTGCCACACTTTCTCATCTAAAGACTACAAGAAAGCTCTCATGCGTACTTTCCAGTATGCATAGTTAGTGCCATCAAATAAAGGAGGTACAATTAATGACTGTCCTCTATCCATGGAAAACAGGGGTCAATGGATCAACACAGCAAAGATTAATCCTAATCAGAGTGTGTCTGCTCTGATACCACTTAATAGGCCAAAAACGTAATGGCCCCTTGTGATGAATTAATTGATTAATTAGCAAAATTTATTAATTAATCAATTTAACATACAAAGTACGTGATAGCACAAACAAATCACCAATTAAACTAAGTACGCAGCGGAAAATAAATTGACATAGTGATTTGTTTACGAATGGGGAAAACCTACATGGCAAAAACCTAACCGGGTGATTTTAAGGTCACTATTCCCGAGAATCCACTATTATCAAAACAAGCGGTTACAAGTGAAGGAATCCCAGTACCTTATACCAACCTACAGTTAAACCCTTACACCGATAACTAATTGGACTTTTTCTGTAGTGACAATCTCTACTTGTAATGCACGGCTCCCAGTACATGACTAACCAATTGCGCAGATCCCAGTACGTGACTTCAACCACCAACTAGAGACGGTTGCTGGCTGCAAAGTTCTTTAGTTCATCCACGATGAAGATCCAGAAGATGCTTGGTCACAAAACCCTTCGGTGCACAAACACAGTGACTTCTACACAAGAACGATGAACTAGGGCAAATACTATCTCCGGTCACAATTTGCTTGAACAAAGTTTGCTCAACACTTGTGCAACTTGTGTCACCTTTAATGGCCTTTAAAATAATCCTTTTGTATGTCTAGGGTTGTGAGAAAAGAAAGCTCAAACACATAATCTCGGATTCGAGTCAAAACAGAGCTGAAAATCTATTTTTCACAAACCTCAACAGATAGCCATCTGTCGAGAAGTTGTCGAGCCACAGGGCTGGAATAGCTCTTCAAGCTCAATAGATACTAGCTGTAGAGCTTTAATGGCAGGCGCTTTTCAGACTTAAATCTTGGACAGACTTGCATGACTTCAACACTTGATCTTAAAACACTATTTCTTGAAGTATTAAACACATCCTAGATCTACCCAAATACAAGTGAAGTGCGTTTTGTCAAAGGATTAGCCAATAGTAATATATGTTCCTAACAAGTGAATCACATATGTCCTAACATATATATATATATATATAAAGAGGATTTTTCTCTTTGCACTGGACTTTTATGTGATTCAGAAATAATTCTAAACCTTACTTTTAATAGAGAAAAAACTTGAGAACAACCTAGTAAAAACTAAAAATATATCTCCAACTCCACTTAAAATGCCGACAAAATAGGACACTCTCTTACTAATCCATGTCTTCAAAAAAATATTTATTCAATTTTTTTTTTAAAACAGGAAAATTATGACACTAGACCAAAAAAAAAAATAAATAAATAAGGCCTCATCGCACGCGTAATGCGCGTTTGAAGAGGCTAGTGTGTGTGTGTGTATATATATCTTGTAATCCTCTATTAAAATCTTGTCACTTCATATTTTCTTGAAATGGTGGAATAGATATTGCCATATACAACTTCAATTATAATAAATAAAAATCATTCTATTAATGACTATCATAAACTGAAATTAAATTTAATAATTTTACAAAATTGTAGAATATTTAATGATACGAATAACATCATAATAAATTCAAATTAACAACTACTATAATGTTCTAATTTCATATTTAGAAAAAAATAAAATAAAATAAAAATGGGAGATAATCATTAATTTAATTTCAGTTGATTTCATAATAGTGTACAATAAAAAATTTTCATGTCTTATAAGTGCAAACAAGAGCAAGCAAAAAAAATGACATTGTAAAATACATTCAGATAGATATGAGCAAATGTCAATGAGATAAGACATAATGAGTATGAAATGTGCAAGAAAGAGACCAAAAGAAACAGCACACACAAGATATGCTGATTTAAAATAAAAACAATGCCAGCCACAAACACCAAAAACTCAAACAACCTGATAATCCTAACACCACAATCAGAGAGAAATATAGAAACCCCAAACCCATATGCTCAAAGAAAAAAAATCTATCAAATAATAATGTACAGACCAAAGATTAGCAAACTAATGAAGACACATAACACTAAAACACCTCTGCAACAAGAGAAAACAACCACAAACAATCAAACCCAACATTTTAGGCAAACCCAAGTTCGAAACCTTCAGAACACAAACCAACATCACAACACCCAGAGACGAGAAAACAACAAAAAAAACATGAAGAATGAAGTGAAGACAGGAAAACCCATACCTTTTTCTTAGAGTTTGATGAAGACATGATGCAAAAATGAAGGGTTTTTCAGAAAAACACGGAGTGTTTGTGAGAGAGAAATGGGGAAGACAATGAACAGTCACTGAAGTTTGAGGGAAAACTGAAAAAAAATTTAAAAACTATCTTTAAAATGCAAAACACGCGTTTTTCACGACTGGAGTAAGTCGCCAGTCAGTCGCCAGGTTAAGCTGCGAAACACTGTAAAACCAAGATTTTCAAAAAATCTTCTAAGTTTTTTTCACGATTAAAAGGTCAACCCGTGAGATAGTCGCGATATGAGCCACAAAAATCTTTGAGTACTCCTCGCGACTGGACCTTTCACTCGCATACAAGTCGCTATACTGAGCCACGAAAAATATAAAAACTCAAAATTTTGAAAAATTTTCTAAGTATTTTTCGTGACTGAGACCTTGACTCGCCAGTGACCTGCGAAAATCTCTGAGTGAGATTCGCGACTGGAGCATGTGACTGGACCTACCCACGATTGAGTTGCCAAAACAGGGCAACACTGTTTTTGAAATTTTTGACATTTTTGTAAAAACAAAAAAACTTTCCGAAAACAAACTAAAACACTCAAAAATCTTTTTTTATTTGATCAAAAAGGATTGAGCTTGTGAAAAACACATTTAAACAAGTACAATCACGCAAATGAGTATGACATTTCTTGAACATAGACTTGTGTGTTGTGTGTGGATATCAAACATGAGATAGTCCTTAGTCTAATGTGAAGCTTCAATGATCAATTCAATCAAGGCTTACACAACTAGCACTAGATAATGTGACCCATCTCAATTATAGAAGTATGCATATATGACCTCCCACATAAACTTGAGTACAATTCAATGAAGCTTTTCATTTGGCTCCATTTTTAACATAACATTTGATCTTTTTTAATTAACAAATCTCATTGTGAGATTGATGCCTGAAATTTTTAATATTTCAATTTGATGGTTAGCCTTTGGCTTTTTGGGCATCATATAATTTATTTTGGTTGCTTTCCCTTTTTCCTAGTCAAATACTAGTATGTGCGACAGGATTTTACAGCTCAATATCTCTTTTCATTTAGAGATTTACATTTGGTGAGCTCTTTGAGTAAAGCAATAAAAAAAAAAGTGGGAAGATATATAGGCACAAGTCTATGCATGTCTCAAGATTAACAAAACCATTCACTAATCATTCATGATAAGGTTGAAGATCTATTTACAACAATCACATAGATTTTAGAATTTCTTCCACAATGATATGAGTGCATAAGAGACAAGCTAAGCTCGTTAAATGCACAAAGCCATTAGTACAAATGTACAAGGTAAAAACTTGTTTTGAGACAAGACTCAACAAAGCCGATCAAACTTTTTGGATTTTCTACTTTTTATGTGGTTTTTGGATTTTTGACACAAAAGCAGTAAAAAATTGATCAAAAACAGCATAAATAACAATGTAAACACATTTGAACCAAAACAAAACGTACAAACAAAATGACAATTTAAAAACTTGCAAGAAGCACACAACCAAGCATATTCACAAACATGGGAAGTATTAATGCATGGACATGTTGCAATGCTTATGCATGAGTACCCTTCGTTACCCACACATCACGTGCGTTTGGATTGATATCCTTAACGGATTGGGTACGAGAATTAGGACTTTCAAACCTTCTTGTGAAGCTTTCCAAGCAATTTGTGAAGGCACCGATCATCTTCATGACGTCCATCATTCCTGGATCACGGTTTGGACCTCTTGATTGCTCACCACCCCAAGACCTCTCATCATTTCTCCTTCCTCTTGATCGAGGGTTGCTTGCATTGTTTAATGCTCTCAGCTTGTGACAGTTGGGTCTAGTATGTCCTTGCAAACCTCAATAGTGACAAAGATAGTTCGTTCTAGGGCCTTGTTGTGATCTTGGAAGTGATCTTCCTCTAGCTCCAAATCTGGCTTCTGATTGATTGCGGGACTTGTTAAGCACCCGTTGATCATTCACATTCTTCTTCCTCTCAGTCTTAACTTTCTCATGAATAGGCTTAGCCACAGCCGTCTCTTTGGGCTTTACAAACTTCACTTCCTTGGTGACATTGGCTGATGAGCTACTTCCTCCGGTATATCCCAATCCAAACTTGTCTGAGACATGTTTTTGAGATGAAATAACAGCATCCAATTTCTTGGAGGAGACCCTATCTACCTTGGCATGAGCTTGCACTACCTCTTGCTCAAGAAATCTCACTTTTGTGTAAGCTTCTGATAACTCACCATTAAGTGCTTCAATCTCACACTTTACCTCCTTGTATCTTACCAGCAGACTTTTGTAATCTTCCTTAGCTCTCTTCATCTTCTTCACAGCCGCCTTTGCCACCTTTGTATACTCACCTGATTTCTCAAGAAGTAAGGCGTAATTCTTTTGAAGACTAGATGTATCTTCATCTTCTTCAGCCTCTGATTCTTCAACAATCCCAATAGACTCCAAATCAGAATGTTCCACAAGCTCCTTCACAAATGAACCCAAATCATCCGAGGATTCCACATGTGCAATGGTCATGAATGCGGAGTAATTTCCTTCTCCGTCACAGCTATCTTCAGAGTCAAAATTTGATGAATTAGTATCACTCAAGGTAGTGGCATAGACCTTTTCTTTTGACTTCAAATAATTAGGACATTACTTCTTGAAGTGTCCATGTCCATTACACTTGAAACATGTAATTCCTTGAGAGGATTGGGAATCTCTATCATCTTTCCTTCGGAATTCTTTCTTCTCCCTCCTCTGAAATTTTCCTTTGTCTCCAAATTTCCCACCATTCTTGAGTTTCAAGAATTTTCGGAAGTTCTTTACAAGGTATGCCACATCTTTACCTATTGCGTCCTCTTCCGGAAAGTCATGAGATACCACTTTCTCATCAATTTTTTTAAGAGCAAAAGGTTTGCTCTTCTTCTGCACGGGTAGTGACAATTCGTACGTCTGCAGTAAACCGACCAGCTCTTGAACTTTAATGTCGTCAAGATCCTTGCTCTCTTCAATGGCCGTTACTTTGGCACGAAAACTTTCTGGTAGCGACCGAAGGATCTTCCTTACAACTTTAGAATCCTCCGTCTTTTCCCCCAAATTAAATTTGCCGACGACCACCTCGTTCAGCTTACTGTAAAATGAATCAAATGACTCATCCTCACTCATCTTTAGCTCCTCAAAGCGAGTGGTCAACATCTGTAGTTTGGTGTCTTTCACCTTCTTAGTCCCTTCATAAGTTGTCTCTAGAATTTCCCATGCTTCCTTAGCAACGGTGATATGTGAAATCCTGTGAAATTCTTCTAGAGAGACACCACAGAAAATAACATTCAATGCTTTATTGTTAGGATTAGCTGCCGCAAGAGCTGCCTTATCCCAAGTGGATTTGGCAGCCTCCGGCCTAGTCCAACCAACCTCAACAACATCCCACACAGCATCATTAATAGAACACAAAAAGACCCTCATGCAGACTTTCCAAAATGCATAATTATTACCATAAAAAAACAGTGGTACATTAAGAGATTGAGACCTATCCATCTCAACAAGGGGTCAGGGATCAGACTTAGGTATTAAAACCACAACAAGTGTACCCGCTCTGATACCAATTGAAAGTTCAATATGTGTCTAAAACACCCTCGAACGTTATGACCCCCAATTGCAAAATTACCAATTCAAGCTTTATATCAAACAATATATGTGTGGAAAATGATAACAAGCTTATAATAAAATTGATAAACAATCTAAACCATAAATAATCACGATCACAGCAGTAATTAAATGGTAAAGATAAAGGGAAGAGAGATGCAAACACAAGGATAACACGCGATGTGTTATCGACGAGGAAACCGAAGCCCTCGACGTATAACCTCTCTGCCGCCCTCCAAGCGGTCAATAATCCACTAGAAAATGTAATTGGGATACATGAACAGCAATAGACCCTCCAAGCCTAATCTACCCAAGTACCTAAGCCCTCCAAGCTTCCTGCTCCAATAAGGTTGCGCCGAACCTTTTTCTTTTCTAGCTTACCGGATTCTGCTACTAAACCATAGCATCAACCAATGAATATTGGTTCCTTCCAAAATGCTTCCCTTAGTGCCAAATGAACCTTCTCACAGATGTGGGTGTGGTGAGAAAAGGATTTGGTCAATGACCTCTCAAGGATGTATCAATGGAGAGGAAGAGAGAAGATGAATTTGTAGAGTCTCTTAGATGAAGATTGGGGATGAGGCAATCTTATTTTGCTCTAGGGTTTCTCTCACAAAATTCTCTCTGGAAGCTCTCTACATTTCGTGGGTATAAGGGTCTATATATAATAGTGTGTGTTTGGAATATGAAGAGACATTTTTTACCAAACAGGGCTGGTTGGCGGCTTGGTCTCGCAGCTTGTCCAAGTCGCGAGTTCAAGTCGTGAAGTAACGGCCTGGCCAGCGTGGGATTTTTGTCCTGTAGTGCGACAGTTGGCGCGACCCTTCAGCTCCCCTATGTGCTTCTCACGTGCCTGTAGTTGGCAGCTTGCCAGTTGCTAGTCCTAGCCGTAAAACTCTGCATCTTTGCATAAACTAGAGCTTTTCTTCACACTCTCTTCACACACTACCTTTACATGAATCCCACCTAAATACAGGGTTACTAAGTGCTAAATTACAAGCAAATTGGCACGGAATAAAGCCAACAAGATGGTTGATAAATTTCAACGTTACAAACATGTTATGAAACATATGAACAACTCGATCAAACACAAAACAGTCATATGAAAATGACCACAATGATCATATAGCGATGCAAATGATCATCCGAACATGCAACCAATAAAACACATTAGCATAAAGATGTATGCATGTCCAACACATAAGCATGATGCAATGAGAGCAATAAAGCATATCAAAGCACCATAAAGCAACGAGAACCCCTTAGTATATGCACCTCCCCTATGGCTTTCTCCCCCTACGAATGTGCATAAGGTAGAATTTCTCCCCCTAAGAGTTTGCACATGAGTCATATAGAAATGACGATACCTTCCACCTTTTTGACATGAATAGACAAATGAATCTAGAGGAAGGTGGGAAAGAAAAAAATATATGAACAAGGGTAAAAGATAATGCATGAGGGGTGCAAGATGAATGAGAAAATGAAGCTCAAACATAAGACAAAAACATTAAAAAAAAAACGCTACAAAGCATAAAGAACATGACATGCTAAGGATGATAAAACATGATATAGACCTAGGCATGATGTAGACACAAAGAACATGTTATATGTGCTAAAAGGTCTAAAAAGACTTAACTAGCATGAGTGAATGCAAAAACATGTCAAGTGTTCAAGTGTGTGCAGTAAAGGTGCATCTAATGTGCATGTGAGATGCATGACCAATGCATGAATAAGCACTCACGGGGAAAATTATATAAAACACATAACCAATGATTAAAACATGATAAACATTAATAATTATGGTAATCCCCAAAGTTTGGTATTCATCGGAGTCCAAAACAATGAGAAAATGCCATTTGGGCATTTTATCAAACACTTAGACTGCACACACTACACCTGTATGAAAAACAATGCAAGAACATATGAAAATCTTGCCTAAAAACATGTTATTTTTGCCACAAGGGGCCAAAATCTAAAGCAAATCATCATTTAAAAAAAAGCCCAATCAAAAAGATTGACAAAAAATAAGTTTTCCAACTCCCATTTGAGAAAATCCCAACTATGAACATAAAACCTCCAAAACATAATCTAAGGATCAAAATCAATGAAAAAGAGTTAAAGATTACCTTAGAGATGTTTATGGAATGTAAAACACTTGAAATTAGTTGGGTTTTGATGTTGAAGCATTAAAACAGGGGTTTGGGAGATGACGGGAGAAGTTTAAAACAAAAGACCCACGAAATGCCTTTTAAAAAGCTAATTAGGGAATTTTCGCGGGAAGCTTACTCTCAAAAATTTTCGCGGGTAAGTCGTCCTCGCTAGATAGTCGTGAAAGTCTCTGTCCAAAGCTGAAAAAAAACTTTAAAATTGGACCATTTAACTCCCAGTTGAGCCTATACATGAAATAGGTCAAGAAAACACCCAGGAAACTTGTTTTTCACGCAAAAAAACACTTTAAAAACTTTGAAAAACATGGGTGATACAAATCACTTCCAAAAGCAAACAAAAAGAACAAAAATCTTTTTGGTTTAATCCACATATGGTTGAGCACACACACATCACATTTGAACATGTACAATCACACAAATGAAATAGACATTCATTGAACATTAGACTTGTGTGTTGTGTGTGAGTATCAAATGTGAAATAGTCCTTAGACCAGAGTGAAGCTTCAATGATCAATTCAATCAAGTAATACACAATTGGTACTAAATCAAGTGGTCTATTTCAATTATAGAAATGAATATATATGACCTCCCACAACCTGAGTACAAGACTTAGAAGTTTTTCATTTGGCTTCTGTATAAATCATAACAATTGATCTATTTTGGATAAAACATCTCTTTTTGAGACCAGTGCTTGATATTTTTGATATATCAACATTTAGAATTAGCCTTTGGCTTTTTGAGCACCATACATTTCAAAACAAAATGTCGCTTTCCCTTTTTCCTAGTCAAATACTAGTATGTGCGACAGGCTTTTACAGCTCAATATCTCTTTTCATTTGGAGATCTACATTTGGTGAGCTCTTTTGCAAAAACATAAAAATAAATAATGTGAGAAGAGATATAGGCACAAGTCTATACAAGTATCAAGACCATTAAGACAATTGACCAATCATTTATGATAAGCTTCAAGATCTATTTACAACAATCATACATAGTTTTCAAGATTTATTCCACATAGATAAATGTGCATATAAAAACAAGCTAAGCTCGTAAATGCATTACGCCATTAGTACGAAGGTACTAGGCCAAACTCACATGAGATATGTGCTCAAACATATACGATCAAACTTTTTGAATTTTTCACTTTTTATGTGTTTTTGGATTTTTACTCACGCGAAAAAAAAGCATAAAAGTAAGATCAAAAGCAAACACAATAAAAACAATGCATATAAAGAGATGCATGATGCACAAATGCATGACAATGAAGCATCTAATGCATGAAGGGTCCTACAAAGATCGAAAGAATTAGATCAAGTACCAAAAAAGCAAAAGTTCAACCATAGGAACCTTTCCTCATCCAAACGGAATGATTGTTTGGAATGAGTGTCTCATGAGAAGTGAGACGAGGGTTGGAAGAATGAGAACCGAAGATGCACATAGTCAAGGAGTTAAGAGCATTAAACACTTTCTTTAACCACATGTTATTTTCACTCAAAACCGGTTTACCCTTTTTAGCACAACTTCCAAGAAGCTCAAGTTTCTCTTTTCTTTTGATTCTTTTAAAAGCTTGAAACTTAGAGCAATGAGGTTTAAGATGACCAAGGGCACCACAATGGTGACAAACAAAGTGTTTAGGTCCACTAGGCCTTTTGGGAAGGGATCTAGCAACATGAGTTTGTTCTCTCTTTAACTTGGGGCATTGAGGTCCCACAATGGTGGCAATTAGGAACAAACTTAGATCCACTCAAACCCTTAGGAACGGACCTAAACAGAGGCTTAGGCTTAAGAGCCTTTCTCTCCACTTTTTGGTTTCTTTGTGTGGAAGAATGTACACTGATTTGTCTTTAGAGGTAGAACTAACAATAGGGACAAAATCGGGTACCATAACTTGATTGCAACATATATTATCTTCATTTTTAACCATAGGTTCAGCAATCAAACACTTGGCATGCATCTTAAGAAATTTATTTTCACATTTAAGATCATCAAAAAGTTTGTTAGACAAAACAAGTTTAGCATCTAAGTCCTTATTCAAACATTCAAACTCTTTCAGCTTTTCAAGAGAAATTTCAGCAAGTTCTTTATATTTTTCAACCAATTTGTTGGATTCATTGAGCTTAGCAATCAAATCATCCTTTTCACAAAATAACTTGCTTAAATTCTTTTGAAACTTCTTAGCATTTTTCTTCAAGAGTTTGTCAACAACACCCATAGATTCAAGCAACATGTCATCACAATTATGAGGATTAACACTCATAGAGGCATTTTCACAAATACATGGCATGTTACAATCAACAACATCCATAGAAGCATACAAAGCATTATCCATGGCAAAACACACAAGGGGTCAAGGATCACACTTAGGTAATGAAACCAAAACAAGTGTACCCACTCTGATACCAATTGAAAGCTCGAAAATGTGTCAAAAACACAAGAGCTGTTTAGACTCCCAAAACAAAGTTACAGCTTGGTTGATTTTACACTAACATAATACTACATGCGGAATAATGTAAACACAAGCGTATAAGCAAGAGAACTACTCTAATCCATATTTAAAGCAACACAGTAGTAAAAATGAAATGAATAAGAGTAGGGAAGAGAAATGCAAACACAGATAACACTGAGACGTGTTATTGAAGAGGAAACCGAAGAACTCGGCAAAAAACCTCTCCGCTGCCCTCCAAGCGGTAATTGATCCACTAGACAATCAGTTGGGATGCATGGGTTAACAAGAGACCCTCCAAGCCTAATCTACCCAATGTACCTAAGCCCTCTAAGCTCCTACTCCAACAAGACTTCTCGGAACTGTGTCTTGTCTAGCTTTTCGGATCCCATAATATGCTCGATTGAATCCACCAAGTCTTACCGGCTTCTTTAGGCAAATCCCCAAAGCTTCCTAAGCTCTAAAACACTCTCAACACTCTAAATAGGTGTGGGTTGTGTTTGGGTACAAATCTCCTCTCAAGGTATGACAATGGGAGAGGGAAGGAGAAGAGGCTACAATGTTTTCTCACTAAGGATGAGTAGCTCTCTCTCAAAAAAGATGGGTGTGTGTTGTTGAAAACCTATCTAGGGTTTTTCTCTCTAAATGAGCTCTTTTACATTTGTGGGTAATGAAGGTATATATAGTATGGGTGAAGGGTAATGAAGTCACACGTTAAAATTCTTCAAGTAGAATGTTTCGCGACTACCTCACGAGAATGCCTTACCCGCGAGACACTTGCGAAAACAACAGCTTGGCACGACTCTTCTACTTCCAGTCATATGTTCCTCACATGCCCTTTTCACGAGAACCCTTCTCGCGAACTTCTCGTGAGCTAGTCACGAAATGCACTGATCTTCAATTAAGCTTGAGTCTTCACCAACTTAATACTAAACCCAATACAATAAAATTGCACAAATTACAAGGAACTGAATTAAAGCAATTACAACACATTTTGCCATGGGATAAAGCCAACATAAAACATAGTTGTAAATCACATTTTTACATCCCACATCTCCTAGAATACACGCTTGCAATCATATTTAAAAGCACTTTGATCTTTTTTCTTTTGATTTTTCTTTGCATATTTTTCTTTCTAAGCAAATCATGCATGGACATATAATAGATAGAAAAGAAATACCCAAATATGTTAAGCATTTGACATTCCAATTTTTCTATGATGAAGCACACAAATGTCATTCATGATTGGCGGGCAACAGTGGTGAGATGGTTATTTATGCCTTTCTCTTAGGATTTTCTAGCCCTTCCCTAAAAGAGTGATATGAGTATTAAATACAAGAGCTTACTTAATCTTACTCATCACAACCAAGAGCCAAAAAGCTCACTTGCTTAGTTGTGCATAGAGATTCTCATCTAAGCTACAAAAGATACAAAATTTAGAAAATTTTGTTTCAATGGCCATCCAAGGTACACAAGTACCAATGTACGCATAACACACATTGTTTTTGTATTTTTCTAATTTTTCAATTTTTTTTTTTATATCAAAAACAAAATAAACAAAACTAAAAACAAACAAACAAAAGCATGTTAAACAAAGCAAAGTATAAAACTAGACTGACTCAAAATAAAAGCAAAACACACAAGTTATGCAAAAACAAAAACACGAAGAGAAAGAAGAAAGTGATAGAATCACTTGGAGCCCTTTTCCTTCCACACCTTGGAATAACCTTTCTGTCTAGCAAATCCTTGATCCGGTGGTGAGGGAGAAGAATTGAAACCGTTCATGTTTGAAAGGAACATGAGCGCGTTGAGAAGATCTCTAAGGGAAGCAAAAGAGGATTGAAGCTGATTCTAGCTTCTAGATGCTATAATGCCATTGCTCTGTTGAGTGGCTAATCACTTATAGCAATTTGGTCGAGTATGACCGGCAACTCCACAATGATGACAGAGATGCTGCTTCTTCTATTCAGGCTCTTGAGAGTTAGCCTTCTTAGCCCTAGGGTTTTTAACTTCTTTCTTATCTTGCTTAAGGGGTGCTCCTAAGACAGATTTACCCTTTTCTATGTTTTCACTAGCTAAATTAGTTTTAACATCATTATTCTCAATTTCAACATTATTACTAGGAGGAATAAAAAAAAGTAGTAATAGTAGAAGCAATATTAGAAGAAGAGAAACCATACCCTAAACCAGTTCGATTAGAAGCATATTTCTGAAGGCTGAGCATCTCATCAAGCTTTGCACTTGAAGTCCTCTCCAATTAAGCTCTGACTTGAAACAGTTTCGCTTCAAGTTTCTTGGTCTTTGTAGCCAAGAAATTGTTATCAAACCTTAGTGCTCCAATAGTCTGATTTGCTTCATCAAACTTTGTGGAAAGCTCTTCACGATCAAGTTCCATATCACTAAGCATCTTGGTGGCCAACCTATAAAGTTTCTCATGCTTCTTAGAAACTTTGTACAATTTCTCATAGGCTATATGGATATCATCTTGATCATCCATCTTCTCGAACTTAGTCTCCACCAAGTTTTCTTCTTCATCTACGTCTTCAGCAATCCCCTCAGAAGGATTAACAGTGCTAGTGAAGATATTCAAGATTTCGTCATCCTCAATGTTGGAATCATCCTCGAGCTCGGTGTCACTCAAAGTAGCAACAAGTGCCTTGCTCTTCCCAATGCTCTTGAGATATGTAGGAAACTTCTGTTTCATGTGATCGAAGCCTTGACACCTAAAGCACCTTGGTCCTGTGGGAACAGTGTATTGACCACCATCCTTAGCATCCTTCTTCCCTTTGTCTTACCTCTTGAACTGAGAAGAACTGGATTGCCTACGGTCTTTGTTGAAGCCCTTTCCATTTGCATTCTTCATAAACTTCTTGAATTGCCTGGTGATGTAGGACTTCATCTTAGAATCTTCATCGTCTGAAGACTCATCAGTATCACTACTCTTGGCCTTCAATGCCATGCTATTGCCCTTACCTGACTTGCCAATTCTTGTTAACCCTAGCTCGTAGTCTGCAAATTACCAACCAACTCTGTCAAAAGAATCTTGTCAAGATCCTTTAATTCCCCTATCACCGTAATCTTGGCATAGAATCTCTCGGGTAAAGATCTGAGCACCTTTCTCACAATCTTGGGTGATGGTTTCCCTAAGATTGAAAGCTGAGTTCACTATGTCCTTAAGCTTGGCATAAAATTCATCAATTGACTCATTCTTCTTCATTTTAATCTCTTCAAAGCTTATAGTGAGCCTCTAAAGTTTTGAATCTTTGACAGCCTTGGTTCCTTCAAAGGTTGTCTGGAGAATGGTCCATGCCTCCTTAGCAGTTTCAGTAGAGGATATCTTTTCGAATTCCTCATTAGTGACTGCACTGAATAAAGCATTCAATACTTTGCTGTTGAAGTTTGCTACCTTCATCTTAGCATCATCCCAATCGTTTGACACTTCCTTCGGCTTGGTCCAGCTTATCTCAATAGCTTGCCACACTTTCTCATCTAAAGACTGCAAGAAAGCTCCCATGCGTACTTTCCAATATGCATAGTTAGTGCCATCAAATAAAGGAGGTACAATTAATGACTATCCTCTATCCATGACAAACAGGGGTTAATGGATCATCCACGATGAAGATCCAGAAGATGCTTGGTCGTAAAAACCTTCGATGCATAAACACAGCAACTTCTACACAAGAGCTATGAACTAGGGCAAATTCTATCTTCGGTCACAATTTGCTTGAAAAAACTTTGCTCAACACTTGTGCAACGTGTGTCACCTTTAACGGCCTTTAAAATAATCCTTTTATATGTCTAGGGTTGTGAGAAAAGAAAGCCCAAACACATAATCACGGATTTGAGTCAAAACAAAACTGAAAATCTGTTTTTCATTAAACTTGACTAATAGCCATCTGTCGAGAAGCTGTCGAGCCACAGGGCTGGAACAGCTCTTCAAGCTTGATAGATACTAGCTGTCGAGCTTTAACGGCAGGCACTTTTCAGACTTGAATCGTGGACAGACTTGCATGGTTTCAACACTTGATCTTGAAACACTGTTTCTTGAAGTATTAAACACATCCTAGATCAACCCAAATACAAGTGTGTTTTGTCAAAGGATGAGCCAATTACATAAAATAGTAACATATGTTCCTAACAAGTGAATCACATATGTCCTAACATATATATATATAAAAGGATTTGCCTCTTTGGACTGGACTTTTATGTGATTCTAAAATACTCCTAAACCTTACTTTAACAAGGAAAAAACTTGAGAACAACCTGGTAAAAACTAAAAATATATCTTCAACTCCACTTAAAATGCCTACAAAATAGCAATGTTATTAAATCCATTCCGTTCCGGCCGGAATGGCCGGAATATTTCGTACCGGGATGCAATCCGGAACGGTAATACCACTCGTTCCACCTCGGGTCCAATTCCGGCCAGTTTCGGGTCATTCCGGCCATTCCGGATGATTCCGGTAAATTTCGGCCGAAATGTAGATTTCGGCCGGGTACCAGTTTTCAGCCAAAAAAATAAAATAAAAATAATAATAATAATAACAAACCCATCAACACAACATGTTTTCACCTAGCACTGACTGCCTGAAGAAGTTCAAATTAGATCTGCTACGAAGCTACCAAATGATTTGAAAAAAAAAAAAAAAAAAAAAAACAAAGGAAGAAGAAGAGAACAGAAATTTAGAGCAGTTGTTGAGGAAGCTCAAATTTTAGCTACGTTTGAAACTTTCTTCTTAAGTCCTGCACTTAAACTTCTGGTTTGGGTCCCTGAAACTTTCCAAGAAGCACTTCTGTAAGTGTAAGTAACTGATGGAATATGAAATGAAGAAGAAAGAGTGGAGGCAAGTAATACACGTGGGTGATGGAATGGGATTAGGTGAAAAGGTGAAAAGGGAGCTTCCTAGAAGCTTCCTATTTTATTAATATTAACATAATTATTTACAAAAATATATAAATTTAAATTTTAAAATAATCAATCAAATCACTTTATTATTATAGTAATATTTATTTTAAAATATTATATTACATCCATTAAATGATGATATTACATTTATAAAATTTGGCTTAAGAATAACAATGAGTAATAACATTTTTTTATTAATTACTAATATATATATATATATATATATATGTATGTATGTATATAAAAAGTGGTAATTCCGAAACGGTCTAAAACGGTACGCCGAAATCGGCCGGTACCGAAATATTCCATTCCACTGGACAAACCGAAACGGGGTCCGAAACGGTATTAATAACAATGCAAAATAGGACACTCTCTTACTAATCCATGTCTTGTAAAAGAATTTATTCAATTTTTAAAAAAAAGGAAAATTATGACACTGACCAAAAAAAAATGAAAATAAATAAAGCATCATCGCATGCGCAATGCGCGTGTGAAGAGGCTAGTGTGTGTGTGTGTATATATATATATATATATCTTGAAATCCGCTATTAAAATCTGGTCACGTCATATTTTCTTGAAATGGTGGAATAGATATTGCCATATACAACTTCAATTATAATAAATAAAAATCATTCTATTAATGACTATCATAAACTGAAATTAAATTTAATAATTTTACAAAATTGTAGAATATTTAATGATACAAATAACATCATAATAAATGCAAATTAACAACTACTATAATGTTCTAATTTCATATTTAGAAAAAATAAAATAAAATAAAAATTGGAGATAATCATTACTTTAATTTCAGTTGATTTCATAAAAGCGTACAACAAAAAATTTTCATGTCTTATAATTTTGCACATTGTTATTCTGGTACAAATTTTATAATTAAATACATGTTGACATTTTATTCTATATTTAAACCTCCATTAAAATATTCTCATATTATATTTTTTTTAAAAGATAGAATAGATAATTTTATATACGTACACAACTATAAGAAATATTATTAGACTAATAAATGTCATAATTATTAAATTTAATATTTGGACAAAACATAAAGGAGAGAGTCCAATCTTACAATACTTTACACCACATTTCATTAGTTGAAAAAATCTGATCAAACAAAATTTATTATTGCCATATATTCATGTCATGTCTCTATATAATTAATTGTATAGTTGTTCACTACCAAACTGTACCTTGTCTCACTTCTCTTTCTTTGGCAAAATTCAACAAGAAACCTAAATCATGAGAACTCTCTCTACCTATATCCTTTGTTTGCTTGTTCTCCGCCTTACTGTTGGTGCGTACTTTATACAAAACTTCATGCTCTTCGGCTTTGTAGTTTATATAAGTAAGATATTTCTTGTTATTTAAAGATCCACCATCAAACTCTTTACCTTTATTAATTTTATAGGACCATCGTATCTCCTTACGATTTCTCATTTTTTGTTCCTCTGATAGTTGCGGCTATAAGAAAACTATAGCATCTTATAAATATTTAAGAGTATTGTTTTAATCAAGGAAAAAAACTTATTTTAGTTTTTTTTTTCATATATATCTTTTAATTTGCTATAATTTTTTTTTATTATAAGAATTATATTCTAATTAAATTATATTCAATCATGATTATAGGTAGCAAGCCCATGGTGGTGGATGCTAAAATGTGCCTAGTGGACTAGTTTGTGTATAGTCCTGGATCGGATTGCTTGCCGAGAGACTGCAACACAGATTGTATAACAAAGCACCCTGGATCTACTGGACTGTGCAATGCTTCAATATATTGCACCTGTTACAAGCCTTGCTAATTCGTTTCTATATATTTATGGAGAGTGCTAAATATAGGTTATATTTTACTAATAAATTCAAAAAATGAACATGTTTGATAAAATAAATAGAAATTATGATAGGAATGGTAATTTTATTACTGCGGAAATATACCATGCTGGCTATTAAACCGATACCGGTACTCCTTCAAAATGTACCGGAAAAAATACCAGGTTGTACTGGCATGTATCGGTAGGTACTAGCATTTCGGCTCATCTTATAAAAAAATTCTTTAAAAATATTTTATTTAATATAATATATTGGTTAATGTAATTAAGCTAATACGTAGGCTTATAAAATATGTGGATTTTAATTTTATGTTGATAAACATAAAAATTCATAAATTCATACTTACACAAATAATACAAATATATATTTATGTATAGAAATATATAAATAGCTTATTCTCTTCATTACTATTGATACGCTCTTCATTCAAAACTTCATGCTCTTCTGCTTTGTTAGTTTACATATAAGTTAGATATTTTCTGTTATTTAAAAATCAACCATCATATCTCTTTATCTTTTTAATTTTATAGGACCATCATATCTCCTTACAATTTCTCACCTTTTCTTCCTATGTATAAATGTGGCTATAAGAAAATTATATCATCTTATAAATATTAGAGAGTATAATTTTAATCAAGGAAAAACACCTGTTTCCTACTAATATATTGTCTCAATTTTTTATTTGGTGTTTCGGTTTCATAACTTTCATTTTTTTTTCCTTATTTTTTTAAGTTTTTTATCATTTTTCTTATCCCAACCATCATATCACTTACAGAAAAGTCTATTTTTAAACTAAGGGTCTATTTGGATACAGCTAAAAATTGAAAACTGAAAACTACAACTGAAAACTAAAAAACATTGTAGCAAAATAAATTTTAAATATGTGAATAGTACTATAAGACCCATTTTTAATGAAAAAGTTGTAAAAAAGTGAAACTTGTGGGTCCGTGCACAGTGCACATTGTGCACTGTTCACGGGAAAAAGTCAAATATACCAACTGAAAGGTAAAAAAGAAAAGAAAAGAGAGAAACGCAAAACGCGTCTGGGAAGCGCATTTGCGCTTCCCAAATGCAAAGTAACAATGCAGTTGATTAGCCATTTAGGCATTTTTTGCAGATGGAATGGTGGTGGGGTCCAAAATAATAGCAAAATTAAAAAACCAAAATGATAGCAAAATGAAAAATATAGAGATCTAAATAAAACCTGTAAAATCTTGGACTAGCATAAGTTATTACACAAACATGACGTCTAGACTCCAATAATACAGTGGGCGCTTATGATCCACTATAGAATGCTAGTCCAGTGGTTTGGACGTCTAACTGGACATGACGTCTAACTATAGAACAAAAAATATCTAACTTATATGTAAACTAACAAAGCAGAAGAGCATGAAGTTTTGCATGAAGAGCGTACCAATAGTTATGCTATGAGTTTGTGAATTGGATGAGGAATTTGGATGACTGCTGTATTACATGTGTAAGCTATGAGTTTGTGTAATAACTTATGAGAGGATCATTTTCAAGACTGAAATACTTATAAATTTAACTTTTCTTTTGCAGGCTAAATTCACATTGTTTGCAATAATTTTGGATTTTTTTTTTTCTAAAAGTTGTAAGTTTACCTTGAGCAAAGTAAATAAATTTTAGTTAAAAACATTATAAAACTCTATACTTGTGATGTTGGAAATTGGATTTATGGCGGTGTGCTGTGTTGGAGCAAGCGGGTGGCTTGCATGGTGTTATAAGTTGGTTTAAATACATATTAGGAGTGTTTTTCAGAGTATCGTAAGTTTAATATTACAAAGAGTATCGTAAGTTTAATATTATTCCTCTTTGTACATAATAGGAAATCTAATTACCAATTTATGGATATGCAACCTTTATGGGACTAGAAATTTGGTACATTAAAAAGTACCACCACAAAAAAGAAAACCCCTAAAAACTTTTTCAGGAGTCGATAAAAATTCAAATACTTAACAAGAACAATAAAAAATTGCATGTCTTTCTCTCATACACACACACACACACACACACAAATAGAATACCAAACCATTTTTATTCACAGTAGTATATATATGTGTGTGTGTATTTGTTATAAGTGGAAGACGGGGATTCGAAATCTAGTTCTCCTTATAAGGAACACCATATGATATCAACGGGTTACAAACCTCTTGACATTTATCTAAAGTTGTTAAGATGATGTGATAACAAAGCAACCATGATAAGATTGTTTAATTATAAGAATTATATTCTAATTAAATTATATTCAATCATGATTATTGGTAGTGATGAGTTAGAAATTTACGATCGTCATTAAGATGATACCGTCATTAACCAAGAGACGATGCCAAACATTTATTACGCTAATTGATGACAACACGTTGTTGGAAAATCTGATTTTGTATCTCATACAAAACACACAGCGGAAGCAACAAACACAGATCTACTTCAATCATGAAAGATAAACATGTAACCATGAATTCTAGAATAAAGAATAGAAAGCGTACCTTGAGGCAGTGAATTTCAAAATCTTGACTTCAGAATACCTTTAATCTTCATCTCAATTCCACATGATGCCCATGATGTGTGGGCTCTCAATCAGTCTTTTGTACATAGACTCTCAAAGAAAAATCATTCTTCTTCTCCTTGTGGAGAAAAATTGATTTCTTTTTCTTTTCATCTTACGTACGTTAAAACTATTCTCATCGTTTCTTTATTTAATAACTCTTATTAAATAATGACTGATTATCTAATTGGATTAGCCTTTTGGGACTACCCAATTGGGCTTTAGTTTGTGGCTTGAGATGGGACCAAAGGGACCAATAAGACACTTGCTCCAATGGGCCTTGGGATTTTCCGTCAACTCTTGGCAAGTCCAAAGTTACCATTAATTATATTCAATACCACTATAAGAATATAATTGCACTCTAGGCCTTATCTATAAATTATATCCCAATAATTTATTATACATGCAACCCTTTCATTAAAATATTCGTAGTAATACAAAGTCATTAATAATTGACTGCCACTTTGAAGATTACTACATCTTAATCCTTGAGTACCCGGTTTAATCCTTTATGTTATTCATAATATATTTATGAAATCCAATTCCATAAATATATACTTCAGTAACTCCTTACTAAAGTGGTTGGGCCCAACACTCTGAATAACCAAACTCATTAAACTTATCTCAAGGGAATATTTTATATCTCCATTAAGAGATTATGAATTTCATCTTAAGAATATATGTTCCATCAACACTAAATGCGGTTGCCCAACATACTGAGGTTTTGACCATAACTTATAGATCTCACTCCTGATATATCAAAGCAACCTACATCTCATGATCAGGTCCATTATTCTCTCAGGATTTAGAGTTGATGTAAATAGAAGTCATGAGATTTATTATTCATTTGATAGTCATTAGGAGAATAATAAATCTCACAGTGGTCCAATTCAATATGTCTTAACTCTTAAAACATATCAACATATCAACTAGAAGTCTCCACTTCCATGATCAAGATAAATCATTTTAGTTGATATGTTATAGTCTTCACAGATGAAATGCCCAATTTCATCACTGACTACGAACTAAAATTCTGAGTTTACAAAGAACTTGTGATTTATATCCTTCTGTGACTTTTCACATAAATCACATACTATACATCTCATGGACTAAGATAATGTCTCATTAGTTCATAAATAGTCTCATATAATTAAACAACTTAATTATTCATAACATGCCAATAAATTATATTTTAGGGCACAAACCCTAACAATCTCCCACTTGCCCTTAAAGACAATTTATCATATATCCGACACTTATCTCCCTTTAGAGTAATTCATAGTCACTTTAAGGTAAGGTTTGGAAACAAGTTTCAGCCAGATTTAATGCATAAATTATCTTTTCTACTACTACTTACGTACTCAAATCTTTCTAATGAGATAATACTTACACTTAATGTGTATCTTCACCATATAGGATGAACACATATCTTGAAGTCCAACTTCATGAATCACAATCAAACTACAAGTCAGTATGTACATCCAGTAACCATCAATACTTCACTTTTGTGGACAAGCATATAATTCCTCATCCTCCTAAGATATTTGAGTATATGCTTTACTCCCACTAAATTAAGTGATCTTTGATTCACTTGATATTTGCTTACCATGCCCACAACAAAATAGATATTTAGCCTAGTATATAGCATATCATAAAGACTTCTTATTGATTTAATATAAGGAACCATCTTATATGCTCTGCCTTTTATATGTCTTAGGACTATAGTCCTATATAAAGGAACTTCAAACTTAAAAGGAAAAAATCATTTCTTAAAGTATTACATGTTATACTTGGCTAGAATCTAATCTATTTAAGCAGTTTGAGATAGACCCAACATCCTAATTTCTGAATTTTAACAAAGTTATAATTCTTAGGATGTGACTAGTCTTTCCCACGTACTTTATATCAAACTGGACTAGACAACCAAAAACTCCTTTGATGACAATAACTTTATATCATTCTAAATGATTAGAATGTCATCAACATACATTAAGAAGTTTATTATTCTATATAGCTTTTACACACTTAAGGCCTTTTAATACTTGATCAAAATCAAACCATTTGATTGCTTGATCAAAGATGATATTTTATGATTTAAATGCTTGCTTTAGTCCATAAATGGACTTTAAGGAACTTGCATACTAAACACTACTGGTTCTTTGCTATGAATAAGTCTAGTTACATCATATAGATGTCTTCCTCAAGATTGCCACTAAAAGAAGCTTTCTTGATATTCATTGCCATATTTCATCCAAATGAAATATAATGAATAAGAGAATTTAGATATAGTCAAATTTGACTATTGGTGAAAAAATCTTTTCATAGTCGAACCAATTCTTTCTGAATAAATCTTTTTGCCACTAGTCTTGACTTTGAAGATTTGCACCTTTAAATCTATCAATCTCATTTTCTTGTAGACCTATTTGAGAACAATAGGCTTAATGCCATTAGGTGCCTCTACAAGTTCTAGACTTTAAATAGAATCTAATTCTATTCACATAACCTTGAATCAGTAATCCATATTCATATCATCTATTGCCTTTACGTAGGACCGAGGATCAAATTCATATCCTTGTGGAATAACTACAAAAGTTTATTAAAAAAGTATGAATTTATTTAGTAATCCTCCCACTACGATATTGTACCAGTGTAATAGTTATCTACAGAATAATGTCTTGTGGTGTATCTAATACAACCATCTCATTTCTAAATGTATTTTATAGTTGTCCTATAACAAATTTTGACAATTTTTCTTCTAGAACAATCTACCTTTAAAAGAGCCCTATTCCTCCTTAATGTATGCACTAACTTAAAGAAGTCATTGGAACTTCATTCCTTTACAAAAAGGAACCCTAGATCTTATTATCCTCTAAAAAGAATTCATAGATTGTGAATATAACAAAATAATGGGTCTAAAAACCCATCTTTCACCAATCTTGAATACCATTTAGATTAATAAGATCTAGACATAAGTGCCAAAACATACAAAATCAAAGGATGGAAACTTTCTCTTTAAAAAAATAAAACATGTAAATTTCCAACTAGAAAGCAATCATGGACAAAGCTTAGCATTACCAAACCAAAAACACTTTCCTTTGGTCATACTTTTGAGTCTAATTTCCTTTAGGCAACTACTAGGGCAATTAGCATGTCCAACTGTTTGGTATTATAATTGCTCTTCTTACCATCCTTACCTTTTGGTTCAGGCTAAGAATTCAAATTAAATCATATTGATCCTAACCTTAGGTTTTTGGATGTCTTCCGTTGCATAGAACTCACTCATCAATTTAGATAATATAAAAAGAATTTATTTTCAAAACAATCTAAATTGATCAAATGATTCTAACAAGGACTTGTGGATCATATCCACATGAGATTAACATTTAATCTCTACATCCAAGAATTCCAATTCATTTTAAAAATAAAATATTTTCATAAAATGACATAGAATTGGAATTTCTTAAGCTTTTCTTAGCACTCAATATGATTCATACCAAACATTTCATTTAGACTTAATATAAAGTCTAAGTTTAGTACTAACTCTTGCATCTCATGCTGTAGTACAATTGAGAAAGAAGCCAATGAAACATATTAGCATTTCAATGGAGATTATGATCATATCATAAGCTATCTTCCATAAATGCATTATGTATAGGAAATTATGACAATGCTGAATCGAAACATAAATATGTATTTCAGCTCCTTTAAGCAACATGTCCAAAATTATTTCTTAGTTAATGTGATTCACTTAAAATAGTGGCTAGAGGACAAAATTTATGACAACTTTATTTTGAGACCATGAACTTAAATACCAGGACATTATCATTTTGCATCCATAACCATATAATATGGAACCCGAAAACATACTATACTAGGTGCAACGACAACCTAATCCCGCAATTAATATTCCTCAGCATAGAGTGAATACCAATCACTATGATCAGGCGAGAATTATTCTCATTATTAATGCTATCATGGTAACTCTTACCAAACAAAAATAATTTGCCGCTCTTCCTTTGGCCTCTAAGTAATAATAGCAAGAACTCAGCATAGAGAATGCTATCAAACTTAGTCTAGTGTACACCATTGTCTAGAATCATGTGTAGCCACTTTTCATCCCTTTAACAGGCTTATTTTGTAGTACCATGATAAAAACACCCTCCGCATGGAATGCAAAGCTCGAAGCTAAGACAAGGTGTTTGATCAAACCACTATAAACTAGGAAATTCAATCTTGTAGTACCATGAAATAAACATCCTCCGCATGGAACGCAAGGCTCGAGGCCAAGACGAGATGTTTACCCCACACCACTATGAACCAACAATGGAGGCCGTGAGATCCAACCCTTGTATCTCTCTCCCACAAGAAATTTTAAAACAAGTGGATTGTCTTGAAATCATTGTGATCTAATCACAATTTTAACCATACACATTAAATGTGTTTAACTGTTTAAATTCAATGTGATGTAACTAAGTCACGTCACAATAGTGTAACGAACATTCGCGCAATCACAAAGAAGTTTAACCTTGTAATCCGTGAAGTAAATACCCTCTACATGGAATGCAAGACTCGAAGTCAAGACAAGGTATCTATTCACATTACAATAAACTTAACAAAAGGGTTATTTTAGCACTCCCACTCATTATTTGTGTTTTTCTTTTAAATAATTGTGATCCCATCACAATTTATAACCTTGCACTTGATAAAGACTCTAATCTTATTAGAATCACTAACTAAAATGGAAGTCCTAAACTATTTAGGATTCCTTCAACACTAATGAATCAAAAATTAGTTATATAGAACTCTATCCTTAATTTACTAGATAAAGTATTCTAATCTTATTAGAAACTTTATAACTTTAATTAGAATTTTAATCTCATTAAAAACCTCTAATTAAAATAAATTAAGGACTATTAATCATAAAATGATTTAGTACCAAGAGTTCTATTTAACTAACATCTTTGATCACATTAGGTCTATTAGTTAGAACCATGTGTAATCTAATCACACATAACCTTGCTCTTAAAAATCTTGAAAACACTAAGAAAAAATTCTAATTTTCTTTCTTTCGATTGATCGAATGTGCTTCTCGATCGATCGAAAAAATTAAAAATTTGAACTTGACCACCTGACTTGTTCGATCGATACTCGATTGCCTCTCGATCGATCAAAAAACAAATTCGATCGATCAACTATCAATCGAAAATCAATCTAATTAAAAGGTCTGATCACTGTTTCACTCGATTGATCGAAAGTGATTTTCGATCGATCGAAACTCGTGAAACTCAAATTTCCAGAAATTTTCTAAGGCAATTTTCTAGGGTTTTTCTTGAACAAACAACTAATCGTTTTAGACATCTTCATTGTTCTTCCATCAAAGAAGATTTACAGATCAAACATTAGGGTTTTTAACATCAAGATCAAGAACCATAATATTGCTAGAAACCTTGAAAACATAATCCTAATCTCATTAGGAATAAATTTCATAATCCTAGCATTAACCAACTATTTGGAACGGCAAAGTTGAATATGCCTATGGGTCCACGATATACATATATGAATCCATCTAATATCTATGCCCAATTACCAACTTTATCCAGCCTGTGCAAAACAAAAGTTCACACCTTGGATATGATGCAATTGTCTTATTATCATTATCCTTAATAAATGTTAACACGTCAATAGCATCAACAATAGTTACGGAATCAAATGCAACAACTATACGAAATTGCCTACTATATCCAAGAGAAGCAAAACGTCCAAGCGGTGCAAGACCGTAATGCTCACACTCTTGACCGATATATCAGTTCCATTTAAAACTAATACCATGAATCATGTCAATGGTTTCCGAATCAACAATCAACAATCAATATATCATATATATATATATTAATCATGGCATTCAGTTTTAACAAACAGTGGTTCTGAAACAAAAATATGCAGAAACTTTACTGCAGAAAAATAGAACACCAAGAAAACAATTTTTCTTTAATTCTAAAATCCAATCACATGCTATACAATCATGATATTGAAGGCCGCTCTGATACCATTTGTTGGAAAATCTGGTTTTGTATCTCATACAAAACACACAGCGGAAGCAACAAACACAAATCTACTTCAATCATGAAAGATAAACATGTAACCATGAATTCTAGAATAAAGAATAGAAAGCGTATCTTGAGGCAGTGAATTTCAAAATCTTGACTTGAGAATACCTTTAATCTTCATCTCAATTCCACATGGTGCCCAAGATGTGTAGTCTCTCAAATAGTCTTTTGTACATAGACTCTCAAAGAAAAATCATTCTTCTTCTCCTTATGGAGAAAAACTGATTTCTTTTTCTTTTCATCTTACGTATGTTAAAACAATTCTCATCGTTTCTTTATTTAATAACTCTTATTAAATAAAACTGATTATCTAATTGGGTTAGCCTTTTGGGCCTACCCAATTGGGCTTTGGTCTGTGGCTTGAGATAGGACCAAAGGCACTAATAAGACACTAGCTCCAATGGGCCTTAGGCTTTTCCATCAACTCTTGACAAGTCCAAAGTTACCATTAATTATATTCAATACCACTATAAGAATATAATTGCACTCTAGGCCTTATCTATAAATTATATCCCAATACTTTATTATACATTCAACCATTTCATTAAAATATTCGTAGTAATACAAAGTCATTAATATTGACTGCCACTTTAAAGATTATTATATCTTAATCCTTGAGTACCCGGTTTAATCCTTTATGTTATTCATAATATATTTTTGAAATCCAATTCCATAAATATATACTTTAGTAACTCCTTACTAAAGTGGTTGGGCCCAACACTCTAAATAACGAAACCTATTAAACTTATCTCAAGGGAATATTTTATATCTCCGTTAAGAGATTATGAATTACATCTTGAGAATATATGTTCCATCAACACTAAATGCGGTTGCCCAACATACTGAGGTTTTGACCATAACTTATAGATCTCACTCCTGATATATCAAAGCAACCTACATCTCATGATCAGGTCCATTATTCTCTCAGGATTTAGAGTTGATGTAAATAGAAGTCGTGAGATTTATTATTCATTTGACAGTCATTAGGAGAATAATAAATCTCACAGCGGTCCAGTTTAATATGTCTTAACTCTTAAAACATATCAACATATCAACTAGAAGTCTCCACTTCCATGATCAAGACAAATCATCTTAGTTGATATGTTATAGTCTTCGCAGATGAAATGCCCAATTTCATCACCGACTACGAACTAAAATTCTGAGTTTACAAAGAACTTGTGATTTATATCATTCTGTGACTTTTCACATAAATCACATACTATGCATCTCATGGACTAAGATAATGTCCCATTAGTTCATAAATAGTCTCATATAATCAAACAACTTAATTATTCGTAACATGCCAATAAATTGGAGTTTAGGGCACAAACCCTAACACACGTAACAGACGAAGCAAAGGTCACAGAATGAGCTGTGAACTTTAGACAAAGATTTTGTAACGCACTAGCCATTGAACAGAAATATAGCAATTCATTGCCCAATGATTAGGCACTCAACTATAATGTGGTCCAATAGTTCTAGAAGGTGGCTACGCATGAGGCTTGGCACATCCATAGCTTTCTGAGATTCTAAAAGAGCCAATGCATAGCAATATTCCAACTTGTCTGTGCATGTTGAATGTGTATAGGGAATTTGATATGAGTATATACATTATGAGATTGAGTAGAAGGTTAGGAAATCATAGAAGCCATTACAAAATCCATATCCATTTGGTGGACGTATATTGGACTAAGTTGTAGTTCTAGTTTAAAAATGTTTAAGCTATAAAAATTGATTATAGGGGTTCTAAATATATATCAAGGTGTAATTAGCATTTTTATAGTGGGTGAACCAGCAATAAGCGTTCCTGGACTCGTATTCTAAAGTGGGCGAACCAGTGACAAGCATCCTTAGAGTCGCATTCTACAGTGGGTGAACCAGTGACAAGCATTTCTGGACTTGCATTCTACAGTGTGTGAATGTATGACAAGCCTCTCTAGACTCCAATTCTACTGTGGGTGAGCCAGCGACAAGCATCTTTGGACTTGTGTTTTACCGTCGGTGAACCAGTGACAAGCGTCTATGGACACGCATTCTACAGTGGGTAAATTGGCGACAAGCGTCCCAAGACTCTCATTCTACAGTGGGTGACCCAGCGACAAGTGTCTCTAGACTCACATTCTACAGTGGGTGACCAAGGGACAACCCTCCCTGGACGCACAATCTACAGTGGGTGAACCGGCGATAAGAGTCCCTGGACTCACATTCTACATTAGGCGTACCAGCGACAAGCGTCCCTGGACTAGCATTTTATAGTGGGTGACCAAGCAACTGTCCCTGGACACACATTCTATAGTGGGTGAACCGATGACAAGCATCACTAGACTCACATTCTAAATTGGTTGAACCGACGACAACCGTCCTTAGACTCGCATTCTAAAACGGGTGAACCGGTGACAAGCGTCCTTGGACTCACATTCTACAGTGGGTGAACCAGCTACAAGCATTCCTGGACTCGCATTCTATAGTGGGTAAACCAGCGACAAGCATTCCATGACTCGCATTCTACAGTAGGTGAACCAGTGACAAGCGTCCTTGGACTTGCATTCTAAAGTTGGTGAACCAACGACAAGCGTCCCTGGACTCACATTCTAAGACGGGGGAACTGGTGACAAGCGTCCTTGGACTCACATTCTAAATTAGGTGAACCAACGATAAGCCTCCCAGGACTCCCATTCTATAGTGGGTGAACCAGCGACAAGCGTATCTGGACTCGCATTCTAGAGTGGCTTAGCCAACGACAAATGTGTATAGACCCGCACTCTACGATGGGTGAATCAGCGACAGGCATCCTTAGACACCCATTCTAAAAAGGGCGAACAAGCGACAAGTGTCTTTGGACTCCCATTCTACAATGGATGAACTAGCGACAAACGTTCCTGGGCTTGCATTCTAAAATGGGTGAACTTGTGACAAGCGTCCTTAGACTCGCATTCTACAGAGGGTGAACCAACGACAAGCGTCTCTGGACTCACATTCTACAGTGGGTAAATCTGTGACAAGCCTCTCTAGACTTCAATTCTGCAGTGGGTAAGCCAACGACAAGCGTCTCTACACTCGTGTTCTACCATTGATGAACCAGTGACAAGAGTCTATGGACACACATTCTACATTGGGTAAATTGGCGACAAATGTCCCTGGACTCTCATTCTATAGTGGGTGACCCAGCGACAAGCATCTCTTGGCTCACATTCTACAGTGGGCGACCAAGTGACAAACGTCCCTGGACTTACATTCTATATTTTGTGAACTAGTGACAGGCATCCCTGGACTCGCATTTTACAGTGGGCCATCAAGCGACAACCATCCCTGGACTCACATTCTATAATAGGTGAACCAATGACAAGCGTCCCTAGACTCACATTCTATAATGGGTGAACTGATGACAAGCGTCCGTAGACTCGCATTCTAAACTGGGTGAATTGGTGACAAGCATTCTTGGACTCGCATTCTAAACTAGGTAAATTGGCGGCAAGCATTCTTGGACTCACATTCTACAGTGGGTGAACCAGTGACAAGTGTTC
The DNA here is from genome assembly GCA_032727855.1 of Quercus ilex subsp. ballota. Lineage (NCBI taxonomy): Eukaryota > Viridiplantae > Streptophyta > Magnoliopsida > Fagales > Fagaceae > Quercus > Quercus ilex. The sequence continues at coordinate 93,869,591 of CM064911.1, read as the reverse complement.
CTTGACTCACATTCTACAGTGGGTGAACCAGTGGCTAGCGTCCTTGTACTCGCATTCAAAAACGAGTGAACCGGTGACAAGCGTCCTTGGACTCACATTCTAAAACGGGCGAATCGGCGATAAACGTCCTTGGACTTGCATTATAAACGGGTGAACCGGCATCAAGTGACCTTAGACTCATGTTCTAAAACGGGTGAACCGACAACAAGTGTCCTTGGACTCACATTGTATAGCGGGCGAACTAGCGACAATCGTCTCTGTACTAGCATTCTACATTAGGCAAACCAGCGACCACCGTCTCTTGACTCTCAATCCATAGCGGGTGAACTGTAGAACAGCTGTTTCTAGACTACCATTCTGCAGTGGGCGAACTAGTGACAAGCGTCCCTAGACTCGCATTCTAAATTGGGTGAACTAGTGATAAGCGTCCCTGGACTCCCATTCTATAGTGGGTGAACGAGTGACAAGTGTCTCTAGACTCGCATTCTACAGTGGCTTAGCCAGCGACAAACGTCTCTAGACCTGCACTCTACAGTGGGTGAATCAGCGACAAGTATCCTTAGACTCCTATTCTAAAAAGGGTGAACATGCAACAAGTGTTTTTGCACTCCCATTTTACAGTGGGTGAACCAGCGACAAGCGTCCTAAGACTCGCATTCTACAGTTTGTGAGCCAGCCACAAGCGTCTTTAGACTCGCATTCTACCGTCGGTGAACCAGCGACAAGCATCCCTGGACTCACATTCTAAAGTGGGTGAACCAAAGAGACGCATCTTTGAAATCACATTCTGCAGTGGGTGAACCATAGACAAGCTTCTCTGACTCTCATTCTACAGTGGGTGAAACAGCGACAAGCACCCCGAACTGGCATTCAAAAGTGGGTGAACCAGTGATAAGCGTCTTTGCATTCACATTCGGCAGTGGGTGAACCAACGACAAGCGTTTATGAACACGCATTCTATAGTAGGTGAACCGACGAAAAGCATCTTTAGGCATGCATTCTACAGTGGGTGAACCAACGACAAGCGTCCTCGGACTCTCATTCTAAAACGGGTGAACCAGGGACAAGCATCCCTGGACTTGCATTCTACAGTGGGTGAACCAGCAATAAGTGTCCCTGGACTTACATTCCATCGTAGGTGAACCAGCAACAAGCGTCAATGGACACACATTCTACAGTCAGTGAACCGGCGACAAGCATACTTAGGCACGCATTCTATAATGGGAGAACTAGTGACAAACATCTCTGGACTCACATTCTACAATGGGTGAACCTGTGACAAGCCAATCTAGACTCTAATTCAACAGTGGCCGAGCTAGCGACAAGCTTCTCTGTACTCGCGATCTATCGTGGGTGAACCAGGGACAAGTATCCCTAGACTAACATTCTACAATAGGTGAACCAGCGATAAGCGTCTTTGGACACACATTTTGCAATGGGTGAACCAGCGACAAGCGTCTATGGACACGCATTCTATGGTGGGTGAATCAACGACAAGCGTCCCTGGACTCTTATTCTACAGTGGGTGACCTAGAGACAAGCGTCTCTAGACTCACATTCTACAGTGGGAAACCAAGCGATAATTGTCCCTGGACTTACATTCGACAGTGGGTGAACTGGCGACAAAAGTCCCTGGACTTACATTCTACAGTGGATGAACTAGCAACAAGCGTCCCAGAACTCGCATTCTACAATGGGTGAACCAGCGACAAGTGTCTCTAGACTCTTATTCTAAAACGGGTGAACCAATGACGAGTGTCCCTAGATTGGCATTCTACAGTGGGCGAACTGGCGATAAGCGTCCCTAGACTCACATTTGGCAGTGCGTGAACTAACGACAACGTATATGTACACGCATTCTACAGTGGGTGAACCGATGACAAGCATCCTTAGACTCGCATTCTATAGTGGGTGAACTAGCGACAAGCGTCTCTGGACTCGCATTCTATAGTGTGTGATCCTGTGACAGGCCTCTCTCGACTCTAGTTCTATATTGGGCGAGCCTGCGACATGCGTCTTTGGACTCGTGTTCTACCGTGGGTGAACCAGCGACAAGCATCCCTAGACTAAAATTCTACGGTAGGTGAACCAGCGATAAGCGTCTTTGGACTCACATTCTGCAGTGGGTGAACCAACGACAGGCATTTATGGACACGCATTCTACGGTGGGTGAATCGGCAACAAGCGTCGCTGGACTCTCATTCTATAGTGGGTGACCTAGAGACAAGCTTCTCTAGACTCACATTCTATAGTGGGTGAACTAGCAACAAGAGTCCCTAGACTCACATTCTATAGTGGATGAACCAGTGACAAGCTTCCCTGGACTCGCATTCTACAGTGGGGAACTAGTGGCAAGTTTCCCTAGACTTGCATTCTACAGTGACTCACATTCTACAGTGGTCGAATCGGCGACAAGCGTCTCTAGGCTGGCATTCTACAGTGGGCGAACCAGCAACCACCATCTCTTAACTCTCATTCCATAGCAGGTGAACTGTAAAACAAGCATCTCTAGACTAGCATTCTATATTGGGCGAACCAGCGACAAGCGTCCCTGGACTCGCATTCTATAGTGGGTGAACCAATGACAAGCGTCTTCGAACTGGCATTCTACAGTGGATGAACCTATGACAAGCCTCTCTAGACTCCAATTCTATAGTGGGAGAGCTAGCGACAAGCATTTAAGCATTCCTGTACTAGCATTCTACAGTGGGTGGACCAGTGACAAGCGTCCTTGGACTCGCATTCTAAATTAGGTGAACCGGTGACAAGCATCCTTGGACTCGCATTCTAAAACGGTTGAACCAACGACAAGCGTTCCTGGACACGTATTCTACAGTGGGTGAACTAGCGACAAGCATCCTTGGGCTCGCATTCTAAAGTGGGTGAATCGGCAATAAGTGTCTCTGGACTCATTTTCTATAGTGGAAAGCGACAAGCATTCTTGGACTCACATTCTACTGTAGGTGAACCAATGACAAGCGTTCCTTGACACACATTCTACAGTGGATGAATCGGTGACAAGCATTCCTGGACTCGCATTCTATAGTGGGTGAACCAGTGACAAGTTTCGTTGGACTCGCATTCTAAAGTGGGTGAACCAGTGACAAGCTTCCCTGGACTCGCATTCTATAATGGGGAACCAACGAGAAGCTTCCCTGGACTCGCATTCTACAGTGACTCGCATTCCAGAGTGGGCGAACCATTGACAAGCATCTCCGGACTAACATTCTACAGTAGGCGAACCAGCGACCACCGTCTTTTGACTTTCATTCCATAGTGGGTGAACTATAGAACAAGCGTCTCTAGACTAGCATTCTACAGTGGGCGAACCAGTGACAAGCGTCCCTGGACTCGCATTCTTCAGTGGGTGAACCAACGACAAGCATCTCTGGACTAGCATTCTACAGTGGATGAACCTATGACAAGCCTCTCTAGACTCCAATAATACAGTGGGCGAGCGAGCAACAAGCGTTCCTGGACTTGCATTCTATAGTGGACGAACCAGCGACAAGCGTTTCGGGACTCGCATTCTAAATTAGGTGAACCAACAACGAGAGTCCCTGGACTCACATTCTACAGTAGGTGACCAAGCTACAACCGTCCCTGGACTCACATTCTATAGTGCGTGAACCGGCGACAAGCGTCCTTGGACTCACATTCTAAAACGGGTGAACTGGCAACAAGTGTCCCTAGACTCGCATTCTACACTGGGTGAACCAGAAAGAAAAACATGTTTGTATCGCATACAAAACATAAGCAATGGAAAATTAATGGATCTACTTCATTCGCAATTGATTATGTGTACTATGTAAATTTCAAAATATAAGAATAAGAGAGTGTACCTTGGAATGGTAGGTTTCAAAACAAAGATTAGAAGTTTTTGGGAACACTTTTAATCTTCACTCCAACTTCACTAACTCTTAAGAAGTTTGGTCTCTCAATCAGTTATATGAATTTGTTCAGGAGAGAATGAGAGAGTGTCCAACACTCACATTCACACCATTTCATGAACTTGTTGTACATGTTAAATTCTATATGAACATCAGACAGAGGAATTCCTTGTCTGAAAGGATGTAATCCTTTCTTGGAGTTTTGCATGCTAACCCGTTCTAGAACCTTATCTATATATCCAGCTTATGGTAAGCCTAACATCTTATTTTTGCAATCTCGCCAAAGCTTGATCCCTAGAATAAAGTTAGTCTCACCCAAGTCCTTCATATCAAATTGGCTTGACAACCAAACCTTTACTGATGACATTACCCCTACATCATTTCCAATGAGTAGAATATCATCAACATAAAGCACTAGAAACATTACTACTTTATCTCAACGTCTTTTGTAGACACTGTTGGAAATGTACATGTACGTAGTGAAAAATTAACGGATCTATTTCATTCAAAATTGAAAACATGCATTAAGTAAGTTTCAGAATATAGAACAAGAAAGTGTACCTTGGTGTAGTGAATAAGTAAGTCCAAAGGCTCTAAGAGTCCATCTTTGATCAGTCTTTGAATTCTGTTTGGATTAATATGACCCAAACGCAAGTGCCAAAGATATGCATTATTAGTAGAAGGAAACTTTCTCTTTAATGATTTTCATGAGAGTCATTATCTAATTCAAAATTATATAATTCATGCTTATCAGGAGTTAAAATATAAAGTCCATCCACAATATTTCCAGAACACATAAATACTTTACCCTTCTTTATTACAACATTGTCTTTAAGGATAATACAATATCCATGTTTACCTAAATAAGTTGCAGAAATTAAATTCCTACAAACATTAGGTACATACAGACAGACTTCCAATATTAAAACTCTAGATTTAAAACATAAATTATAAACACCAACAACTACAACCGGAATCATTCATTCATACCCTTATTATTGGCAACCTTGAATTTTGGACAATTCCTCTTCCAATGTCCTTTCTCACCACAATGGAAACATTTTCCTTTGAGCTTCTTTCCTTTGTCAGCAACCCTTAAGACAATTTGTTTACCCTCTTGCTTGGTGAAGTCCTTCTTCTTCTTACCCTTTCCTTTCGACTTAGGTTGAGAAGTAGAAGCTTCACCCACATTGGCTTCAACATTAGAAGTACCAAGGATGCCTTCCGCCGCTACCAATTCATTCATTAATTCAGACAATAAATAAATTTTTTTGTTCATGTTATAATTAAGTTTGAATTCCTTGAATGATTCTGGTAGTGACTGGAGTATCATATCCACTTGGGATTCTCCATCAATATCGGCACCTAAAACTTCTAATGTATTCAGATTGAAAATCATTGTAAGACAATGCTCCCTCACTGAACTACCTTCAACCATTTTGGTATTATAAATTTGTCTCATGGTTTTTTGCCTTGTAGTGATAGGCCACAAACTGAATGACCCCTTGTGATAAAATCAATTAATTAATTAGCCAAGTTATTAATTAATCAATTTAGCATGCAAATACGTGGAAGCACAAACAAATCACCAAATATTAAATATGCAGCGGAAAAATAAATAACACGGTGATTTGTTTACGAATGGGGAAAACCCTAACGGCAAAAACCCCACCGGGTGATTTTCAGGTCACCACTCCCGAAACTCCACTATTATCAAATCAAGCGGTTACAAGTAAAGGAATCCCAAGTACCTTACCAACCTACAGTTGAACCCTTACCCCAATACCCAATTGGACTTGATCTGTAGTGACAATTTCCACCTTTGATGCATGGCTCCTAAGTACGTGACTAACCAATGGGCGGATTCCAGTACGCGACTTCAAACACCAACTTGAGAAGGAGAGGTTGGCTGCAAAGTTCTTCAGTTCATCATACACAATGAAGATCAGGAAGATGCTTGGTTACAAAACCCTATGGTGCACATACACAGCAACTTCTAAGAGAAAAGATGAACTAGGTTAAGAACTTCGTCTTTTGATCACAATTTGCTTGAACAAGGATTGCTCAATGCTTTTGCAACTTGTGTGACGGCTCTTAAAACAATCCTTTTATATGTTTAGGGTTAGAAGAAAAGAAGGCCCAAAAACACATTCATGGATCCCAAGAAAATCAAATCAGAAAAGCTGATTTTATAAATCTCGACAGATAGCAGGTGTCGAGGTAGCTATCGAGCAGGTGTCGAGCTTTAATGAAATTGCACTCCAGCTTGCTTTTTCTTGGACAGACTTGATGACTTCAACACTTGTTCTTGAAACCTTGTTTCTTAAAGTATTAAAAACACCTAGAACTACCTAATTACAAGTAGAGTGCGTTTTGTCAAAAGGATTAGCCAATTTACATAAACAAGTGACATATGTTCTTAACAAGTAAACACACATATGTCCTAACAATCTCCCCCTTTGGCAATCCGTGACAAAACCACAACAAACAAATGAACATATGAGAGAAGTCATAAATCACTCAACTCATATTCACTTGTTGAATACAATAAAATCTATCCTAACACAAACTCTTGAAAAACTTTGCAAGAAGAGAGTTTATGGCAAGTAGACTTTGGCAACCTGTATTTCTGAAACACTTTAAACAAAACTCATCAAGGCATCTTGTGTGAAACAGAAATAAATAGATTGCATACAAGTATAAAGAACATGTGTATAAAGATAGAGAAGAAACAACACATGAAGAGAGAGGTGAAAGAAACATACATCTACATATAAAGAGAATAAGTACAATGTATGTAAAACTGGTCAAAAGACCTCATATACAAGATCAATGTATCTATAAAGAATAGAAAAGAAAAGATACATCAAAGCCTCACTACATCCCTCAACAAATATCAACACTCCCCCTATCAACATGTCCTCTACTAACTCTCCCCCTAAGATGACTACTCTCATAAACCCAAAACTACTCCCCCTTTTTGTCACGAGTGACAAAGGGTAGAGTGTCATGTAGACTTCTCATCAGTAGAGCTAGCATCCCCATCATCATCATCCTTATCATCCTCATCATCCTCAGAATTTGAAGCTGCTGGAGTCGGTGGTGAAGGAGTAGCCTCTAGAGCAAAACCACCCATGGTCGCCTACCGTCGTACAATATGACCAACACGAACATTCACCTGATACAGCTCAATAGAGAGTGTATCAAGGCGAGTGTCCATGCGCTGCAGCTGCACCATAATATCTCTAAGAGATACATCGCCCGTAGAGGAAGAAGGAGCAGATGTAGAAGGAGCGGATCTGGATGGAGCTGATCTGGAAGGTGCTGAACGGGAGGGAGGAGTGGCATCCGTCTGTCGCGACCTAAACTGAGCCTTACTACATTTTATAGTAGCGGCATCTATGACACAGATATGAGTGAAGTGGTCAGACACAGGAAATGGAATAGAAAAATGGCGTAAGATCCTCGTGATAGCGGAGGGAAAGATGAGCTTATCACGGGACACCGAATCTAGATGAACATCTATAATAGATAGGATGAAGTGAGAAGGAAAGTCTATAGTAAGATGCTCTAGAAGTGACAACAAAAATCGAGCACGAGGCTCTGTGATAGAGTTGTAGTGAAAGAGTGGATGGAGTACAAACGTCATCATCATGTTAAGAAATCTAGGACCTTTAGCAAAAGGCCTATATGATGTGAACTGATGCTCACCCCAATCAGCAGGGCGCTCACAAAAAGCAGAGATGAGCTCATCTTTGGACACAGTCCTCAGACGCTCACAAGAAGGGTAATCAGGAGAGTCGATCCTAGGTACCCTAAGTACATCCGCAACAAGCTGCGGTGTAACAGGAATGCGCGTACCTCGAATGCGAGTAAAAAAGAGAGGTACCGAACGGTCAATCCCGTGCATGTTGGAGTAAAACTCCTGTATCAGCACGAGAGGGCAAGTGACTGGGATGTCACACAGTGACCCCTATCCCCTACTCTGAATGACAGAGGGAAGGTCAGTGTCGGCGAAGTCCGCCAGAATGACTTGGCGTACCGAATGAACACCTCGTCGAGAAAAGTTTTCAGAAAATGCCTTGTGGGCATCTCCATCACGGAACCGAAGGTTAAGAGGAGCAGAATCAGAAGAAGAGGAAGCTCCAGAACGCAGAAGGTTCCAAGCGGGAGTGGATTTACGTTTGGGTGCCATAGACACTACTAACGTAAAAGAATGAGAAAGAGATAGAGAGGGAGACAATTAGAAAAGTCCCAACACAGTTCAAATATATCAAATATGTTGAACAAGAAGTACGTATGCATAGGAATGCATGAGCATGTGACATGCAAAGGAAAAAACATCATGGGCTCAGCCCAATCTAATCCTAGCAGCACACAAACATAAAGCACACATCTAAATGCATGTAAATATCATTATAATGCAAATGAAATGCAATGTATGATATTTTGAAAACATTTAAGTGCAAACCCAACCCAAAATTTGAAGAAAAACTTATCAATTTTTAAAAACCCCAAAAATTTTCAAAAAATCCCAAAACCTAGGTTTCAAAACATGAAATGCATGAAAAAGGAAGGGAAGAGTGATCTTACCAAGAGATTGAAGCAAGAAATGAGCAAGATCCAAGTGGGGTTGAAGATTTGAGTGAGAAATCAAGCTTGGGAGAGGAAAAGCCATGGACAGATCGAGAGAGATCGAGAGAAATGAGTTCAGAATCGCGATCTGCCCTTAAATAGGCACCTCAGTAATTCTCGACAGCTGAGGTGTCAAGAGGTATCGAGGAAGCTGTCGAGGGAGGTATCGAGGAATTGGCCTTTGACAGATGCAGGTATTGAGAGGTATCGAGGTGCAAGGCCAAATTCAGATCCAAGAAGCTCGATCAATCGAAAGGTATCGAGAAGCTATCGAGAAGACAGAGACTTTCTCGATCGATCCAGAAGGTGTTGAGACAAGTGTCGAGATTGCGATAAGAAAAGGCTTGAGAAGCTCGACAGATGACCAGGTATCGAGTAGGTGTCGAGGAGGTGTCAAGCCATCAGTGAAAAGCAGTTTTTCGAGAAGTGAAAAACACAGACATGAATGCAATCCAACAAACACCTCAACCAATGATCCACTCAACATAAAAAGCTCTCAAAATCATCTCTCAACATGAAATTTTAAGCACATAAATCCTCAGAAACACACACACACACACACTAAACAAGTCTAACCAATTTTATATTTCAAAAATAAGTTAAGACAATTTAGTGAGCATACATTAGCATATGTAAACACTTGTGATGGCCAAATCACATTGTACCTGCACATGTATCAAGAGTAGCAAAGAATATTGCGTGTTGTGTGTGAAAAATATCGCAAGATTGCATATGTGTATATATGTTATGACGATCTGAGATATGAGTAAATAACTTTAACTCACACACAATCATAATTGTTTGATGGGGACTATCACCTTCAAGGTACATCCTATGACTCCCACATTTCCTAGAAAACACGCTTGCAATCATGTTTGAAGCATTTTTAATCTTTTAGCCTTATATTTTCTTTGCATATTTTCTTTTAAGCATATCATGCATGGGCATAAAAAGAGAGAAAAGAAATACCCAACATGTTAAGCATAGACATTGCACTTTTGCTATGTCGAAGCATACGGATGTCTTTGACACTGCACTTTTGCGATGCCGAAGCATACAGGTGTCTATGACACTGCACTTTTGCTATGCCGAAGCATACAGGTGTCATACAATGATTGGCGGGCAACAGTGGTGAGATAGTCATTTATGCCTTTCTCTTAGGATTTTCTAGTCCTAACCGTCAAAAAGAGTGATATGAGTGTTAAGTTTTAAGAGATAACTTAATCTTACTCATCACAAACAAGAGTCACAAATCTCACTTGCTTAGTTGTGCATAAAGATGCTTGTCTAAGCTACAAAAGATACAAAATTTAGAAAACTTTGTTTCATTGGCCATCCAAGGTACACAAATACCAAAGTACACATAACACACACTGTTTTTGTATTTTTTAATTTTTCAATTTATTTTTTTTTAATTTTTTTTTCAAAAACAAAATAAACAAAACTGAAAATAAACAAACAAAAACATTTTGTCAAAGCAAAAACTAGACTGACTCAGCAGAAAAGAAAAACATACAAGCAATGCAACAAACAAGAAAAACAAGAAGGGAGAAAAAAGTGATAAAAATCACTTAGAGTCCTTTTTCTTCCACACCTTGGAAGAATCTTTCCTTTGATTGAATCTTTGAACAGGCGGTGAGGGGAAAGAATTTAAACCGTTCAAGTTCGAAAGGAACATGAGGGCTTTCAGAAGATCTCCAAGAGGAGCAAGAGAGGATTGAAGCTGATTTTGGCTTCCAGATGCTATCATGCCATTGCTCTGTTGAGTGGCTAACCACTTATAGCAATTTGGTCGAGTATGACCGGCAGCTCCACAATAATGATAGAGATGCTGCTTCTTCTATTTAGGCTTTTGAGAGTTAGCCTTCTTAGCCCTAGGGTTTTTAGCATCTTTCTTATCTAGCCTAGGGGGTGCTCCTAAGATAGATTTTCCCTTGTCTAAGTTCTCACTAGCTAATTTAGTTTTAACATCAATGTTCTCAATTTCAATGTTATTAGCAGGAGGAACAAAAACAGTATTGCTAGTAGAAGCAGTATTAGAGAAAGAAATACCATACCCCAAACCAGTTCGATCCGAAGCAGGTTTCTGATTGCTAAGCATCTCATCAAGCTTTGCACTTGAAGTCTTCTCCAGTTGAGCTCTGACTTGAAACAGCTCCGCTTCAAGCTTCTTGGTCTTCTCAACCAAAAAGTTGTTCTCAAATCTCAGTGCTCCAATAGTTTGATTCGCCTCATCAAACTTTGTGGACAACTCTTCACGATCGAGTTCCACATCACTGAGCTTCTTGGTGGCCAGCCTATATAATTTCTCATGCTTTTCAGAGAGCTTGTAAAGCTTCTCATAGGCTGAATGGATATCATCTTGATCATCCATCTTCTCAAATTTGGACTCCACCAATTCTTCTTCTTCATCCACTTCTTCAACAATCCCTTTAGTAGGATTGACTGTGGCAGTGAAGGCATTTAGGATTCCGTCATCCTCATTGTCGGAATCATCTTCAGGCTCAGTGTCACTTAGGGTTACAGCAAGGGCCTTGCTTTTCCCAATACTCTTCAGATATGTAGGACACTCATGTTTCATGTGTCCGAACCCATGACACCCAAAGCACTTTGGTCCTGCGGGAACAGTATACTGACCGCCCTCCTTAGCATCCTTCTTCCCTTTGTCTTGGCTTTTAAACTGAGAAGAACTGAACTGCCTGCGGTCCTTGTCGAAACTCCTTCCATTGGCATTCTTCATAAACTTTTTGAACTGCCGAGTAATGTAGGACTTCATCTTGGAATCTTCATCATCAGAAGACTCATCTGTATCACTGCTCTTCGCCTTCAAGGCCATGCTTTTGCCTTTATTGGACTTGCCAATCCTAGATAGCCCTATCTCATAGGTTTGCAAGTTTGCAACTAGCTCAGTCAAAGGAATCTTGTCTATATCCTTTGATTCCTCTATTGCCGTAATCTTGGCATGGAATCTCTCAGGTAGAGATCTGAGCACCTTCCTTACAATCTTAGGTTCAGGGATGGTTTCCCCAAGATTGAAGGCTGAGTTCACTATGTCCTTGAGCTTGGCATAGAACTCATCAAACGACTCATCCTCCTCCATTTTAATTTCTTCAAAGCTTGTAGTGAGCCTCTGAAGCTTTGAGTCTTTGACAGCCTTTGTCCCTTCATAGGTTGTCTGGAGGATGGTCCAAGCCTCCTTAGCAGTTTCAGTTGAGGATATCTTCTTGAACTCCTCATTGGTGACTGCGCTAAAAAGAGCATTCAGCGCTCTGCTGTTGAAGTTGGCCACCTTGATCTTAGCATCGTCCCAATCGGCCGGTTCTTCTTTTGGCTTAGTCCAGCCAATCTCTACAGCTTGCCACACCTTCTCATCTAAAGACTGCAAGAAAGCTCTCATGCGTACTTTCCAGTATGCATAGTTAGTGCCATCAAATAAAGGAGGTATGATTAAGGATTGTCCTCTATCCATGACAAACAGGGGTCAATGGATCAACACAGCTAAGATTAAGACCTAATCAGAGTGTGCCTGCTCTGATACCACTTGATAGGTCACAATCTGAATGACCCCTTGTGATAAACCCTAATTAATTAATTAATTAGCCAAGTTGTTAATTAACCAATTAAGCATGCAATTTTGTGGAAGCACAAACAAATCACCAAATACTAAATATGCAGCGGAAAATAAATAACACGGTGATTTGTTTACGAATGGGGAAAACCCTAACGGCAAAAACCCCACCGGGTGATTTTTAGGTCACCACTCCCGAAACTCCACTATTATCAAATCAAGCGGTTACAAGAAAGGAATCCCAAGTACCTTACCAACCTACAGTTGAACCCTTACCCCAATACCCAATTGGACTTGATCTGTAGTGACAATTTCCACCTTTGATGCACGGCTCCCAAGTACGTGACTAACCAATGCGCGGATCCCAGTACGCAACTTCAGAAACACCAACTTGAGGAAGAAAGGTTGGCTGCAAAGTTCTTCAGTTCATCCACGTGATGAATAGCAGGAAGATGCTTGGTTACAAAACCCTATGGTGCAAAGACACAACAACTTCTTGATGGAAGATGAACTAGGTCAAGAACTTCGTCTGTTGAGCACAATTTTCATAAACAGAGATTGCTCAATGATAATACAACTTGTGTCACCCAAAACGGCTCTTAAAATAATCCTTTTATATGTTTAGAGTTAGAAGAAAAGAAGTCCCAAAAACATATTCACGGATCCCAAGAAAATCAGATTTGGAATTCTGACTTTTTAAATCTCGACAGATAGCAGGTGTCGAGGTAGCTATCGAGAGGTGTTGAGCTTTAAAAATTCTGCACTTCAACTTGCTTTCTCTTGGACAGACTTGATGACTTCAATACTTGACCTTGAAACATTGTTTCTTAAAGTATTAAAAACACCTAGATCTACCCAATTACAAGTAGAGTGCGTTTTGTCAAAGGATTAGCCAATTTACATAAATAAGTAAGACATATGTTCTTAGTATGTGAAACACATATGTCCTAACATAAATAAGGATAACCCTTTCTTTTCTCATAATATTACATTCATTATGTGCACATTGCAATCAATCCAAAATCTTCGAAACACTTCTAATATTTTACAAAGAGTATCGTAAGTTTAATATTATTCCTCTTTGTACATAATAAGAGATCTAATTACCAATTTATGGATATGAAGCCTTTATGGGACTAGAAATATGGTATATTAAAAAGTACAACCACAAACAAGAAAACCCATAAAAAAAATTTCAGGAGTTGATAGAAATTAAAATGCTTAACAAGAACAATAAAAATTTGCATCTCTCTCTCTCATACACACACACACAAAGAGAATACCGAACCATTTTTATTCATAGTAGTAAATATATGTGTGTGTATTTGTTATAAGTGGAAGATGGGGATACGAAATCTAATTCTCCTTATAAGGAACACCATATAATATAAACAGGTTACAAACCTCTTGACATTTATCTAAAGTTGTTAAGATGATGTGATAACAAACCAACCATGATAAGATTGTTTAATTATAAGATTTATATTCTAATTAAATTATATTCAATCATGATTATAGGCAGGGATGAGTCAAAAATTTAAATTCGCCATTAAGATGATACCGTCATTAACCAAGTGACGATGTCAGGCATTTATTACGCTCATTGATGACAACACGTAATAGACGGAGTAACGGTCACAGAATGAGCTATGAACTTTAGACAAAGATTTTGTAACGCACTAGCCGTTGAACATAAATATAGCAATTCATTGCCCATTGATTAGGCACTCAACTATAAAAGAGAAGGCGACAGAAGTTAAAGGTTGTTGATGCTTATTTTGAGGCCTAATAGCAGGAAGAAGCCCAACAATATGGGTGGAGAAGAGTTAGTGAATGGCTAGAAAAACCATTAAGCCTGGATGGCAACAACAATGGTTAACAGGCCCATAAAGTACACAAGTGGGCTTTGAAGAAAGTAGACGGGCCTAAAAGAGCCCGAAGAGAGAGATAGTAAAACCATGGGCATTATGTGAAGTAGCAAAGTAAGAATGGGCCACAACAGGTCCGAAGTAATGAAGTAAGAATGTAGGGGGTTAATGGGAAGCCCATGAGCCCCAAGTGTAAAGAATAAGGTAATTGGGCCAAGGAAGCCCAAGGGAGTTAGTAAAAACCCATGGGTATGCAGAATTAGAAAATGGGCCAAGGATGCCCAAGGAAAGCAAATGGGCTGAGGATGCTCAAGGGGAAAGAAATGGGACAAAAGAGCCCACAAGCAATGGAATGGTTCAGGAAAAGCTCAAAGTAGCATGAGTATAAAATCAATGACCATATTGAGTCATTAGGACAAGAATAAGTAGCAGACCCAAAGAAACCCGACAGGCACGGGTCAAATAACACCACGACAGGAACAGCAAAATGGCATGACAAAAAATGGCAGCAGGATTACAAAAAGAGCAAAGAATGGGCTCAAGAAGAGAAAGCCCACAACAAGGCACGGCCTAGCCCTTTAAAAAAGCAAGCTGTAAGGAATGAGAACCAGAAAGCAGTTCATGATTACAAGTGGTTAGTCCCTTTTATGCGAAACATGCTTGATCAATTATAGCTTCTAATTAAAAAAACTGTTCTGACTTACCCTACTAAAAATTATATCTTTCTCGAAGTTCCCGAACAAATTAGCCCAATCTTTTGCTTCAAATATCCTAGGAATAAATGTTGTCCCCAGGGTATCAAATTTTACAACACTTTCCACCATAGTAGGAGCCTTTTTAAAAATGCTGTCAAAGGTCTGTGAATCGAGTGGAGTCTTGAATCTCTCAATGTTTGAAGCTTGAGATGAGCGTCGAGTCCGTTTTGAAATAGGGGATGATAGAGGATCAGTTTCCGGCTCTTTTCCTCGAGAGGAACGATGAGACATCTGCAAAATAACATACACACAGCAAAGAACCAAATGCAGCACCACAGGACACAATGATCAATTTGGTTAGATTTGAAAAAATGAAATTCAGAGGGAGATCTCACTCAATCAAGTAACATGAACCAAGTCAACACCAATTAATCAAAAACAACCCTGATACATTGTATATTTAAGAATGAAACAGGTGAACAAAAATGATGATTGTTCAGATACAACTCAGTGCAAAGTAATCACTGAACATCACACATTCACAAATAACTGTCATTGTGACACTCTACTGTGAACATGATATGCACAAAGCACCACAGTTATGAAACACAATACAGAACACAAACACCAACAGGAAAAAACATTGAGATAAGCATCTAACAAACACTGTAACCAATACTCAAACAAACTCATTTAATCAGTATAAACCAAACCCATGTTCGAACATTATAAATTTCATAAATCAGAACCACAACTCACAGATTCAAGAAAATAAAGCTCAAAACATGAAATATGTAGTGAGAAAGAGAAAGTCCATAACTTTTCCTTGAAGATTTGTGGTTGAAATGATGCAAATATGGAGGTTTTTCGAGAGTGACACGGTGAGTTTGAGAGAGAGTTGAAATGGGGAAGACAATAAACAGTCACAAAGGTTCGAGGGAAAATTGAAAAAATTTTGAAAAATGTCCTTAAAATGTAAAACATGCGATTTTCACGATAGGGCCAAGTCATGTGTAAGTTGCCAGTGCTAGTTGCCAGAACACTTTAAAAAAAAAAATTTTGAAAAAATTTTCTAAGTGTTTTTTGTGACTGGAAGGTCTACCCGTGAGAAAGTCGCGAGGTAAGCCGCGAAAATCTCTGTGTACCCCTCACGACTAGACTTTCCACTCGCGAACAAGTCGCCACATTAAGCTGCGAGAAACATAAAAACCTAAATTTTGAAAAATATTCTAAGTATTTTTCGTGACTGGGTCATTCACCCGCCAATGAGTCATGAAAAATCTCTGTATGGGCTCGCAACTGGGGCATGCAATTGGACCAACCCGAGACTGAGTTGCCAAAACAGGGCAACGCTGCTTCTGAAATTTTGACAACTTTTGTAAGAAGCAAAGAACTTTCCAAAAACAAACTAAAACACTCAAAAATATTTTTATGTTTGATCAACAAGGATTGAGCATGTGAAAATACATTTAATCAAGTACAATCACACAAATGAATATGACATTCATTGAACACAGACATGTGTGATGTGTGTGGATATCAGAAATGAGATAGTCCTTAGTCTAATGTGAAGCTTCAATGATCAATTCAACAAAGACATACACAATTAGCACTAGATAATGTGACCCATCTCAATTATAGAAATATGCATATAGGACCTCTCACATACAACTTGATAATCATAACTTCGAAGCTTTTCATTTGGCTTTATATACATCACATCATTTGATCTTTTTGAAACAATACATCTCATTGAGAGATCGATGCCTGAAATTTTTGATATTTCAATTTGATGAGTTAGCCTTTGGCTTTTTGGGCATCACACATTTTATTTTTGGTTGCTTTCCCTTTTTCAAATACTAGTATGTGCGACAGGCTTTTGCAGCTCAATATCTCTTTTCATTTGGAGATTTACATTTGGTGAGCTCTTTAAGTAAAAGCAATAAAATAAAATAGTGGGAAGATATATAGGCACAAGTCTATGTCTATCTCAAGATCAACAAAACCATTCACTAATCATTCATGACAAGGTTGAAGATCTATTTACAACAGTCACATAGATTTCAAGATTTCTTCCACAATGATATGAGTGCATAGGGAACAAGCTAAGCTCGTAGATGCACAAAGCCATTAGCTCAAAGGTACAAGGGAAAACATGCTTTGAGCCAAAAACTCAACAAAGTCGATCAAACTTTTTGGATTTTCTACTTTTTATGTGTTTTTGGATTTTTGACACGAAAACAAGAAAAGATTGAATCAAATCAACAATGTAAAAACATTTAAAAAGAAACAAATAAACAACCAAACGATTTTCAACTCAACCAAGCAAAAAGCACACAACCAAGCATAGTCACAAAGCATAGGAAGTATTAATGCATGGACATGTTGTAATGCTTATGCATGAGTACCCCTCTTCACCCACACATCACGTGCATTTAGGGTGATATCCCAATAGGATTAGGTATGAGAGTTAGGACTTTCAAACCTTCTAGTGAAGGTTTCCAAGCAGGTGGTGAATGCACCAATCATCTTCATCACGTCCATCACACCGGGATCACCGTTTCGACCTCTTGATGATTCAACAGCCTAAGTCCTCTTGTCATTTCTTGGTCTTCTTGACCTTTGATCAGTTGAATTCTTCAATTCTCTAAGCTTATGAAAATTTGGTTTGGTGTATCCATGAAGTCCACAATGATGGCAAAAATGGTTCGTTCTCGGACCTCTTTGTGATCTTGGAAGAGATTTCCCTCTAGCTTCAGGTTTGATCATTGATTGGTTACGGGGGTTGCTCAACACCCTTTGGTCAGCCACGTTTTTCTTCTTTTCATCCCCTACTTTCTTAGGTGTAGAGGCAGCCGCTACAGGTTCTTTGGCTTGCACAAACTTCACTTCTTTAGTGATTTTGACAGTTAAACTACTTTCTCCAATATATCCCAACCCGGATTTGTCTGAGAATTTTTTTTGAATGGAAATGACATCATCTAGTTTCTTGGTGGAGACCCTCTCTACCTTTGCATTTGCTTGAACTACCTCAAGCTCAAGAAATTTTATCTTTGAGTAGACTTCAGTAAGCTCTCTATTTAGTGTCTCTATCTCACACTTAGCCTCCTTATGTCACACTAGGAGACTTCTATAGTCCTCATTTGCCTTCTTCATCTTTTTCACGGCTGCCTTGGCCACACGTGCATATTCTCCTGATTTCTCAAGGAGTGAACTGAAGTTTTCTTGAAGGCCCCCCGAACTCTTATCTTCTTCAACATCCGATTCTTCTACAATTCCCATTGATTCCTTATCACTCTGCTCCCCAAGCTCTTGTACAAGCAAATTCAAGTCCTTCGAAGACTCATCATGAGCAATAGTTATAAAAGCGGAGTAATTCCCTTCTCTGTCACACCTTTCCTTAGAATCAGAATTGGATGAATCCGAGTCACTAAGAGTTGTGGCATATGGCTTGCCCTTCGATTTCAAATAATTGGGACACTCTTTCTTGAAATGTCCGTGTCCGTTGCACTTGAAGCAAGTGTGTAGATTGGGATTCCTTTCCATCTTTCCTTTTGAATTCCTTTTTCTCCTTTCCGGAACTTTGGAATTTCCCTTTACCACCAAATTTTCCATTGTTCTTGAATTTCAAGAACTTTCGAAAATTCTTCACCAAATATGCCACATCTTTATCGACAACATCCTTATCCGATGAGTTGTGAGCTTCAACCCTTTCATCAACCATCTTGAGAGCAAGAGATTTGCTCTTCCTTTTTGTGGGCAATGACAATTCATAAGTCTGAAGTGAGCCAATTAGTTCTTGGACTTTGATATCATCAAGGTCCTTACTCTCTTTAATCATTGTCACCTTGGCGTAGAAGCTCTCTAGCAATGAACGAAGGATTTTCCTCACAACTTTAGAGTCCTCCATTTTCTCCCCCAAGTTGAACTTGCTGATAACTACTTCATTCAGCTAGCTATAGAAAGAGTCAAAAGACTCGTCCTCGCTCATTTTCGGCTCCTCGAAACGAGTGGTCAGCATCTGTAGCTTGGTATCCTTCACTTTCTTTGTTCCTTCATACGCGGTCTCCAATATCTGCCATGCCTCCTTGGTACTGGAAATGTGAGATATCCTGGGGAACTCTTCTGGAGACACACCACAAAAAATAGCGTTAAGTGTTTTGCTATTTGCATTAGACGCTGCGAGGGTTGCCTTATCCCACATGGATTTGGTAGCCTCTAGCCTAGTCCATCTAATATCCATCGCATCCCAAATGGTTTCATCCATTGAACACAAAAATACCATCATCCTGACTTTCCAATAGGCATAGTTGCTACCATCAAAATATGGTGGTGCATTTAAAGATTGAGATTGGTCCATCTCAATACGGGGTCAAGAATCGAAATAAGGTGTTTAAACCACAAAGAGTGCACCCGCTCTGATACCAATTAAATGTTCAAATAGCGTTGAAACACTATGAACGTTTAGACCCCCAATTACAAATTACCAATTCAAGCTTATTATCAAACAATAAACGTGCGAACATGAAATCACATTCATATATTGAAGAGTTCAGAGGTTCTGAAGCGGTAGAAGGTTTTTGCTGTGAGTTCATCTGTGAGGATTGTAGAGTCTAGGGACAAAAGCTTTGTACTAGATTTGAAACTTCTCTTTACTATAGTGGATTGCTTTTCGGGAACGTTTCCCCCAGGTTTTTTACTGTGAAACTAGTTTGTTTCATTGGTTTTCCTAGGTCATCATATCTTTTCTTATTTACTTTTTCGCTGCATTTATTGTTGAGATGATATTAGTCTCTATTTGTTTAAACAAGTTTTATTCATAATAAATCTTATTATCCCTAGCTCGTAGGTCTACAAATTACCAACCATCTTTGTCAAAGGAATCTTATCAAGATCCTTTGATTCCTCGATCGTCGTAATCTTGGCATAGAATCTCTCTGGTAGAGATCTGAGCACCTTTCTCACAATCTTGGGTTCAGGATTGGTTTCCCCAAGATTGAAAGCTGAGTTCACTATGTCCTTAAGCTTGGCATTGAATTCATCAAATGACTCATCCTCCTCCATCTTAATCTCTTCAAAGCTTATAATGAGCCTCTGAAGCTTTGAATCTTTGACAGCCTTGGCTCCCTCATAAGTTGTCTAGAGAATGGTCCATCCCTCCTTAGCAGTTTCAGCAGAGGATATCTTCTTGAATTCCTCAATAGTGACCGCACTGAATAAAGCATTCAATGCTCTACTGTTAAAGTTCACCGCCTTCATCTTAGCATCATCCCAATTGGTCGGCACTTCCTTAGGCTTAGTCCAGCCTATCTCAACAGCTTGCCACACTTTCTCATCTAAAGACTGCAAGAAAACTCTCATGCGTACTTTCCAGTATGCATAGTTAGTGCCATCAAATAAAGGAGGAAAATTAATGATTATCCTCTATCCATGACAAATAGGGGTCAATGAATCAACACAGCAAAGATTAACCCTAATCAAAGTGTGCTTGCTCTAATACCACTTGATAGGCCAAAAACGTAATGACCCCTTGTGATGAATTAATTGATTAATTAGCCAAATTGATTAATTAATCAATTTAACATACAAAGTGTGTGGTAACACAAACAAATCATCGATTAAACTAAGTATGTAGTGGAAAATAAATTGACACGGTGATTTGTTTACGAATAGGGAAAACCTACACAGTAAAAACCCAACCGGGTGATTTTAACGTCACCACTCCTGAGAATCCACTATTATCAAAACAAGCAGTTATAAGTAAAGGAATCCCAGTACCTTATACCAACCTACAGTTGAACCCTTACACCAATACCCAATTGGACTAGCTCTGTAGCGATAATCTCTCCTTGTAGTGCATGGCTCCCAGTACGTGACTAACCAATTGCGCGGATACCAGTACGTGACTTCAATCACCAACTAGAGAAGGTTGTTGGCTGCAAAGTTCTTCAGTTCATCCACGATAAAGATCCAGAAGATGCTTGGTCACAAAACCCTTTAGTGCACAAACACCGCTACTTCTACACAAGAACGATGAACTAGGGCAAATTCTGCCTCCGGTCACAATTTGTTTGAACAAACTTTGGCTCAACACTTGTGCAACTTGGGTCACCTTTAACGACCCTTAAAATAATCCTTTTATATGTCTAGGGTTGTGAGAAAAGAAATCACAAACACATAATCACGGATTAGAGTCAAAATAGAACTGAAAATCTATTTTTCATAAACCTCGACAGATAGCCATCTGTCGAGAAGCTGTGAGCCACAGGGCTGGAACAGCTCTTCAAGCTCGATAGATACTAGCTGTCGAGCTTTAATGGCAGGAACTTTTCAAACTTGAATCTTAGACAGACTTGCATGGCTTCAACGCTTGATTTTGAAACATTGTTTCTTGAAGTATTAAACACATCCTAGATCTACCCAAATACAAGTAAAGTACGTTTTGTCAAAGGATTAGTCAATTACATAAAATAGTAACATATATTCCTAACAAGTGAATCACATATGTCCTAATATATATATATAAGAAGAGGACTTTCCTCTTTGGACTAGACTTCTATGTGATACAGAAATACTTCAAAACCTTACTTTTAACAAGGAAAAAACTTGAGAACAACCTGGCAAAAACTAAAAATATATATTCAATTCCACTTAAAATGCCTACAAAATAGGCTCTCTTACTAATCCATGTCTTCAAAAAATATTTATTCAATTGTTTTTTTAAAAAAGGAAAATTATGACACTAGACCAAAAAAAATAAATAGATAAATAAAGCCTCATCGCATGCACAATGCGCGCGTGAGCGTCTTTGGAGTCATATTTTGCAGTAGGTGAACCAGCGACAAGCGTCCCCCGAACTCGCATTCTATAGTGGGTGAACCAGCGACAAGCGTCTATAGACACGAATTCTCTAGTGGGTGAACTGATGACAAGCGTCCCTGGACTCTCATTCTACAGTGGGTGAAGGATCGAAAAGTGTCCCTGGAGTTTCATTCTACAGTGGGTAAACTAGCGACAAGTGTCCCTGGACTCGCATTCTATAGTGGGTGAACCAGTGACAACCGTCTCTGAACTCTCATTCTACTGTGGGTGAACCCGCGACAAATGTCCCTGGACTTGTATTCTACAGTGGGTAAACCAGCGATAAGCGTCTTTGAACACGCATTCTAAAGTTGGTGAAACAGCGACAAGTGTCCTTGGACTCTCATTCTGCAGTAGATGAACTAGCGACATGCCTCCCTAGACTCACATTCTATAATGGGTGAAGCAGCGATAAGCGTCTCTGGACTTTCATTCTATAGTGGGTGATCCAGCGATAAGCATCTTTGGACACGCATTCTAAAGTTGGTGAACCAGTGACAAGCATCCCTGGACTCTCATTCTACAGTAGATGAACTAGCGACATGCCTCCCTGGACTCGCATTATACAATGGGTGATGTAGCGATAAGCATTTCTGGACTCTCATTCTACAGTGGGTGAACCAGCTGCAAACGTCCCTGGGCTCACATTTTACAGTGGGTGAACCAACGACAAGCGTCTCTGGACTCGTATTTTACACTGAGTGAACCGGTGACAAGCGTCCCTTGACTCACGTTCTACAATGGGTGAACCAGCGACATGCGTCTCTGGACTTTCATTCTACAATGGGTGAAACAGTGACAAACATCCCTAGACTCACATTCTTCAGTGGGTAAACTAGCGACAGGCGTTTATGGACACGTATTCCCTAGTGGGTGAACCGGAGACAAGCATCCCTGGTCTCTCATTCTATAGTGGGTGACCTAGAGACAAGCGTCACTAGACTCACATTCTATAGTGGGCAACCAAGCGACAACCGTCCCTGGACTTACATTCAACAGTGGTGAACTGCTGACAAGAGTCCCTAGACTCACATTCAACAGTGGATGAACCAATGACAAGCGTCCTTAGACTCGCACTCTATAGTGGGTGAACTAGCTACAAGCGTCTCTGGACTCTCATTCTAAAATGGGTGAACCAACGACAAGCGTCCCTGGACTAGCATTCTACAGTGGGCAAACTGACGATAAGCATCCCTAGACTCACATTCGACAGTGCGTGAACTAGCGACAAGCATATATGGACACACATTCTACATTGGGTGAACCAACGACAAGCGTCCTTAAACTCACATTTTACAGTGGTTGAAGCAGTGACAAGCGTCTCTAGACTCGCATTCTATAGTGTGTGAACCTGTGATAAGCCTCTCTCGACTCCAATTCTACGTTGGGCGAGCCTGCGACAAGCGTGTTTGGACTCGTCTTCTATCGTGGGTGAACCAGCGACAAGCATCCCTAGACTCACACTCTACAGTAGGTGAACCAGTGATAAGCGTCTTTGGACTCAAATTTTGCAGTGGCTGAGCCTGCGACAAGCGTCTACAGACATGTATTCTACAACGGGTAAACCAGCGACAAGCATCCCTGAACTCTCATTCTACAGTGGGTGACCCAGTGACAAGCCTCTCTAGACTTACATTCTACAGTGGGCGAACCAGTGACAAGCGTTTCTAGACCTACATTCTATAGTGGGAGACCAAGCGACAACCATCCTTGGAATCACATTCTATAGTGGGTGAACCGGTGACAACCGTTCCTAGACTCGCATTCTAAAATGGTTGAACTAGCGACAAGCATCCTTGGACTCGCATTCTAAAACAGGTGAACCGGCCACAATCGTCCCTAGACTCGTATTCTAAAGTGGGTGAACTAGTGACAAGCGTTCCTGGACTCGCATTCTACAATGGGAGAACTAACGACAAGCGCCCTTAGACTCGTATTCTAAAGTGGGTGAACTGGTGACTAGCGTCTCTAGACTCACATTCTACCATGGGTGAACCAGTGACAAGTGTCCCTGGACTCGCATTCTATAGTAGGTGACCAAGCGATAGCCGTCCCTGGACTCACATTCTATAGTGGTTAAACCAGCGACAAGCATCCTTGGACTCGCATTCTAAAACGAGTGAACCAACGGCAAGCGTCCATGGATCACATTCTAAAACAGGTGAACAGGCGACTAGCATTCCTGGACTCGCATTCTACAGTGGGTGAACCAATAGCTTCCTTGGACTCGCATTCTAAAGTGGGTGAACTGGCGACAAGCTTCCCTGGACTCGCATTCTACAGTGAGGAACCAGAGGCAAAATTCCCTAGACTCGCATTCTACAGTGACTGGCATTCCACAATGGGCGAACCAGCGACAAGCATCCCTTGACCGGCATTCTACAGTGGGCGAACCAGCGACAAGCGTCCCTTGACCGGCATTCTATAGTGGGTGAACTAGCGACAACCGTCTCTTGACTCTTATACCATAGCAGGTGAACTGTAGAACAAGCATCTCTGGACTAGCATTCTACAGTGGACGAACCAGCGACAAGTGTCCCTGGACTCGCATTCTACAGTGGGTGAACCAACAACAAACGTCTCTGGATTGGCATTCTACAGTGGATGAACCTGTGACAAGCCTCTCTAGACTCCAATTCTACAGTAGGCGAGCCAACGATAAGCATTCCTTTACTAGCATTCTGCAGTGGGAGAACCGGCGACAAGCGTCCCTGGACTCGCATTCTAAATTAGGTGAACCAGCAACAAGTGTCCCTGGACTCACATTCTAAAAAGCATTCTACAGTGGGTGAACCAGTGACAAGCGTTCCTGGACACGCATTCTACAGTGGGTGAACCAGTGACAAGCATCCTTGGACTTGCATTCTAAAGTGGGTGAACCAGTGACAAGCGTTCCTTGACTCGCATTCTACAGTGGGTGAACTAGTGACAAGCATCCTTGGACTCGCATTCTAAAATAGGTGAACCGGCGACAAGCATCCTGGGACTCGCATTCTAAAATGGTGAACCGGGGACAAGCGACCCTGGACTCACATTCCACAATGCGTGAATTAGCGACAAGCATTCCTGGACTTGCATTTTATAGTGGGTGAACTAGTGACAAGCTTCCTTGGACTCATATTATAAAGTGGGTGAACCAACGACAAGCTTCCCTACACTCGCATTCTAAAGTGGGGAACCAGTGAGAAGCTTCCCTTGACTCGCATTCTATAGTGACTCACATTCCAAAGTGGGCGAAATAGCGACAAGCATCTCTGGACTAGCATTCTACAGTGGGCGAACCAATGACCACTGTCTCTTCACTCTCATTCCATAGCGGGTGAACTGTATAGCAAGCGTCTCTGGACTAGCATTCTACTATGGGCGAACCAGCGAAAAGCGTCCAAGTGTGAAAAATAAGGTAATTGGGCCAGGGAAGCCTAAAGGAGTTAGTAAAAGCCCATGGGTATACAGAATTAGAAAATGGGTTGAGAATGCCCAAGGAAAGCAAATGGGCCCAGGAAGCCCAAAGTATAAAATCAATGACCATATTGAGTCATTGGGGGAAGAATAAGTAGTAGACCCAAAGAAACCTAATAGGCACGGGTCAAATAGCACCACGGCAGGAACAACAAAATGGCATGACAGAAAATGGCAGCAAGATCATGGAAAGAGCAAAGAATGGGCTCAAGAAGAGAAAGCCCACAATAGGGCAAGGCCCAACCCTTGAAAAAAGCAAATTGTAAGGAATGAGAACTAGAAAGCAGTTCATGATTACAAGTGGTTAGTCGCTCTTACACAAAACATGCTTGATCAATTATAGCTTCTAATTACAAAAAAACTACTCTAACTTACCCTACTAAAAATTATATCTTTCTCGATAGTTACAACAACCAAGAACATGCTTAATTTAATTAAGACATGTGCACAATGCTATCTACTAGTAGTATCATACAACCCTTTATACTAAGACATCAACTTGGGAGCCTAGAACATCATCTTGTGAATTATGACTGAGCAAATTAGGTAGAAAGGACTAAGCTGCTGAGCTACTTGGATTGACTACGACATTCTATTGCTAAGCTAATTGGATTTAATGTTGCATTCTACTACCAGATATTGCATCAAATATACTATATCATAGCAATTTAACTTCATCATTTTTTAAGAAAACAAGCCAAAGAGAAGCAATTTTTCAACAATGGCAAATAAAAAAACCTAGGTTGCAACAAATTTATGAAGAAACCTCTTCACCCACAACAAACAAAGATGATGCATGATTTCAAGGTTCGATTCATGGTTCAAACCCATGAGATTTTAGGGGGCAAATTTTGGGAATTTGTGGTTTGGAGGGCCAAAATAGTGTGTTCCAACAGTTCTAGAAAGTGGCTGTGCATGAGGCTTGGCATGTCCACGGCTTTTTGAGATTCTTAAAGAGCCAATGCATAGCAATATTCCAACTTGTCTGTGCATGTTGGACGTGTATAAGGAATTTGATATGAGTATATACATTATGAGAGATCTCATTTCTTTATAGACATACATCTCATCTTGTAAAGAAAGAGAGAGCCTTTGCCTTTGAGCTAGAAAACTGCCAACCCTCTTCTCCAATTCCCTCACCATTAATATATCTTTGAGAGAAATGTTTTTATCACCTTCACCAGCTACACAATCCCTTGAGTGTTGTGAGATGTAGTAGAAGGTTAGGAAATCATAGAAGCCATTACAACGGTGTTAACTTAGGCAAGCTAGTTAAAGAAAGGACTTCGGGAATTTGGTTACTAGCAGGAGCTTAGGGGCCTCAAGTATATAGGTGGATATGGGTTTGGAAGGTTTATAGTCTTACTTGTATTGCAACTATTCATCTAGTGGAGATTTTTCGACAGTATGATCGGGGAATGGGTTTTTGTGCCTAGTTGCTTAAGTTGTCCTCTTCATAAACACTTTCATCTGTTTAACTTTGGTTTGATTTATTTCCGAATTTTAATACTGCTATTTGCATGCTTTAGTTCATTCTTGAATATGCCTGCAATGTGGCATTTGTCTAAAAGTACGTATACTAGACTAAGTTGTAGTTTTAGTTTAAAAATGTTTAAGCTATAAAAATTGATTATGGGGGTTCTAAATATATGTCAAGGTGTAATTAGCATTTCTGTAGTGGGTGAACCGGCGACAAGCGTCCTTGGACTTGTATTCTAAAACGGGTGAACCGGTGACAAACGTCTTTGGACTCGCATTTTAAAATGGGTAAACCGGTAACAAGCGTCCTTGGACTTGCATTCTAAAATGGGTGAACCGGCGACAAGAATCCCTAGACTCACATTCTATAGTAGGTGAACCAGCGACAAGCATTCGTGGACTCGCATTCTACAGTGAGTGAGCCAGTGACAAAGCCGCAGAAGTCTAAATCCTTGAAACCGTGGAAGTCTACATAGGGAGGCCCAAAACCCCAGAAATCTGCAAGGTCGAGTTCATTGACCACAGATTGATCAAAGCGTGAAAAGAAGGCTGCAACCTTGCTCACAGGATTTGAAATGGTGGCAGAACTGCTACCTACCTCAAACTGAGAAGGGGCAGTAGGAAGTGGACCTGTCAAGAAAGCACAAAGCGTGAAATGAGAAGCCATGATCTAAAAAGGACAAACTCACAAGGAGGAAATGAAGAAAGAGATAAGGGGAAAGGAAACTTACCAGGACCCGTAAGAATGAGGGCTATAGGAACGATAGAAACAGGTATAGAAGGTACGACAGAAACGAGTGTTGTGGGAATAGTAGAAGCAGGTGCTATGGGTGTGGCAGGAGGAGCGGCTGAGGACATACCTATGTCTGCTACAACTCCTAGCCCTTATAGGTCTCTGAAAACGGGGAAATGGGCATCCAAATGAAGGGAGACCGTAGTAAAAGGAATGACACAGAGTGAACTTAGCAAGATAAAGAAAAAAAGGGGGGCATATTCCCATGAATTGGGTCTTTGGGGCAGCAATCGCTTCTTCATCAGAGTCAAAAATCGTCTTCTTTAGGATGGGCTCATCTTCAGGATCTTTAAGAATGTCCTTAGACACCTCAGAGGAAAATTCTGCATCAGGCCCACGTGTAGCAGAGCTAGGAATGGAGGAAGGGGTAACTACCAAAGAAGAACCATCCTTCACAACCTGAGACAGAGCTGCGAAGGGGTCACTGGTGGAGACGACAAGGGGTGTGACAAGAGAAGCAACCTCGGTTTGAACAGCAGTAGGAGGAGTGACCCCCTTTTGGGGAACAAGTGTCTAGGTTGGAATGGGAGTGGCCTCACTAACCTTCCCAGTATGAGTACCCTTATCTATGGGTATCGGCTCAGTGGGAAGGGTAGAAGCCTCAGCAAGAACTCCCTGTGTAGCAGCAGAAGGGGCAGGTGTTGCAAATGCTACGTCAACCTCATCAAAAAAGCCTCCTCTAGGTACACCCATGGAGGTAGAAAGCTCCTCGGCTGTGGGGTGGTATATATAGAGAGGCTCGGGCTCATCCTAGAAGACAAAAAAAGGGATATAAAGATCAAAGGAACTTTTTGGTGGATGAGGTAAATAAAAGCATATGGCAGACGAAACACATGCAAAGAAAGAAAAAAAAAAAGCAAAGAAGAAAAAAAAAAGATGTACTTCAGGCTCGTCAAGCAGTATGGGATAGGTGACAGATGTATCCTCCTTATGCTTAGACTGCAAAAAGGGGAGAACAAAAGACAAAGTAAAAGAAAGAAGTTAGCAAGCATATTAGGGTTAGCCATAGGGAAAGTTAAAAAAAAAAATATATATATATATATATATATATATACGTAAAGGTCAAAGCATAATTAGAGATGACGTACTCTCCACTTAAGGTTGTCTTTCTCTTACTGCCTCGTGTCCTACTGGAAATGGGAGCATCTGTAGGTGGCCGTGGAATGGCAGGTTTGGACTTGCTTGCAGACTTAAGCTTAGTAGGACCCTTCTTGCCCGGCGCAGGAACGTTCCTCACTTTAACTTTCTTCTTCCAACCTGGAGGATAATCACCGATGTGCCAATACCACCCTCTCTTCTCCTCATCCCACTCAAGGATGGTAGACCGACTCTGCTTCCTAGCATATGCTAACATGGACTTGGAGGGCAAAAGCAACCGAGGATTAGCCAAAATAATTGCACTAAGCCCATCAGGAGGAATGAGGGAGAAACCACGACTATCCACTAATTCTTGCTCAAATGAAGTCATCATTGCCTGCCAATATCCATGCATGGCAGGAGTACGTAGACCCTCCCTCAATAAGCCTAGAACAGTAACTAAGTGAAGCGCTGGCTCCAGAATTCAAAGGCAATATGTCATAGGAAGGGTCGAACAAAAGTAGGGGACTCCATAAGAAAAGAAAGGTCATCAGGAATGTCCTGGTCTAATCCAAACTGTCTTCTCACTTAGTTGGCAGGATAATGAACAAACCTGATGCCTTCGTCGACCAAGTAAGGCAACCACCCAACATTGGTGGCCACCAAATAAGTGATCCCTGTCTCATCAAAACCGGTCAATGGGTGGTACTCTCGGCAGTATCAACAAACAAACCCATAGTATAATCTACACATGTATAACCCGTACCAAAATTTCTGTAAGCTCTCCAAGAAAATTCAATGCCTTTATCAAAGGATTCAACGGCAAAATGGTCAACTGGCTTTAGACCGACCCAACGAAAAGCTAAAGGGAAATCAGACTCAAATCTGCCACAAAAATCAGTAATGGCTTACGGACATGACTGATACTTTTATTTAGCAAAACGAATAGGCCTACACTTTGACAAATGCTTAGAACAACACTCGTACAACAGCTGTTGCAAGATAATACTTGGCATTCCTGCTCATTCTCTTCTTCAACTCGGCCTTCACAGCCTCTTCTTCTGGAGAAAGTTCTAAAGTGGCAGGATCAACGTCGCCAAGGATAGGCAAGAGTAACTGGTTGGCCACGTCTTCTAGGGTCACGGTGAGTTCACCGCAGGAGAAGAAGAAGGTATGGGTGGTGGTACACCACTGGCGGACCAAGTGAAAGAGGTTGAAGAGGTCCTGGAAGTTGGATAAGCAGCAGGATGAAACGATGGCCTTCAAAACACCGGCCCACTGTAACAACCCCATGAAACCCGTGTTGGATAACTCACTATCTACCCATTCCCTCCAACCCAGGGTAGTACCCGACCCAAATTCAAAATGAATAGGCACGGTGAGTGAGATGCCTTGGCGAATAACAAGATCGGGGATCGAGGAGGCCAACGGGGCCCAAGAAACCTCCGTGTTTCACCAGCAAAGAGCGAGCCGCACACAGCTCGACGGCAGTGGCGCATAATTGCCAGGAATCTTTGGGAAATGAGGGTGGACATCGTAGTAGGGATCGATGAGAGGAGCATATTCACTGTCTGGAGCGCGCTGTGCTTCTTCCTCATCGGAATGGTCTGACTCGGAATCCACGACCTCCTTGCCTATTTCCTGTGCGGTGGGAGGATCGGAGATGGCCTCTTTTCCTTTACGGCGAGAAGAGCCTTGACTTTTCACCGACTTCATGATATAGAGATTTGATCAAAGTAAATGGGTGGAAGTGTTTAAGGAAGAGGAAGCGATGAAGAAAGGGGAATGAAGATACTATTTTGGAAAAGAAGAAGGAGTTTGTGTTTGGAGTACGAAGGGACTCTCTCTTAAATACCGAGGTCATTAATGCCGGCACAAAGGGAGGTAACGGGTCAGCCACCAGAAAGGGGATGAAATTAATGAAAGGGCGGCTGTGTTCTTGAATAACTGCTAATATGGGAAATTCGAAGAGACAACACTGTTCACAGCGAGAAAAGAAGGAAAAAAATCTATATATATGCGTATATATATATATGTGTGTGTGTGTGTGTGTGTGTGTGTGTGTGTAAGGAGGGGTCCACTGATCAAAAAGCTCGCGAAGAAAAGAAGGAAGAGAGGTAGAAAGGGCAGGAAAGTCTTTTATTCACATATGAACCACAGGAATGCTTCATATGTTCAAGGGGCTAAATGTTGATGGTCATTTTGAAAGTTAAAAAAAAAAAAAAAAAAAAAGGAGACCAACAACATGGGCAGAGTTGGTAAATAGGGAGAAAAAACCATTAAGCCAAAGCAGCAGGAATAATGGGTCACAGGTCTATAAAATAAGTAAATGGGCCTTGAGGAAGAAAACGGGCTCAAAAGAGCCTGAAAAGAGAGAAATAGCAAACCCATGGGCAGTATATGATGTAGAAAAGTGAGAATGGGCCATGGCAGGCCCGAAGTAATGTAATAAAGAAAGCAAGGGGTTAATGGCAAGCCTATGAACCCCAAGGATGAGGACAAGGTAATTGGGCCGAGGAAGCCTAATGGAGTAAATAAGAGCCCATGGGAATGTAGAGTTAGGAAAAGGGCCAAGGAAGCCCAAGAAAAGCAAACGAGCCAAGGATGCCCAAGAGAAAACAAATGGGACACAGGAGCCCGTAAGTAATGTGATGAAAAACCAATGGCCATACTGAGCCACTAGGGAAAGAATAAACGGTAAGCCCAAAGAGGCCTAGTAGGATTGGGTCAAATAAATGACACAGCAGGAATGATGGGGTAATATGGTAGAAAATGGTAGCAGTCAAGGAGTAGACTGAAAGAAGGCAAAGCCCAACATCAAACAAAGCTAGCTTCTAAGAGGAACGGACAATCAAAAAGCAGCCCACATAAAAGGTCAAGGACGGACGGCAGACTGTGCAAGCAAGCCTCCAGACCGCGGTGACCACATGAGCAGCAGACAGATTTTGGACATACATGAAAAGGAGGTATGCACAAAGCCCAGACATCACCAGCCTGTACCCAGCCAATATGGGACAGGTCATGGGTCAGAGGTAATAGGGCATGGTTTGGCGGTGGGGAGAGGAGAAAATCGATTTTGGGGTTCCTGCTCAAGCTCTTTTGGGGGATACATCCTGTTGGGATGACATACCACCCAAAAGAAGCAATGTTGAGTTGGAACCACTAGGTGCATGCCATGAGGGATAGGGAGAAAGAGTACCCACACCGTGGCAGGAAAGGGTGCCACAACAGACTAATAAACAAAATAGTTTTCCTTGTCTGGAGATAGGGAGTGGCACACAGACGGACCAGTGGTGGTCGGCAAGTATGACCAAACCAGAAAAAGGTGGTTAAGGGGTAAAATAGTAAAATTCAGTCACGGCAGGCACTATAAAAGGAGGCCCTTGCGATGCACAGAGGGGACAGAATCACGGTAACAAAAACCTCTAGGGAAAACCAGGAAATAGAAAAAACAAGTGTGGAGGAAAGAATGAAAAGATAAAAGGAAAATTAAAAAAAGGAAGAAAGAAATAAACAGAGAGAGTTAGATTGGCAGGCATGCACCAATAAGTTGATTCCCTCTCTCTCTCTCAAAATCCTGCTCCTTATCAGAAGCAAGAAGTTCATTTAGGCACCAACCATTCAGGTCTATTTCCCTCAAAGTGATTAATTTCCACGGCAGGATTTCCCAGGAGATTATTTGCTTTGAGAAGAAACGTTCTTCTCTCTATGGTTTCGATCTTGCAAATCAGACTTGATCTGATTTCTTTCTTTCTTTAATTAACCCATATACTACTCATTTATTCCCCTTACTTTCTTTATAAAAGTAATTGTTGTTAAACTGTGATTATTTTTCTTGATTTGGGATTATCTATTCACTTTAATTAAGGAGTCAAAGTGCTTTCTTTTGTCTTATTGTTATCATATCTGCCTGCCACGACTCATCTAAAACACCTCTACCTGCTGTAAGCATGCTCTTGGCAAACAAGGCATAGTTTGCGCATAAGCCAGACCAATTGAGTTGCAGTTGGACCGGTCTCAACTCCCTTACTCAGAACACTTGAGCCTAGTACCGCCTAGCCCAATATCACAAAAAATGCCCACTACACTTACTCATCATAAACAAGAGTCACAAAGCTTACTTGCTTAGTTGTGCATAGAGATGCTCATCTAAGCTACAAAAGATACAAAGTTTAGAAAACTTTGTTTCAATGGCCATCCAAAGTACACAAGTACCAATGTACACATAACACACTGTTTTGTATTTTTTTTTTCAATTTTTTATATCAAAAACAAAATAAACGAAATTAAAAACAAACAAACAAAAACATGTTAAACAAAGCAAAGCATAAAACTAGACTAACTCGAAATAAAAGCAAAAAACACAAGTTATGCAAAAACAAAAACATGAAGAGAGAGAAGAAAGTGATAGAATCACTTGGAGCCATTTTCCTTCCACGCCTTGGAAGAACCTTTCCGTCTAGCAAATCCTTAATCTGGCAGTGATAGAGAAGAAATAAAATCGTTCATGTTTAAAAGGAACATAAGGGCCTTGAGGAGATCTCCAAGGGGAGCAAGAGAGGATTTAAGCTGATTCTGGCTTCCAGATGCTATCATGTCGTTGCTTTGTTGAGTGGCTAACCACTTATAGCAATTTGGTCGAGTATTACCGGCAACCCCATAATGATGACAGAGATGCTGCTTCTTCTGTTTAGGCTTTTGAGAGTTAGCCTTCTTAGCCCTAGGGTTTTTAACTTCTTTCTTATCCTGCTTAAGGGGTGCTCCTAAGATAGATTTACCCTTGTCTATGTTCTCACTAGCTAAATCAGTTTTAACATCATTATTCTCAATTTCAACATTATTGTTAGGAGGAACAAAAATAGTAGTACTAGTAGAAGCAATATTAGAAGAAGAGAAACCATACCCTAAACCTGTTTGATTAGAAGCATATTTTTGAAGACTGAGCATCTCATCGAGCTTTGCACTTGAAGTCCTCTCCAATTGAGCTCTGACTTGAAATAGTTCCGCTTCAAGTTTCTTGGTTTTCTCAGCCAAGAAATTGTTTTCAAACATTAGTGCTCCAATATTCTGATTTGCTTCATCAAACTTTGTGGAAAGCTCTTCACAATCAAGTTCCACATCACTCAGCTTCTTGGTGGCTAGCCTATAAAGTTTCTCATGCTTCTCAGAAACTTTGTACAATTTCTCATAGGCTATATGGATATCAACTTGATCATCCATCTTCTCGAGCTTAAACTCCACCAAGTTCTCTTCTTCATCCACGTCTTCAGCAATCCCCTCTGTAGGATTGATAGTGGCAGTGAAGGTATTCAAGATTTCATCATCCTCATTGTCGGAATCATCCTCAAGCTTAGTGTCGCTCAAACTAGCAGCAAGTGCCTTACTTTTCCCAATGCTTTTGAGATATGTAGGACACTCTTGTTTCATGTGATCGAAGCCTTGACACCCAAAGCACTTTGGTCCTATGGGAACAACGTACTAATCGCCATCCCTAGCATCCTTCTTCCCTTTGTCTTAACTCTTGAACTAAGAAGAACTGGATTGCCTATGGTCCTTGTCGAAGCCCTTTCCATTTTCATTCTTCATAAACTTCTTGAATTGCTGGGTGATGTAGGACTTCATCTTAGAATCTTCATCGTCTGAAGACTCATCAGTATCACTGCTCTTGGCTTTCAATGCCATGCTCTTGCCTTTACCTGACTTGCCAATTCTTATTAACCCTAGCTTGTAGGTCTACAAATTACCAACCAACTCTATCAAAGGAATCTTGTCAAGATCCTTTGATTCCTTGATCACCGTAATCTTGGCATAGAATGTCTCAGGTAGAGATCTGAGAACCTTTCTCACAATCTTAGGTTCAGGAATGGTTTCCCCAAGATTGAAAGCTGAGTTCACTATGTCCTTAAGCTTGGCATAGAATTCATCAAATGACTCATCCTCCTCCATCTTAATCTCTTTAAAGCTTATAGTAAGCCTCTGAATCTTTGAATCTTTGACAGCCTTGGTTCCCTTATAGGTTGTTTGAAGAATGGTCCATGCCTCCATAGCAGTTTTAGTAGAGGATATCTTCTTGAATTCCTCATTAGTGACCGCATTGAATAAAGCATTTCGGCTTGGTCCAGCCTATCTTAACAATGTATGTCAATAATGGTCACAAGACCTATGTACAAGAATAAATGTATCTAAAGTAGGGAAAAGAAAAAAAAAAGATACAAATAATCCTCACTACATCCCTTAGATATCAACACTCCTCTTAACAAAATGGTCCTATGCTAACTGTCCCCCTAAGAATGACTACTCTCATATCCAAAACTACTCATTTGTGTCACGAGTGACAAAGGGTAAGAGTGTCAAGTAGACATCTCATCTGTACCAGAAGAGCTAGCATCTCCATCATCATCATCCTCAGAAGTATCATCATCATCACCATCATCATCATCAACCTCAGCCTTACAAGCCGCTAGAGGAGGTCGCGAAGAATCCTTAGGAGCAAAACCACCCATAACTGCCTGCCGTCGTGCTATATGGCTGACACAAATGTTCACTTGATACAACTCAGTATAGAGTGTATCAAGGCGAGCTTCCATGCACTGAAGCTGCATCATGATGTCTCCTAGAGTCACATCACCAATAGAAGAGGAAGGAGCAGATGTGGATGGAGCCGAACAAGAGGAAGAAGCTGCTGACCCAAATTGCTTTGACCTAAATTGCGCCTCGCTACATTTAATGGTAGCGTAGTATATGGAACATATATAAGAAAAGGTGGTCAGAAGCTAGAAAGGGAACAGAAAAATGGCGTAAGATCCTTGGCCTTCAATGCCATGCCACCTTAGTAGTTTTAGTAAAGGATATCTTCTTGAATTCCTCATTAGTGACCGCACTAAATAAATCATTCAATGCTTTGCTGTTGAAATTTGTCGCCTTCATCTTAGTATTATCCCAATTGGCCAGCGCTTCCTTCAACTTGGTCTAGCCTATCTCAATAGCTTGCCACACTTTCTTATCTAAAGATTGCAAGAAAGCTCTCATGCATACTTTCCAGTAAGCATAGTTAGTGCCATCAAATAAAGGAGGTACAATTAATGACTGTCTTCTATCCATGACAAACAGGGGTCAATGGATCAATACAGCAAAGATTAACCTTAATCAGAGTGTGCCTGCTCTGAGACCACTTGATAGGCCAAAAACGTAATGACCCTTTGCGATGAATTAATTGATTAATTAGCCAAATTTATTAATTAATCAATTTAACAAACAAAGCGCGTGGTAGCATAAACAAATCACTAATTAAACTAAGTATGTAGCGGAAAATAAATTGACACAATGATTTGTTTACGAATAGGGAAAACCTACATGGCAAAAACCCAACCGAGTGATTTTAAGGTCACCACTCCCGAGAATCTACTATTATCAAAACAAGCGATTACAAGTAATGGAATCCCAGTATCTTATACCAACCCATAGTTGAACCCTTACACCAATACCCAATTGGACTTGTTCTGTAGTGACAATCCCTCCTTGTAATGCACTGCTCCAAGTACGTGACTAACCAATTGCGCGGACCCTAGTATGCGACTTCAATCACCAACTAGAGAAGGTTGTTGGCTGCAACGTTCTTCAGTCATGATGAAGGTCCAGAAGTTGCTTGGTCACAAAACGCTTCGATGCACAAACACAGCAACTTCTACACAAGAACGATGAACTAGGGCAAACGCTGTCTCCGGTCCCAATTTGCTTGAACAAACTTTGCTTAACACTTATGCAACTTGTGTCACCTTTAACGGCCCTTAAAATAATCCTTTTATATGTCTAGGGCTGTGAGAAAAGAAAACCCAAACACATAATCACATATTAGAGTCAAAACAGAACTGAAAATCAGTTTTTCATAAACCTCGATAGATAGACATCTGTCAAGAAGCTGTCGAGCCATGGGGCTGGAACAGCTCTTCAAGCTCGATAGATACAAGTTGTCGAGCTTTAATGGCAGGCACTTTTCAGACTTAAATCTTGGACAAACTTGCATGGCTTCAACACTTGATCTTGAAACACTGTTTCTTGAAGTATTAAACACATCCTAGATCTACCCAAATACGAGTAAAGTGCATTTTGTCAAAGGCCAATTACATAAAATGGTAACATATGTTCCTAACAAGTGAATCACATATGTCCTAACATAAATATATAAAAGAGGATTTTCCTCTTTGGACTGGACTTTTATGTGATTCAAAAATACTTCTAAACCTTACTTTAATAGGGAAAAAACTTGAGAGCAACCTGGTAAAAACTAAAAATATATCTTCAACTCCACTTAAAATGCCTACAAAATAGGACACTCTCTTACTAATCCAAGTCTTCCAAAAAAAAAAAAAAAAATTATGACACTAGACCAAAAATAAATAAATAAAGCCTCATCGCATGCGCAATGCGAGTGTGAAGAGGCTAGTGTGTGTGTGTATATATATCTTGAAATCCTCTATTAAAATCTTGTCGTGTCATATTTTCTTGAAATGGTGGAATAGATATTTCCATACAACTTCAATTATAATAAATAAAAATCATTCTATTAATGACTATCATAAACTGAAATTAAATTGAATAATTTTACAAAATTGTAGAATATTTAACAATACAAATAACATCATAATAAATGCAAATTATCAACTACTATAATGTTCTAATTTCATATTTAGAAAAAAAAAAGGGAGATAATCATTACTTTAATTTCAGTTGATTTCATAATAGTGTACAACAAAAAAAATTCATGTGTTATAATTCTGCACATTATTATTCTAGTATAAATTTTATAATTAAGTACATGTTGACATTTTATTCTGTATTTAAACCTCCATTAAAATATTCTCATATTATATTTTCTTTAAAAGATAGAATAGATAATTTTATATACATACACATACATACACAACTATAAGAAATATTATTATACTAATAAATGTCATAATTATTAAATTTAATATTTGGACAAAACATAATGGAGAGAATCCGATCTTACAATACTTTACGACACATTTCATTAGTCGAAAAAATCTGATCAAACAAAATTTATTCTTGCCATATATTCACATAATGTCTCTATATATTTAACTGTATAGTTGTTCACTACCAAACTGCACCTTGTCTCACTTCTCTTTCTTTGGCAAAAGTCAACAACAAACCTAAATCATGAGAACTCTCTCTACCTATATCCTTTGTTTGCTTGTTCTCTGCCTTACTGTCAGTGCACACTTTACACAAAACTTCATGCTCTTCGGCTTTGTTAGTTTATATAAGACAGATATTTCCTATTATTTAAAGATCCACCATTATACTCTTTACCTTTATTAATTTTATAGGACCATTGTATCTCCTTACGATTTCTCATCTTTTGTTCCTCTGATAGTTATGGCTATAAGAAAACTATAGCATCTTATAAATATTTAAGAGTATTGTTTTAATCAAGGAAAAAAAACTTATTTAAATTTCTTTTTTTTCATATATATTTTTTAATTTGCTATCTGACTGGTTTTAGACCCCTTAAAACAACCAGATTGGTTAGCCTAGATTAATTAGCCAAGTTGTTACTTAGTCAAATTAAGTAATTCTAGGTTAAAGCAATCAAATAATCATATCAAACATATAAAGCAGCGGAATAATAAATAACACAAGATATGATCACCCAGGAAACCACACGGTAAAAACCTGGGGAGGATTTGACCTAGCTATCCTCAAGGTAAACCTGAATCCACTATGCGAAAGAATCGAAGTTCATACAAAAGGACTACAAGCACCCCGCTCGACTTCCTAATGCTACCCACCAGTAGAACTTACTAATACGACCACGTGCAAGCTCCGAATCCACGGACTCCTTCTTTCTTGGATTCTTCAATCAGCTACAAGCACCCACGCTTGATATTCTTTAAGCTTAAATTGGTAGCAACCAAGTTGATCATCAAGATGTTGAAGTAATCTCTATCTCGAAAACCCTAAGCTTTGTGTAAAGGAAAGCTCCTCTAGATCTCATAAGAGATTTACACAAAACCGCAATGTATGAGCAATAATACAACTGGAGCAACTCTAAAAACGTGGCTAGGGTTTTTCTTTATATACCTAGGGTAAAAATAGAAAACCCAAAACATTTAATGAGTTAGGGCTGAGCTGGAATATTTTGCAGAAAAACATTCTGCCCGAGATTCGATCAATTGAGCCTTTCCTTCGATCGATCGAGCCAGGCCGAAATGCACCAATGCATCTGCAGCCACTCGATTCCAACTTTACATGAAAGACCCAACTTTGAGCAAGTCTAAACAAGACTAAATAACCTGTTTTGATCATGGTTTGCCAACAATACAAATTAGAGTTCTAAATACATAAAATCCTAAATCTTTAGAACCTAACAAACTCCCCCTTTGGCAATCCGTGACAAAACACATACTAAAAGCTCAAAGTTTACAATAAAAAAGCCCTTTACAAAATAATGCTCATAAAATCAAAATTCAATCCTAACTACTATCCATCAGTTGCAAGTGTAGACAGCAGCTCAATTGAATCAACCTGTATATTCCTGAAATACTCAACAAACGCATAAACGCATGGGTGACAAAAAATAGTTTATAAACTGGTATAATATTCTTGTATGATTCACACAACACATAGTAAGGAAATATATCAATGAATAACTCATAGAATATAAATCAATAAACAGTGAATCCAAAGAAACAAGAATCAAATAAAAAATCATGTATATCAATCAATGTTACTCCCCCTAACATGAATATCCCAAAAATGATATACAAAGTGAAGCGCCTAAAAACAATCTACTCCACAAAATAAACAAAAATCTCCCTAACTACAAAAATCTCCTCTACAAACTCTACTTCCCCTTTTTGTGACGGAATGCCAAAGGGCAATCACAATCCATCATCAAAAGGAGGTGGTGACGGCGAACGCAAATGCGCTAGATCAGCTCGCAAAGCTCGGATCTCATCAAAAAGGTCCACCAAAAGCTGGCCATGAGCCGCCTGAACAGTCATGACAGTCTCCAAAGTACGAAGGATATCAGAGTCAGCCGATGGAGGTGGAGGAACAGCAGCAGGAGCAGTAGCATCAGGATCAGGAACAGCCTCACCAGCAGGACCTGTAGAAGAAGAGGGAGGAGGTGCGGACCCAGAAGGCTCAGACCTAGGGTGTTTAGAGCCAGCTCGAAGGTGAGCAGCCCTCTGTCTAAGAAAAGACGCACCTAAGGGACCGATGACATGCACAGGCTCCGAGGAAGGGAAATCCTCTAAACCTAAATAAAGAAGAATCCTATGGATGAAAATAGGATGAACAAGTGCATGAGCAGAAGATGAACTCCTATACACTTCGTTCAAAGAACGAAGGAACAAGTGGGGAAAACTAATAGGAGCATCAGTGACCAGAGCGTACAAAAATACACACCGCTCGAGAGGAATGGTGTGAAGATGAGAAATGGGCCAGATGGAGTGACACACTATCCTAAAGAAAAGATAGTGAAGCTCAGAAAGCTTAGCAGTAGTGATCCGAGGATCAGAACCCCACTGGATAGTAGACCCAGTGATGTAAGAAATAACATCACTCAAAACTGGAGACTCATCATAGGGATAGACAGGGTGCTGTACCAAAGGTACCCCTAGAGCATCAGCCACTACCTTAGGAGTAATGGAGTACTCTACGCCTCGTATCCAACTCTTAACAAGAGTGTTGGAATCATAGATGCGGATAGAGATGTTCGAGTAGAACTCTCTAATCAAGGTAGCAGGTGGAGGAGGATCAGAAATATCCACCAAGGGTAACCAGCCCCGACGCTCTAGATTTGCCCTAATGGCAGGATCAAGCTCATCAAGAATGACAGAACGCTCAGACCAAATTTTCCTCTTAAGATTCAACTTATCATAAATCTCTTGATTTTTCTCACTTGGAAATTTCTCACGGTCAAAGGGAGGAGGGGATGGGGAAGAGGCGATGACAGTCCTACGAGCTCTAGTTTTCTTAGGCATGATGCTAAGGAAAGGATAGAGACACAGAGAAAACCAAAAAAAATAAAAAACCAAGGGCAGACTACAAGTTAGCACAAAAAAAATATAGAGCAAAAATCTATATGATGCATGAATAGTTAAAATGACATGATGCATGTACTAATGCAGTAAACAAAGTTCAAAATTAAGTTCAATTGCACAAAATTGGCTTGAGCATAGAGTTTCTAACAAAAACCCCAAAAATTTGAAAACCACTTGAAAATTTTTGAAGTACATGGATAAATTGAGCGTTACAAAACATTACACATAGATTATAATGCCCAATTACATCCAATCAACAAGCCAATTTCATCAATTACAACTCAATTTAACAAAATCCCCAATTCGGAACTTGAACATAAACCCTAGAATTTCAATTTCTCACAAAAACCAAAATTGATCAAATTAAAGTATGATAATCAAGCTTATAACATGTCCCCATCAAAACCCATTGATCAATTGCACAAGAATTTGCTCGAAACATCAAAAATCCCAAAATAGAGAGGTCCAAAAATTTGAGTGAAAATGCATGAAAAATGCAAATAAACTCAAAAAGGAGGGGCAAAAGAGACTTACCGGCTTGAGGAAAGCGAATTCTTGCAAAAAATTTGGAGGAAAACGACAAAAAATCACTGTAGATCCGTACCAACTCGGAGAGAGAAAGAAAAGTTTGAAAAAAACTTTTGAAAAGTCAGTTGAATTAGTCCAAAAAACTGTTTTTAAAAAGCTGATCCACGATCAAAAATTACTTTCGATCAATCGAATCACTCCGAAATTTTATAAAAGAAATTTTAAAATTTTCAATCGATCGAAAAACAGACTGGATCGATCGAAACAGGCAGCGGATCACAGTATTTTCAGAAAAATTCCAGTTTTGAAAATCTCAAACCAATTTTTTTTTCTAAAAAACACTCCTCAAAAGCAACGAAATCAATGAACCACAATGCATGAGTATGAGATGAAATGGAATGATTTTTCAAAAACCCAAATTTGTAATCCCAGTTTCTCCAAAGAAAGTTTCAGGCAGTTCTTCTTTCAATTTCTCATGCAAAATAATGTTTTGCATAAATCTCAAGATATTTTCAAACTTGGTTGGTCAGACCAAAAACACACACAATAACATGTACAGTGTTTAGCAAAGAGTAACTCGTGTAGTGTGTGCAAACTAGCAAAAGCTTGAGAAACATGTGAGGTGATATGTGTATAGTAATCAATCACAAAGTCTACAAAATTCATCACATAGAATTTAAAAGAGACTATCACCTAAAGAGTTACATCATATAACTCTCACATCTCCTAGAACATAAGCTTGCAATCATGTAAGTTTCTTGTATTTAGCCTCTTAATTATGGAATTTGGCATCAAGCCTAATAGTACACACCAGTTTGAATTAAGTGAATTGGCATCAAGCCTAATAGTACACACTAATTTTAAGCATTAAGCAATTAAGCCGAGGCTACACCTTATGTTCATTTTGTGCATGTGCTACCATTTCTCGAGCACAAAATCTTATGATATGCACTAAGGTGTTCATGATTGGCTAGTGAACAGTGGTGAGATGGTTATTTATACCTTTCTCAAAAGAATCTAGTTCGACAGTCAAATAACATGTGACTTCAAGATTAAGACAAAGTGATAAACACCATAAACATCTTTCCCACACAACATGCACCACAAAGTTTCAACTAGTCAAGTGCAATAAAAAAGCTCATCAAAGCTAAACAAGGTACATAAAACATGTTATGTGTAAATAAAATGACCAACCTTGTCTTCAAAGACCAAGAAAAATAGTGCCAAACACAATTTGCTTTTTTCCTTTATTTATATATTTATTTTATTTTAAAGAGAAAACAAATAAAACCTAGAATGTAATGCATGAATGTAATGCAATGCAAATCCTAGAAAAAGAACACAAAAACACAAAAACCAAAGAACAATGGTCACTAAGGAATAAGCAGTGAAGCACAAGGACCAAGAAAGCCACAAGAGACTAAGGACACCGAAGCACACCAATCACTTGACGAAGTGTCTCAAACTTACTTCCGTCAAGCGGTTTGGTAAAGATGTCAGCATTTTGACTATCAGTAGGGATATACTCAAGAACAACAATTTTCTTTTCAACCAAGTCCCTAATGAAATGATATCTAAATTCAATGTGTTTGGTCTTAGAGTGCTGAACAGGATTCTTAGATATATCTATAGCACTAGAATTATCACAATAGACAACCATGGTGTCTTGAGGGATCCCATAATCACTCAACAACTTTTTCATCCAAAGGAGCTGAGAACAACAACTCCCAGCAGCAATGTATTCTGCCTCAGCAGTGGATAAAGAAACAGAATTTTGCTTCTTACTCATCCAAGCCACAAGATTGGCTCCTACATAAAAACACCCCCCCAGTGGTGCTTTTTCTATCATCAGCATTCCCAGCCCAATTAGAATAAAAAAACCCAGTAAAAGACAGATTAGACTCTTTGCTATAGAATAATCCATAGTCACAGGTTCCACTAACATACTTTATAATTCTTTTAACAGCATTTAAATGAGAAACCTTAGGATTAGACTGAAATCTAGAGCAAACACCAACACTGAAGGATATATCAGGCCTACTAGCAGTCAAATACAAAAGACATCTTTTCACCAGATTTCTTGCATACTTGGCCTGATTTATGTAGATTCCTGACTCTGTCTGCTTTACCTGCAATCCCAAAAAATAAGTCAGTTCACCAACCATGCTCATTTCAAACATTGCCTTCATTTCATCTGTAAAAGAATGAGCAAGAGAATCATTAGTAGCACCAAATACAATATCATCTACATAAATTTGAGCTACAACAAAACCATTCTTATCCTTTCTTATGAAGAGAGTTGTATCTGCAGATCCCCTTTTGAATCCATGCTCAGTGAGATATGCAGTCAATCTGTCATACCAAGCCCTAGGAGCTTGTTTCAACCTATAGAGAGCTCTCTTCAATTTGTAGACATCATCTGGTCTGTGAGGATCAACAAAGCCTTTAGGTTGCTCAACATATACTTCTTCTTGTAGCATCCCATTCAAGAAAGCACTCTTGACATCCATTTGATACAGCTTGAAGTTTAGGTGACTTGCTATGGCCAATAGTATCCGGATGGATTCTAACCTAGCCACTGGTGCAAAAGT
Organism: Quercus ilex subsp. ballota; assembly: GCA_032727855.1. NCBI lineage: Eukaryota > Viridiplantae > Streptophyta > Magnoliopsida > Fagales > Fagaceae > Quercus > Quercus ilex. Next base: position 93,826,076 of record CM064911.1, on the reverse strand, counting down.
CTCATCAAAATCAATTCCTTCCACTTGTGTGTACCCTTGTGCAACAAGTCTTGATTTGTTTCTGATCACAGTGCCATGTTCATCTGACTTGTTCTTAAAGATCCACTTAGTTCCAATGACATTCACACTTTTCGGTCTAGGGACTAGTTCCCACACATCATTCCGAATGAATTGATGAAGTTCTTCATGCATGGAATTTACCCAATCAGCATCTTGAAGTGCTTCATCCACTTTCTTCGGTTCAAATTAAGACAGATAGCATGAATGAGTAATCACATTCAAAGCTTTTGATCTCAATCTCATGTTATCATTCAGACTACCCAATATATTTGAGGATGGATGATTAAGTCTCACTCTAGAGGATGGACCTTTTACTAAAGATGTGGAGGTACCTTTCTGTTCAGATGGAGGACTGAGCTCACATTGTACCTATTGATGTTCACAAACCGGTGTGGATGGTTCTGAATTTGATGGTACTAAAACTGTATCATTTAACACCAACAACCCTTCCTCACTATGTTTCACAACATACTCAGTAGGAAGAGAATCATCAACTTCTAAAGCCTTATCATGAGCAAGAGCAGTGCTTTCTATAGGTGCTTCTGAACACACTTCATCATTTATCACAACATTTGAAGATTCCATGACTGTTTTGGTTCTTAGATTGTACACTCTATATGCTCTACTAGTGGAAGAGTACCCTAGAAAATATCCTTTGTCACTTTTGGCATCAAACTTTTCTAGATTCTCTCTATCACGTAGAATGTAGCAGTCACTGCCAAATATTCTGAAATATTTGACAACAGGCTTCTTTCCTCTCCTGAGTTCATAGGGAGTTTTCTTAGAATCAGGTCTGAAGTACACACGATTGAGGGTATGACAAGCGGTGTTGACAGCTTCTCCCCAAAAGGATTTTGGCAACTTTTTGTTGTGTAACATGACTCGTGCCATCTCCTGTACAACCCTATTTTTCCTTTCCACAATCCCATTTTGTTGAGGTGTCTTGGGTGATGAGAACTCTTGATGAGTGCCTTGATCATTGCAGAAAGTGGCAAGCTTGGTATTCTCAAATTCTCTACCATGATCACTTCTTATTCTGGCTATCACAGTATCTTTCTCAACTTGCAACTTCTTACACAGATGTATCATCTTCTCTGGAGCTTCCGCTTTATCTTTCAAAAGCACAACCCAAGTATATCTAGTAAAATCATCTACAACAACTAGAATATACTTCTTTCCACCCAAACTTTGAACTCTGGCAGGACCCATTAGATCAATGTGCAGTAACTCTAGAGGTCTTGAAGTTTGAACACTAGTCACAGACGGATGCTTGGATTTCACTTGTTTACCTATCTGACATGGCCCACAAATGCACTTCTCTATCTTCTCAAACTTAGGTAAACCTATAACTGCTTCACACTTGGAAATCTTCTCTAGCTACTTATGACTGGCATGTCCCAATCGTTGATGCCACAAATCAACTTGATCAATTTTAGCACTAAAGCACTTGTTGTTCACACTTGGTGTTATACCATAACAGTTGTCAGCAGTCCTTACACCAACACACATACAGTCACCTCCTCCATCAAGTATCTCACATTCGTACTTGGTGAAAAGAACATTTAATCCGTTGTCGCAAATCTGGCTTATGTTGAGTAAGTTTGCCTTCAGTCCGTCAACATACCAAACATCTTCAAATACTGGCAGTCCTGGAATATCCATAGTTCCAATACCTCTAATCACAGACTTGCTCCCATCTCCAAACGTGACGGTTCCTATCTTTCCTTCAAAAAGAGTTTTGAACAAACTTTTGCTTCCTGTCATATGCCTGGAACAACCACTATCCAAATACCAAAGACAAGAATCACGTGCCTTTAAGGCGGTTAAAGCAGTATAGCATAAATAATTCTTATCACAAGTGATTATGCCAATATATTGAAGGAAAGATTTGATAGAGACAACAAGAGGCAAAGACAACAAGTAGACAAGTTGATATATAAGCAGAATAATTTTCCAAAAATCCATAACAGCAGGGGTCAAGGATCAGCTCAGAGATCAAAAAATCTCTTACAAGAGAGCTACCTGCTCTGATACCACTTGACCGATTTTAGACCCCTTAAAACAACCAGATTGGTTAGCCTAGATTAATTAGCCAAGTTGTTACTTAGTCAAATTAAGCAATTCTAGGTTAAAGAAATCAAATAATCATATCAAACATATAAAGCAGCGGAATAATAAATAACACAAGATATGATCACCCAGGAAACCACACGGTAAAAACCTGGGGAGGATTTGACCTAGCTATCCTCAAGGTAAACCTGAATCCACTATGCGAAAGAATCGAAGTTCATACAAAAGGACTACAAGCTCCCTGCTCGACTTCCTAATGCTACCCACCAGTAGAACTTACTGACACGACCACGTGCAAGCTCCGAATCCACGGACTCCTTCTTTATTGGATTCTTCAATTAGCTACAAGCACCCACGCTTGATATTCTTTAAGCTTCAATTGGTAGCAACCAAGTTGATCATCAAGATGTTGAAGTAATCTCTATCTCGAAAACCCTAAGCTTTGTGTAAAGGAAAGCTCCTCTAGATCTCACAAGAGATTTACACAAAACTGTAATGTATGAGCAGCAATACAACTGGAGCAACTCTAAAAACGTGGCTAGGGTTTTTCTTTATATACCTAGGGTAAAAACAGAAAACCCAAAATGTTTAATGAGTTAGGGCTGAGCTGGAATATTCTACAGAAAAACATTCTGCCCGAGATTCGATCGATTGAGCCTTTCCTTCGATCGATCAAGCCAGGCCGAAATGCACTAATTAATCTGCAGCCACTCGATTCCAACTTTACATGAAAGACCCAACTTTGAGCAAGTCTAAACAAGATTAAATAACCTGTTTTGATCATGGTTTGCCAACAATACAAATTAGAGTTCTTTTAGGACCATGTATTTTCGCCCCATACAGTTACTAAAAAAAGAACAAACAAAAGTAATGTTTTGTAAGATATGCCCAAACTCAGATTGAGTCATACTGCCACAATTGATTGAGTTAATAATGACTTCTGAATCACCTTCAATTATCAATCTTCGAAAACCCAACTCCTTTGCAAATTAAAGAGCTTGGCGCGCTGCTAGCACTTTCACCATCTCCACTAAAGCAAGTAGTGGAATATGTTGTGTTAAAGCAGCCATAACCAATTCGTCATCATTATAGATTATAATACCAAGGCCAACCTTGTTTTCTTCTACAAAGAGTGCTCCTTCAAAGTTAAACTTTAAGTAGACCTGACAGTGGAGGATGCCATCTAACTGACCTCGCTATGCATAGGATCTTGGTGTGGATTGGACGCAGTTGCTGGTACTCCGGAAGACCTTCACAAGCCATAGAACCGATCTTTGCCAATGGGACCCTGTCTTCCTCTAGTTAGAGTTTGTTTCTACGCATCCAAATCAGTGAAGTCGTCCATGCAAACAGAGCAAAGCGAGACCTGTCCTGTTGTGCCGACTATTATTTGGACAAAACATAAATGAAAGAATCTAATCTTATTATTCTTTATGGCACATTTCACTAGTTGAAACATCCAATCAAACATAATTTATTCTTGCCATATATTCATGTAATGTCTCTATATATTTAAATGTATTGTCATTCACTACCGAACTACCCCTTGTCTCACTTCTCTGTCATTGGCAAGATTCAATAAGAGACCTAAATTGCGAGAACTCTCTCAAGAAAGTCAATACCGTACCAATACTGAACCAATTCCGGTCGTACTGGGGAAATATACCATGCAGGCTATTAAATCGGTACTGGTACTCCTTCAAAATGTACCGGAAAAAATACCAGGTTATACCGGCCTATATAGGTCGGTATTGGCATTTCGGCTGATACAATAAAAAAAATTCTTTAAGAATATTTTATTTAATCTAATATATTGGTTAATGTAATTAAGCTAATACATAGGCTTATAAAATATGTGGATTTTAATTTTATGTTGATAAACATAAAAATTCATAAATTCATACTTACACAAACAATACAAATATATATTTATGTATAGAAATATATAAATAGCAATAATCGAGAAACGGTACACCAAAATATTTCATTTCTTTGGCCAAACCGAAACAATCTCTAATACAAAATTGACTCTATTTTTCTACATATATCCTTTATTTGATGATTCTCTTCATTACTATTGGTACGCTCTTCATTCAAAACTTCATGCTCTTCTGCTTTGTTAGTTTACATATAAGTTAGATATTTTCTGTTATTAAATCACCCATCATATCTCTTTACATTTTTAATTTTATAGGACCATCATATCTTCTTACAATTTCTCACCTTTTGTTCCTATGTATAATTGTGGCTATAAGAAAATTATATCATCTTATAAATATTAGAGAGTATAATTTTAATCAAGGTAAAACACCTGTTTGCTACTAATATATTGTCTCTATTTTTTATTTTGTCTTCAAGTTTCATAACTTTCATTTTTTTGTCCTTATTTTTTTAAATTTGCTATCATTTTTCTTATCCCAACCATCATATCACTTACAGAAAAGTCTATTTTTAAACTAACAATGTAGTTGATTAGCCATTTAGGCATTTTTTGTAGGTGGAATGGCAGTGGGGGCCAAAATAATAGCAAAATTAAAAAACCCAATAGATAGCAAAATGAAAAATATAAAGATCAAAATAAAACTTGTAAAATCTTGAAAACCAATTTTAAAATAGGGTTAAATAAAATATAGTAACTAGAAAGGTGTTTTTTTTTTTTTTTTTTTTTTTTGCCTTTTAGTCTATGGCTTTTAAAAGTTGTTGATTTTAAAGAATGAACTAAATAAGGATAACCCTTTTTTTTCTCATAATATTACGTTCAATATGTGCACATCGCAATCAATATGTGCATAACCAATTTATGGATATGCAGCCTTTATGGGACTAGAAATATGGTCTATTAAAAAGTACAACCACAAAAAGGAAAACCCCTAAAAACTTTTTCAGGAGTTGATAAAATTAAAATACTTTACAAGTACAATAAAAAACTCTCTCTCTCTCTCACACACATACACACAAAGAGAATACCGAACCATTTTTATTCACAGTAGTATTATATGTGTGTGTATTTGTTATAAGTGGAAGACAAGGATTCGAAATCTAGTTCACCTTATAAGGAACACCATATAATATCAACGAGTTACAAACCTCTTGACATTTATCTAAAGTTGTTAAGATGATGTGATAACAAACCAACCATGATAAGATTGTTTAATTATAAGAATTATATTCTAATTAAATTATATTCAATCATGATTATAGGCAGTGATGAGTCAGAAATTTACGATCATCATTAAGATGATACCGTCATTAACCAAGAGATGATGGTAGGCATTTATTACGCTCATTGATGACAACACGTAACAGACGGAGCAACTATCACAAAATGAGGTGTGAACTTTAGACAAAGATTTTGTAATGCACTAGCCGTTGAACATAAATATAGCAATTCATTGCCCATTGATTAGGAACTCAACTATAAAAGAAAAGGTAACAGAAGTTAAAGGTTGTTGATGCTCATTTTGAGGCCCAATAGCGGGAAGAAGCCCAACAATATGGGCGGAGAAGAGTTAGTGAATGGCTAGAAAAACCATTAAGCTTGGATGGCAACAACAATGGTTAACAAGCCCATAAAGTACACAAGTAGGCTTTGAAGAAAGTAGACAGGCCTAAAAGAGCCCGGAGAGAGAGATAGTAAAACCATGGGCGTTATGTGATGTAGCAAAGCAAGAATGGGCCACAACAGGCCCGTAGTAATGAAGTAAGAAAGTAGGGGGTTAATGGGAAGCCCATGAACCCCAAGTGTGAAGAATAAGGTAATTGTTCCAGGGAAGCCCAAGGGAGTTACTAAAAGCCCATAGGTATGCAGAATTAGAAAATGGGCCGACAATGCCCAAGGAAAGCAAATGGGCCAAAGATGCTCAAGGGGAAAGAAATGGGACAAAAGATCCCACAAGCAATGGAATGGGTCAAGAAAAGCCTAAAGTTGCATGAGTATAAAATGAATGACCATATTAAGTCATTGGGAGAAGAATAAGTAGTAGACCCAAAGAAACCCAACAAGCACAGGTCAAATAACACCACGGCAGGAACGGCAAAATGGCATGACAGAAAATGGTAGCAGGATTATGGAAAGAGCAAAGAATGGGCTCAAGAAGAGAAAGCCCACAATAGGGCAAGGTCCAGCCCTTGAAAAAAACAAGCTGTAAGGAATGAGAACCAGAAAGCAGTTCATGATTACAAGTGGTTAGTCCCTTTTATGCAAAACATACTTGATCAATTATAACTTCTGATTACAAAAAAACTGTTCTAACTTACCGTACTAAAAATTATATCTTTCTCGATAGTTACAACAACCAAGAACATGCTTAATTTAATTAAGACATGTGCACAATGCTATCTACTAGTAGTATCATACAACCCTTTATATTAAGACATTAGCTTGGGAGCCTAGAACATCAGCTTGTGAATTATGACTGAGCAAATTAGGTAGTAAGGACTAAGCTACTGAGCTACTTGGATTGATTACAACATTCTATTGCTAAGATAATTGGATTGACTATTGCATTCTACTACTAGATATTACATTAAATATACTATATCATTGCAATTTAACTTCACCATTTTTTAAACAAACAAGCCAAAGAGAAGCAATTTTTAGTCAATGGCAACTAAAAAAAACTTGGGTGACAGCAAATTTATGAAAAAACCTCTTCACCCACAATAAACAAAGGTGATGCATGACTTCAAGCTTCAATTCATGGTTCAATCCCATGAGATTTTAGGGGGCAAATTTGGGAATTTGTGGTTTGGAGGGCCAAAATAGTGTGTTCCAACAGTTCTAGAAAGTAGCTATGCATGAGGCTTGGCACGTCCATGGTTTTCTGAGATTCTAAAAGAGCCAATGCATAGCAATATTACAACTTGTTAGTCCATGTTGGACGTGTATAGGTAATTTCATGTGAGTATGTACATTATGAGAGATCTCATTTCATTATAGACGTACATCCCATCTTGTAAAGAAAGAAAGAGCCTTTGCCTTAGAGCTAGAAAACTCTCAACCCTCTTCTCCATTTCCCTCACCATTAATATATCTTTGAGAGAAATATTTTTATCACCTTCACCCACTACACAATCCCCTGAGTGTTGTGAGATTGAGTAGAAGGTTAGGAAATCATAGAAGCCATTACAAAAGCCATATCCATTTGGTGGATTTCCATTAGCTGCTCAACAGTGGTAACTTAGGCAAGCTAGTTAAAGAAAGGACGTCGGGAATTTGATTACTAGCAGAGCTTGGGGGGGCTCAAGTATATAGGTGGATATGGGCTTGGAGGGTTCACAATCTTACTTATGCTGCAACTATTCATCTAGTGGAGATTTTTCGATAGTGTGAACCGGGAATGGGTTTTTGTGCCTGGTTACTTGAGTTTTCCTCTTCATAAACACTTTCATGTGTTTAACTTTGGTTTGATTTATTTCCAAATTTTCATATTGCTATTTGCATGCTTTAGTTCATTCTTGAATATGTTTGCAATATGGCATTTGTCTAAAAATACGTATACTGGACTAAGTTGTAGTTTTAGTTTAAAAATGTTTAAGCTATAAAAATTGATTATGGGGGTTCTAAATATATGTCAAGATGTAATTATCATTTCTCAACATTTCACTGAAAAGGTAAATATAAATGAAGTAGGCTTATATTTGTCAATAAAACCCTGAGAGCATTGGTTTAGAAAATATTTTTAGAAACATTTTATGGAAAAAGGAAAAACGAATTTTTTTTTACAGCTTTTTATATTTTTCATAAAAATGGTATCAAAACATTTCTTTAATGGTTTATTAACAATTGCTCTAAGGGCACGCATTAACATTACATAATTTTCAATTAAATTATTAAAACAATAATTATGAATGTTAGTTTTTCATAAGAAAAACAATAATGTTATATTATTAAAAATATGTGAATAAGAGAGAGAGAGAGAGAGAGAGGTAACCAATGATGATTTTTGTAGAATTTTTATCTATAGTTTTTGAGCTATTAAGTTACATAAGGAATAACAAATACATACCTCTTAGCATACCTTAGGGATATATATACTTCTCAAAATGCATAATTTAGCAATAAGATCAGTCAATAAATAAGAGATCTTGTAACTCAATTAGCATTTTTTAGTATATATAACGAACACGTTAAGATTCAAATCGCCTCTCCTCAAACTATCGAATTATCCATATTTAGTAGGGTAAAATTAATGTTCTTGAATAAAATATGGGGAGGCCAAACCAAAACTCAACGTTGGGCTTTGAGATGATGCCCAAAGGCTTTCAGTATAGTGATAAGCCTATCCAAGTAAGAATAAAGGCTGAACCTTAGCAAGAACAACATTAAGGCCCAGGAAAACACTTCATGAGAGTTAATTAATAAATAAGTAGCTCTATTACAACAATGAAAGAAAATAAAATTCTCTAGCGGTAAGGTAAAATTAAACTGATGATCCAGCAGTCAATTATTGAATAAGTTTAAGTAAGTGTTCACTTCAGAAAATCGTTGTGTATCTCAGTTGAAATGGTCCAAGGTACTTTCTGCTACTACTATGTCAATATGTGGGAAAAAAAACTCTATTGTTACAAACACTTTATTTTTTCAATGGAAAAACAAAAAGTAAAGACCAAGGTTCCATGGTGAGAAAAAAAGGGTTTTGTTGGCATGATATGAAGGAGGAGAGAGATTCTAGCTCAGTGTAGTTGAACCAAGATTCTTCTGGAATATATATGTGGGGTCGTAAGGGCTATTTTCAAGTGAATGGGTGAGTAAGTTTGTTGTGAAATGGAGGAGAATAATGATAATGCCCTTTCCATTTGCTTTCTTCATAAACTTCTTGAATTGCCGGGTGATGTAGGACTTCATCATAGAATCTTCATCATCTGAAGCCTCATCAGTATCACTACTCTTGGCCTTCAATGCCATGCTCTTGCTTGTTAGGACATATGTGATTCATATTAGGAACATATATCAATATTTATATAGTTGGCTAATCCTTTGACAAAATGCACTTTACTTGTTTTTGGGTTGATCTAGGATGTGTTTAATACTTCAAGAAACATGTTGTTCAAGTCTAGTATTAAAGCCATGAATATTGGACCAAGAAACAAGTGAAGAAAAGTTGTTCATTAAAGCTGGACAGATAGCTCGACACCTGCGGATAGATAGCTTGACAGCTGCTCGACAGTTGCTCAACACCTCTCTAAAGCTAGGCTATCTATCGAGATTTTCAACTTCTTCTTATCGTAATCTCGATAGCTTCTCAACAGCTAGTGGATCGATAGAGAAAGCTCCTGTCTCCTCGACAACTCCTCGATAGCTTCTCGATAGCTATATCTGTCAAAGTTTAAAGCTCAACACCTCCCGATCGATCAAGGTTACAGGAATTCAAATTTGAATTTCAGCCCATGATGACATGTATGTGTAGGGTTTCCTTTCTCACAACCCTAGACCTATATAAGGCTTATTTTACAGGCCGTCATATAAGAAAATACAAGAAGAATGTATGCAAAAGGTGACCGATGCCTTATTCTCTCTTAATGAAGCTACTGCGTCTTTGTGCTAAAGGGTTTTGTAACCAACATGCTTCTTGATCTTTATTGTTGATGAAGTGAAGAACTTTACAGCCAACATTTTCTTCTAGTTGGTGATTGAAGTCATGTACTGGGATTCGCGCAATTGGTTAGTCACGTATTGGGATTTGTGCATCATCAAAGGGTGGCATTTATATATTGAAGAGTTTAGAGGTTCTGATGAGTCGAAGGTTTCTGCTGTGAGTTCATCTACGGGGATTGTAGAGTTTAGGGACAAAGGTTTTGTACTAGATCTGAAACTTCTCTTTGCTATAGTGGATTGCTTTTTAGGAAGGTTTCCCCTAAGGTTTTTTACTGTGAAACTAGTTTGTTTCATTGGTTTTCTTTGGTCATCATATCTTGTCTTATTTACTTTTTCGCTGTATTCATTGTTGACATGATATTGATGTTTGTTTGTTTAGACAAGTTTTATTCATAATAAATCTAATTAACAACTTGGATTTAAAACTTGTTAACTCTATCAACTGGGTTCTAAATTTCCCAACAAGTGGTATCAAAGCGGGTTCACTCTGATTGGATTAATTTTTTGACTGTAATCCTTGACCCCTGTTGTCATGGATCATGGACAATCTCTTTTGATTCCTCCTTTATTTGATGGAACTAATTATGCGTACTAGAAAATTCGTATGGAATTTTTTTTGTAGGCTCTAGGTGAACAGGTATGCCAAGCTGTTTAAGTTGGCTGGATTAAGCCAAAGGAAGCGCCGGTGGGTTGGGATGATGGAATAATCATTGCAAAAAATTTCATTGGCTAAACAATTTATATGCTTGTTCGCTACTAGAATAGACTCCATCAAAAAGTACACAAGTGGGTTTTGAAGAAAGTAGATGGGCCTAAAAGAGCTCGGAGAGAGAGATAGAAAAACCATAGGCGTTATATGATGTAGCAAAGTAAGAATGGGCCATAACAGGCCTGAAGTAATGAAGTAAGAAAGTAGGGGGTTAAGAAGGAAGCCCATAAGCCCCAAGTGTGAAGAATAAGGTAATTAGGCCAGGGAAGCCCAAGGGAGTTAGTAAAAGCCCATGGGTATGCAAAATTAGAAAATGGGCTGAGGATGCCCAAGAAAAGCAAATGGGCCAAGGATGCTCAAGGGGAAAGAAATAGGACAAAAGAGCCCACAAGCAATGGAATGGGTTAAGAAAAGCCCAAAGTAGCATGAGTATAAAATCAATGACCATATTGAGTCATTCGGAGAAGAATAAGTAGAAGACCCAAAGAAACCCAATAGGCAAGGGTCAAATAACACCACGGTAGGAACAGCAAAATGGCATGACAGAAAATGGTAACAGGATTACGGAAGGAGCAAAGAATGGGCTCAAGAAGAGAAAGCCCACAACAGGGCAAGGTCCAGCCCTTGAAAAAAGCAAGCTGTAAGGAATGAGAACCAGAAAGCAGTTCATGATTACAAGTGGTTAGTCCCTTTTATGCAAAACATGCTTGATCAATTATAGTTTTTGATTACAAAAAAACTTTTCTAACTTACCCTACTAAAAATTATATCTTTCTCGATAGTTACAACAACCAAGAACATGCTTAATTTAATTAAGACATGTGCACAATGCTATCTACTAGTAGTATCATACAACCCTTTATATTAAGACATTACCTTGGGAGCCTAGAACATCAGCTTGTGAATTATGACTGAGCAAATTAGGTAGTAAGGACTAAGTTGCTAAGCTACTTGGATTGACTACAACATTCAATTGCTCTTCAAAGACTCACTAGTAGTTTTAAAGAAATAAGGATGGAGGAGGATGAGACCTTTGATGAGTTTTATGCCAAACTCAAGGATATTGTGAATTCTGTCTTCAACCTTGGAGAATGTACTAAAGAATCCAAAATTGTTAGAAAAATCCTTAGGTCCTTACCTGAAAGATTCCATGACAAGATCACTGCATTGAAGAAGCAAAGGACATTGATCAAATTCCTTTAACTGAGCTTGTAGGGAACCTTTAAACCTATGAGATGGGATTAGGCTCTATGGGAAAAGGTGGAAAGAGTAAAAACTTGGCTCTTAAGGGTATAGAGGAAGAGATTGAAGACTCTGAAGATGAAGATGAAAGTAAAGATGAAGATGAAGATGATGATGAGGATGAGGATCTAACCTTCATAACTGATGAGATTATCAAGCTTCTTCAGTTCAGGAAAAAGGATAAGGGCAAACCTCCGAGGAAATCTAAATCCTCAAGGAAGGGCAAGAATGAGAAACCCCTTATCCAATGCCATGAGTGCAAATGTTTTGGTCATATGAGGATAGAGTGTCCAAACTATCTCATGAAAGAAAAGAACAAAGAGTCAAAAGATAAAGGGTTGATTGCTACTTGGGTTGATACTGAGAATGACTCTTCTGATGAGTATGCAGATGAATGTAGTCACATTATGGCCTTTGCTGCCTCAACCGATAAGGTGATTGTGGAGAGTGCTAGTGACGGTAAGGACTCTTTTGATGATAAAGTGCCCAAGAAGACGACCCCTCAGGAAGCGTATGATAAGCCATGCACTGAATTCATAAAATCTGAAAAGACTTCTCATCTTTGTAGAAAAGAGCTTAATGAGGTAAAAGCTGAAAAAGCTAATCTGTTAGTCAAACTAGATGAGACTATAAGATTAGTTGAGACTCTTGTTGTATAGAACACCTCATTAGAATAGAAGGTCAAGAATCTTGAGGTTAAGCTTAGTTAAGCTAGAACTCAAATAGAGAGGATGTTTAGTACAAAGCTTAATGAGGTATTGAGTGCTCAAAAGCCTAGTTCTGATAAGACTAGCTGAGGATATGTTGTTTCCTTCGACCCCTCCTCTTCCATGGCTTCTAGATCAAGGACTGTATTTGTGCCACAATCTGAGAAAGGTAATAAAGGTATGAAATCCAAAATTGATTTGTCTAATTCTAAATCCTTTATTAGACCTCATGTTTGTCACCATTGTGGTGTTTTTGGACACATTCGTACTAATTGCTTTAAGTTGTATCCTCAAAAGCAATTTTCCAAATGGTCACAGGTTTCCTCTCAAGGACCTACACCTTTGTTTAGAGAGTTATTAAAAGCTGTGAGCCTTTTAACTCAATTTCAAGAAAATTTTAATTCTTCTATGTCCTTTAGTAGACATATTAGGACACGTGCCTTTTCATCTTCACGGCCAAAGACCCGTGCTATGTGGGTGAGAAAGGAGCCTAAGACTTAATTGTCTTTTCTGTTTGTCCTTTGCTTTAATTCTTTCTATCTAAAGTAGGACTCTTTTTGCTTGATTTCTTATCTGTTTTTGGAATCATGCTTTCATGCATCTGCATTTATCTATCATGCCTTCATGCATATGCATCTGTTTTTCTGCTTTCATGTTGTTTGTCTGTTTTTTTTTTTTTTTTTTAGTTTTTTTTTTGTTTTCAAAATAAAAATTAAAAAAATTGAAATATCAGAAAAATACAAAAACTGTGTGTGTTTGTGTACATTGGTATTTGTGTACTTTGGATGGCCATTGAAACAAAGTTTTCTAAGCTTGTATCTTCTGTAACTTAGATGAGCATCTCTATGCACAACTAAGCAAGTGAGTTTTGTGGCTCTTGTTTGTGGTGAGTAAGATTAAGTTATCTCTTGTACTTAACACTCGTATCACTCTTTTTGACAGGTAAGACTAGAAAATCCTAAGAGAAAGGCATAAATAATCATCTCACCACTGTTGCCCGCCAATCATGAAATGACATCTATATGCTTCGGCATAGCAAAAGTGTGATGTCAAGGACATTTGTGTGCTTCGGCATAGCAAAATTGGAATGTCAATTATCATTGGGTATTTCTTTTCTTTCTCTTATATGCCCATGCATGATATGCTAAATATATATATATATAAGCAATGAAAAATAAAAATCAAAAAAATCAAAAATGCTTTAAATATGATTGCAAGCGTGTATTCTAGGAAATGTGGGAGTTATAGGATGTACCTCGAAGGTGCTAGTCCCCATCAAACAATTATGATTGTGTGTAAGTTAAAGTGATTTTCTCATATCTCAAATTGTCATAACATGTATACACTTATGCAATCTTATGCAATATTGGAGAATGGTCTATGCCTCCTTAGCAGTTTAAGTAAAGGATATCTTCTTGAATTCCTCATTAGTGATCGCACTGAATAAAGCATTCAATGCTCTGCTATTGAAGTTTGCCACCTTTATCTTAGCAACAACCCAATCGGCCGGCGCTTCCTTTGGCTTGGTCCAGCCTATCTCAATAGCTTGCCTCACTTTCTCATCTAAAGATTGCAAGAAAGCTCTCATGCGTACTTTCCAGTATACATAGTTAGTGCCATCAAATAAAGGAGGTACAATTAATGATTGTCCTCTATCCATGACAAACAAGGGTCAATGGATCAACACAACAAAGATTAACCCTAATCAGAGTATGCCTACTCTAATACCACTTGATAGGCCAAAAACATAATGACCCCTTGTGATGAATTAATTGATTAATTAGCCAAATTTATTAATTAATCAATTTAACATACAAAGCATGTGGTAGCACAAACAAATCACTAATTAAACTAAGTATGCAGCAGCAAATAAATTGACACGGTGATTTGTTTATGAATGGGGAAAACCTACATGGCAAAAACCCAACCGTGTGATTTTAAGATCACCACTCCCGAGAATCCACTATTACCAAAATAAGCGGTTACAAGTAAAGGAATCCCAGTACCTTATACCAACCTACAGTTGAACCCTTACACCAATACCTAATTGGACTTGTTCTGTAGTGACAATCTCTCCTTGTAATGCACGGCTCCCAATACGTGATTAACCAATTGCGCGGATCCCAATATGCGACTTCAATCACCAGCTAGAGAAGGTTGTTGGCTGTAAAGTTCTTCAATTCATCCACGATGAAGATCTAGAAGATGCTTGGTCACAAAACCCTTCGAAGTACAAACATAGCAACTTCTACACAAGAACGGTGAACTAGGGCAAATTCTGCCTCCGATCTCAATTTGCTTGAACAAACTTTGCTTAACACTTGTGCAACTTATGTCACCATTAACGACCCTTAAAATAATCCTTTTATATGTCTAGGGTTGTGAGAAAAGAAAGCCCAAATACATAATCATGGATTAGAGTCAAAACATAACTGAAAATCTGTTTTTCATAAACCTCGTTAGATAGCCATCTATCAAGAAGCTGTCGAGCCACGGGGCTGGACCAACTCGTCAAGCTCGATAAATACTAGCTGTCGAGCTTTAATAGTAGACACTTTTCAGACTTGAATCCTGGACAGACTTGCATGGCTTCAACACTTGATCTTGAAACTGATAGCTTTTGCGGAAGTAATATAAAACAAAAAATCTATATTTTCTTTTTTAAAGATCATTGTACCACACAACCATAGATTCTAAATAGAACAAAGTTGCGTACCTCTCTTAGCAACCCAAGTGTGTTGCCTCCCAAGGTATTCACATCTCTCTCTATTTCTTTTTGAGTTTTCAAAAGACTGTAGTATCACTCAGTAGTTCTGATGGCCAACCACTAAATATGATATTATAAAATCTTATTTTATAGTAGACTTCTAAAACCCTAGAGAGAGATTGGACGTGGGATCCTTAGGGATCCTAATCTTCAGCCGTAGGATTTTATCAATAACTTTTTTGAATGTTATTGACTTTTCTTGAAACTCTTTCCAAAAATATTCCTTAATTTTCTCAATCATATCAAGAAAATATTTGAACTTCTACAAATTGCAATAATGTCCATCAACACATTGCAATTAACCCTTGACGATTAAAGAATTACGAATGAGGTCCCATTACTTACAATTTTATATCTATGTCCTTCCACCATACTGTATTTCCACAAGCCACTAGGACTGGATTTAATATCACTGTCATGTCCCTAGCTTATGTAACCCTTAATTTCTTGATTTCATAATTTCTATTGGTCTCCAAAATATCTGTAAAAACTCTTTAAATATATATATATATATATATACAGTATTATATATATGAAAAACATTTTTTGAAAAAAATGTCACCGGCCGGTTTTGTTTTGAGTCCAACTTCAATATGAAAATCAACTGAATATACTATATTCTTTAGAGACTGGTTGATTCATTGTTGAGCATTTATATATTTTACTCATTACACACATAACTCAACGTGTCTGTATATAGCCTTTAAAAATCGGCATCACTAGTTGACATTGTCAAAGTTATGCGCATAATAAATAAATATACATAAACCCTTAATGTTTAAGGACAATAGAAAAATTGTGATAGGACAACCTTTTAATTAACAGTGATCGCTCCATAAGGTGTCCTTGATCGGATCCAATTCAGTGTATGTACTTGTTACATTACACCCACTTGTCTGCTTAAAGTCACTACCTCAATGATGGAGTAAATCATCCTATTATATAGCAGCACAACAAGTGTAGGCTTTAGTGGTAATATTCAATTAATATCCACAGCCTAGAATAATCTACGAAAAGTCATTACTCCCTGTCTTTGGTTCCTTAACCACTAACATGATTTTTCTACAAAGGTGACATCACATGCCACATTTAAACAATGAAATATATGTATAAAATTATGAATGTGAAAATAAATTTTTATTATCAAATAAAAATGCATAATATTGTTTTTTACGGACAAATAAATCTAACAATCTCCCACTTGCACTCAAAACCAATCATACATGTATTTAATACCCATTGCTTCTAAATGTTTCTCAAACACCTTTTGAGACAATGCCTTTGTGAGTGGATCTGCAACATTATTGGCAGAGGCAATCTTTGTTATTGCTACATCACCTCTCTGTATGATATCACGTATCAAGTGATATTTACGTGCAATATGTTTTGTCCTTTGATGAGCCCTTGGTTCTATTGCATTTGCAACAGCCCCACTATTGTCACAATAGATAGTAATGGGTGACTTACTAGAAGGAACAACTTCAAGTTCTAGAATGAACTTGCGAATCCACACAACTTCCTTTGCAGCTTCACTTGCAGCTATATACTCTGCTTTTGTAGTCGAATCTGCAGTAGTATCTTGCTTGCAACTTCTCCAACTTATTGCTCCCTTGCCAAGAGTTAACACAAATCCAGAAATTGATTTTCTATCATCAATATCAGATTGAAAATCTGAATCTGTATACCCTTGGACAGTTAAATCCTCACCACCAAACACCAAGAAATAATGTTTGGTCCTATTTAAATATTTGAGGATATGTTTCACTGCTGTCCAATGCTTAGAACCTGGATTAGATTGATATCTACTCACAATGCTCACTGCATAACAAATGTCTGGCCTACTGCAAAGCATTGCGTACATGAGACTTCCTACAGCCGAAGCATAAGGACAATTTCTCATTTTCTCTCTCTCTTCTTGTGTTTTAGGACACATTTGATTAGAGAGATGAACTCCATGTCTGAAAGGTGAAAACCCTTTCTTGGAATCTTGCATGCTAAATCTAGCCAATATCTTGTCAATGTAATTGACTTGTGAAAGTCCCAATAACCTTTTCTTTCGGTCTCTAAACAATTTGATTCCGAGTATATAGGACGCTTCACCAAGATCTTTCATTGCAAAGTGACTAGATAACCATACGTTAATAGATGACATTGCTCCTACATCATTGCCAATGAGTAGTATGTCATCTACATAAAGAACTAAAAATGTAATAGTGCTCCCACTAACCTTTTTGTAAACACAAGGTTCATCCATATCTTGTGAGAAACCAAACTATTTGATTGCCTCATCAAAACGAATGTTCCAACTGCGTGATGCTTGCTTTAGGCCGTATATAGATCTCATCAACTTGCACACTTTTGATTCTTGACCATGAGATATGAAACCTTCTGGCTAGTCCATAAAAATTTCATCTCGAATGTGCCCATTCAAGAAAGCTGTTTTAACATCCATTTGCCATATCTCATAATCATAATGTGCAGCAATTGACAATAGAATCCTTATGGACTTTAGCATGGCTACTGGCGAAAAGGTTTCCTCATAATCAATTCCAACCTTTTGATTATACCCTTTTGCCACTAGCCTAGCTTTATAGGTCTCCACCTTACCACTAGGTCCTATCTTCCTTTTGTAGATCCATTTACAACCAATAGGCTTAATACCTTCTGGTTTGTCTACTAAGGTCCAGACCTAGTTGGTATACATTGAGTCCATCTCTGATTCCATGGCCCTTTTCCAATTCTCAACGTCCTTATCAGTCATTGCTTCTTGATAAGTAAAAGGATCATTATTGGGCTCCTCTGACTCCATTAGATAAATCTCATTTAACAAAGTAAGTCTAACTGGAGGCTTGATAGTCCTTTTACTACGTTGAGTCTCTTGTCTTTTGCTTGGTTCAGTAGGCACTATTACTTGCTCTTCATTATTCTCATTCAACTCAGCCATTGGGTTATCAGTTTGTTCATCAAGAGAAACTTTTGCTCTACTTTCATTTAAGCTATAATCGTCCTCAAGAAAAATAACATTCCTGCTCACAAAAACCTTTTGCTCACTAGGATTGTAAAAATAGAAACCCGTAGACATTTTGGGATAGCCAATAAATAAACATCTATCACTCCTTAGTCCTAGCTTATCCATATTAGACTTTCTAACATGTGCTGGACAACCCCATATCTTTAAGTGATTTAGACTTGGTTTCTTACTAGTCGATAACTCATATGGGGTACTAGGAACTGATTTGGTAGGGACTGTATTTAACAAATAAACAGCAGTCTCCAAAGCATAACCCCAAAATGAAATTGGCAACTCTGACATGCTCATCATAGAATGAACCATATCTAATAAGGTTCTACTTCTTCTTTCAGCTACACCATTATGTTGAGGTGTGGCAGGGGGAGTTAATTGAGAAATAATCCCATTTTCTTTTAGATATTCCTTAAATTGATCCAAGAGGTATTCTCTTCCTCTATCAGAGCGAAGAACTTTTATGCATTTTCCAACCTATTTCTCAACCTCATTACGAAATTCTTTGAACCTTTCAAAGGATTCAGATTTATGTTTCATTAAGTACAAATAACCATACCTAGAATAATCATCAATAAAAGTAATGAAGTAATAGAAACCACCTCTTGACATGTGATTCATAGGACCACAAGCATCAGTGTGTATTAATCCTAATACATCAGTGGCTCTAGCTCCCTTTCCTGTAAAAGGACTTTTGGTCATTTTCCCTTGTAAGCAAGGCTCACAAATTGGATAAGGCTCTACCTTCAAAAGGTTCAATGGCCCATCCTTTACCAATCTATTGATCTAGTCAATATTGATATGACCAAGCCTTAAGTGCCACAAATAGGTAGGATTAACATCTCTTTTTCTTTTAAGAGATAACACACCGGTAGCAATATCATTTTCAACACAATTAATAGAATTATCAATAGAACTCAAAAAATAAAGACCATCTTGTAAAATGCCAGAAGTTACAAATTTATTATTAAACTTAACAACAAGTTTAGAAGTAAAAAGAAATGAATATCTTGAACAACCAAGTTTTGAAACTGAAATTAAATTTCTTCGCACTTCTGGCACATATAAGCAATCCTCTAAGACAAGAGTTCTACTAGAAGATAATTCTAAATAAAAAGTTCCAATGGCAGTGGCTGCAACTGTTGCACCAGTCCCCATCTTTAGGATCACCTCCCCTTCATTTAGCCTTCGGGTCTCCTTGAACCCCTGCAACATATTGCAAATGTGTGAGATTGTACCAGAATCTACACACCAAGAATCAAATGGACCGTCCATTAAATTTGTTTCAATAATGAGCAAATTAGGCATACCTTCTGCAAGTTTGTCATTCTTTAGAAAAGCCAAATAATGGCGACAGTTTCTCTTCCAATGACCAAGCTTACCGCAATGGAAACAATTTCCTTTTGCTTTCTTTTTCTCAGTGTCCTTATTCGCTTTGTCACCTTAAGCCTTATTAAATGACTGAGACCCTTTTCTCTTAAAGTTCTTACCCTTAGGCTTCAACTTAAGAGAAGAATCAGATTTTTCAGCCAACATTACAGTAGGCTTTTCTTTCTTGATGAGATCCTCAGCTGCTTTCAACATATTGAGCAGCTTTGACAATGTCACTACCATCTTATTCATGTTATAGTTCATGATAAACTGATTAAAAGAATCAGGTAAAGATGCTAGGATCGCATCAACTTGGGTCTCACTATCAATTTCTGCACCAAGCATATCTAGTTCGTTGATGAAAGAAATCATCTTCAGGACATGTTCTCGAACTGGAGTTCCTTCCACCATTTTGGTGGACATGAGATTTTTCATAGCAGTTTGCCGTGCACTTCTGCTATGTTCTCCAAACATCTATTTGAGGTGCAACATCGTATCTTGTGCTGTAACTAGGCCTTGGCATTGTTTTTGCAACACATTGGTCATAGAGGCCATTATGTAACATTTAGCCATTTCATCAGCCTCATGCCACTTATTAAATGCATCTCTTTGCACCTCAGTGGCATCAGCTAAAGCAAGTTCTAGTGCCTCAGTATTAAGGACATGAGCTATCTTATCAGCAGTCAAAACAATGATTAGGTTCCTTTTCCAATCTACATAGTTTGGTCCAGACAATCGATTTTCATCCAAAATCTTAGCTAAGGGATTAAAATTGGACATAATGAATCTGCAAAATAATATTTTCACATACATATATCCATCATATTCAGGTTTTTGAATAACTAATGGTACCTCCCACAAGAACAAAATATCATAGATTCCCAGAACAGAATATAACAATTATATTCATAAATAGTTCGAAGTGGGCATCGGGAACCCTTACCTTGCATGCTCCAATAATTTCTTTTGAAATATACTATGCACACCATATAAAGGCAAATAGATACTATTCATCACGATTTCATCTCATGTTTCTAATTTTATTTAATTTATCTATGACTCCCGATTTACTTTTGGCCTCCAAATCAAACATGTTTTACACTATTTTAGTGGTCATGTTTATTTGGATAAGTGTAAACCATTATCTGAGTGTGATATATGTACTAGTATGATTCTGTTGCTA
This sequence comes from Quercus ilex subsp. ballota, assembly GCA_032727855.1. Lineage (NCBI taxonomy): Eukaryota > Viridiplantae > Streptophyta > Magnoliopsida > Fagales > Fagaceae > Quercus > Quercus ilex. Next base: position 93,805,348 of record CM064911.1, on the reverse strand, counting down.
TTTTAGCCACACTCCCACCAGTCATACACACACCTATCTTCCCAAGAAGTAAACAAGAGGAACTACTAAACCAAAATCAAGTCTATCCTTTTGGCTTCAACAAAATTTTAATTTAATAGAACCTTTATTCACTGACAATGGAGGGCCATAGGAAATATTCTATAAAATAATCCTATTTAGCACTTAATATATATTACTACTGGGACTATTTAAATATCATTCTTTATGTATCTGATACAACTCCCACTAATTGAGATTCAACACCTCTATTCGGTAATACTCAAGATTTTATCAACGTAAAAAAGGTGAGTCAATGAACTACAACATATCAACATGGGTTACATATCACATATACCAATCACGGCACAGGTTTTTGTTGTTCTCCACTACTCCGAATAAATAAAAAAACAATTAACATATCACATATATCAATCACGACACATAGGAAATAAATCTCGGCACACATACTGATGTGAATAACGATTCAGAATCCATGATTAAATGTGGTTTGCTCTGATACCACTGATAGCTTTTGCGGAAGTAATATAAAACAAAAAATCTATATTTTCATTTTTAAAGATTGTTGTACCTTACAACCATAGATTCTAAATAGAACAAAGTTGCATACCTCTCTTAGCAACCCAAGTGTGTTAACTCCCAAGGTATTCACGTCTCTCTCTCTATTTCTTTTTGAGTTTTCAGAAGACTATAATATCACTCAGTAGTTCTGATGGCCAACCACTAAATATGATATTATAAAATCTTATTTTATAGTAGACTTCTAAAACCCTAGAGAGAGATTGGATGTAGGATCCTTAGGGATCCTAATCTTCAGGCGTAGGATTTTATCAATAACTTTTTTGAACGTTATTGACTTTTCTTGAAACTCTTTCCAAAAATATTCCTTAATTTTCTCAATCATATCAAGAAAATATTTGAACTTCTACAAATTGCAATAATGTCCATCAACACATTGCAATTGACCCCCTGAAGATTAGAGAATTACAAATGAGGTCCCATTACTTACAATTTTATATTTATGTCCTTCCACCATACTGTATTCCCACAAGCCACTAGGATTGGATTTAATATCACTGTCATGCCCCTAGCTTATGTAACCCTTAATTTCTTGATTTCATAATTTCTATTGGACTCCAAAATATCTTTAAAAACTCTTTAAATATATAGATACAATATTATATATATGAAAAACATTTTTTGAAAAAAATGTCACCGGCCGATTTTGTTTTGAGTCCAACTTCAATATGAAAATCAACTGAATATACTATCTTCTTTAGAGACTGGTGGATTAATTGTTGAGTATTTATATATTTTACTCATTACACACATAACCCAACGTGTCTATATATAGCCTTTAAAAATCGGCATCACAAATTGACATTGTCAAAGTTATGTGCATAATAAATAAATATACACAAACCCCTCATGTTTAAGGACAATAGAAAAATTGTGATAGGACAACCTTTTAATTAACAGTGATTGCTCCATAAGGTGTCCTTGATCAGATCCAATTCAGTGTATGTACTTGTTACTTTACACCCACTTGTCTGCTTAAAGTCACTACCTCAATGATTGAGTAAATCATCCTATCATATAGCAGCACAACAAGTGTAGGCTTTAGTGGTAATATTCAATTAATATCCACAGCCTAGACTAATCTATGAAAAATCAATACTCCATGTCTTTGGTTCCTTAACCATTAACATGATTTTTCTACAGAGGTGACATCACATGCCACATTTAAACAATGAAATATATCTATAAAATTATGAATGTGAAAATAAATTTTTATTATCAAATAAAAATGCATAATATTGTTTTTTGAGGGCAAATAATTCTAATAGAAACACTGTTTCTTGAAGTATTAAACACATCATAGATCTACCCAAATACAAGTAAAGTGCATTTTGTTAAATGATTAGCCAATTACATAAAATAATAACATATATTCCTAACAAGTGAATCACATATGTCCTAACATATATATATATAAAAAGGGGATTTTCCTCATTGGACTGGATTTTATGTGATCCAGAAATACTTCTAAACCTTACTTTTGACAGGGAAAAAACTTGAGAATAACCTGGTAAAAACTAAAAATATATCTTCAACTCCACTTAAAATGCCAACAAAATAGGACACTCTCTTACTAATCCATGTCTTCAAAAAAAATTTATTCAATTTTTTTTTAAAAAAAAGGAAAATTATGACACTAGACCAAATAAATAAATAAAGCCTCATTGCATGTGCAATGCGCATGTGAAGAGGCTAGTGTGTGTGTGCGTATATATATATCTTGAAATCCTCGATTAAAATCTTGTCACGTCATATTTTCTTGAAATGGTGGAATAGATATTGCCATATACAACTTCAATTATAATAAATAAAAATCATTCTATTAATGACTATCATAAACTGAAATTAAATTTAATAATTTTACAAAATTGTAAAATATTTAACGATACAAATAACATCATAATAAATGCAAATTAACAACTACTATAATGTTCTAATTTCATATTTAGAAAAAATAATAAAATAAAAATGGGAGATAATCATTACTTTAATTTCAGTTGATTTCATAATAGTGTACAACAAAAAATTTTCATGTCTTATAATATTGCACATTATTATTCTGTATTTAAACCTCCATTAAAATATTCTCGTTTTATATTTTCTTTAAAAGATAGAATAGATAATTTTATATACATACACAACTATAAGAAATATTATTATACTAATAAATGTCATAATTATTAAATTTAATATTTGGACAAAACATAAAGGAGAGAATCCGATCTTACGATACTTTACGGCACATTTCATTAATTGAAAAAATATGATCAAAGAAAATTTATTCTTGCCATATATTCACGTAATGTCTCTATATATTTAACTGTATAGTTGTTCACCACCAAACTGCACCTTGTCTCACTTCTCTTTCTTTGGCAAAATTCAACAAGAAACCTAAATCATGAGAACTCTCTCTACCTATATCCTTTTTTTGTTTGTTCTCTGCCTTACTGTTGGTGCGCACTTTATACAAAACTTCATGCTCTTCGGCTTTGTTAGTTTATATAAGTCAGATATTTCCTGTTATTTAAAGATCCACCATCATACTCTTTACCTTTATTAATTTTATAGGCCCATCGTATCTCCTTACGATTTCTCATATTTTGTTCCTCTGACAGTTGTGGCTATAAGAAAACTATAGCATCTTATAAATATTTAAGAGTATTGTTTTAATCAAGGAAAAAAACTTATTTAAGTTTCTTTTTTTTTTTCATATATATTTTTTAATTTGCAATCTTTTTTTACCCCAACCATCATTTTGCTATCATTTTTTTCATATATATCTTTTAATTTGCAATCAGTTTTGTTTCATTATAATAATTATATTCTAATTAAATTATATTCAATCATGATTATAGGTAGCAAGCCCATGGTGGTGGATGCTAAAATGTGCCTAGTGGACCGGTTTGTCTTTAGTCTTGGATCGGATTGCTTGCCGAGAGACTGCAATGCAGATTGTATAACAAAGCACCCCGGATCTACTGGACTATGCAATGCTTCAATATATTGCACCTGTTACAAGCCTTGCTAATCCGTTTCTATATATTTAGCGGAGAGTGCTAAATATAGGTTATATTTTACTAATAAATTCAAAAAATTAACATGTTTGATAAAATAAATAGAAATTATGATAGGAATGGTAATTTTATTACTGAGAATAAAAGATTTTAGGATTTGTGCCCTAAAATCCTATTGTTTGACATTATCTATTGAATAATAATTTTTATTTTATTTTTGACACTATTGTGACATGAATATTTGGACATTATTTTATAGTTCATGAGATGCATAGTATGTGATTTAGGATAGACTAGTCTTAAATAATATATATATATATATATATATATTTATATGGAGAAGGTCCCTAGTAAAGACTAGTCGTAAAAAGTTCAATTGTTGATCCAAAATCCCATTTTTATAAATTAAAAGGTATTGGACCTTGATCCAAGCCCAATTACTTTTCGGACCACATATTTTTGCCCCATACAGTTACTATATGAATAAATGTCATAATTATTGAATATAATATATGGACGAAACTTTTTTTTTTTGAGAAACCCATATCAATGGGGAGTATTATTAAGTACTAAAACGAAGGTCAAAATTGTAAGCATCAATCGTGTTTGGTGGAACAGACTCCATCCAAACATCCAATGGACTAGTTACAGCTCGTCTAGCTAGTCTATGAGCCACACAATTACCTTGCTTCTTAATATGGCGAAAAAATACATGACTAAAAAAAGAACAAGGAAAAGTAATGTCTTGTAAGATATGCCTATACTCAGATTGAGTCATACTGCCACAATTGATTGAGTTAATAATGACTTCTGAATCACGTTCAACTATCAATCTTCGAAAACCCAACTCCTTTGCAAACCAAAGAGCTCGACACGCTACTAGCACTTCCACCATCTCTACTAAAGCAAGTAGTGGAATCTATTGTGTTAAAGCAACCATAACCAATCTGTCATCATTACGGATTATAATACCAAGGCTAGCCTTGTTTTCTTCTGCAAAGAGTGCTCCATCAAAGTTAACTTTAAGCAGAACTGACAGTGGAGGACGCCATCTGACTGACCTCGCTGTGCATGGGATCTTGGTGTGGATTGGACGCAGTTGCTAGTACTCCTGAAGACCTTCACAAGCCATAGAACTAATCTTTGCCAATGGGACCGTGTCTTCCTCTAGTCGGAGTTTATTTCTACGCATCCAGATTAGTGAAGTCGTCCATGCAAATAGAGCAAAGTGAGACCTGCCCTACTGTGCCCACTTTTATTTGGACAAAACATAAATGAGAGAATCTAATCATATTATTCTTTATGGCACATTTCACTAGTTGAAAACATCCCATCAAACAAAATTTATTCTTGCCAAATATTCATGTAATGTCTCTATATATTTAAATGTATTGTCATTCACTACCCAACTACCCCTTGTTTCACTTCTCTTTCATTGGCAAGATTCAACAAGAGACTTAAATTGCGAGAACTCTCTCAAGAAAGTCAATACCGTACCAATACTGGTCGTACCGGGGAAATATACCATGCTAGCTATTAAACCGGTACCGGTACTCCTTTAAAATGCACCAGAAAAATAACCGGGTTGTACCAGCCTATATCGGTCGGTGTTGGCATTTTGGCTGATACGATAAAAAATTCTTTAAAAATATTTTATTTAATCTAATATATTGGTTAATGTAATTAAGCTAATACGTATGCTTATAAAATATGTGGATTTTAATTTTATGTTGATAAACATAAAAATTCATAAATTCATACTTACACAAATAATATATATATATATATATATATTTATGTATAGAAATATATAAATAGAAATAATCCCGAAACGGTACACCAAAATATTTCGTTTCTTTGGCCAAAGTGAAACAATCTCTAAAACGAAATTGACTCTGTTTTTCTACATATATCCTTTATTTGAACCAATGGTTGAACCAGCAACAAGCATCCCTGAACCCGCATTCTGTAGTGGGTGAACCAGCAACAAGTGTTTCTGGAATCTCATTCTGCAATGGGTGAACCGATGACAAGCATCCCTAGACTCGCACTCTGCAATTGGTGAACTAGCTACAAGTGTCTATGGACACACATTCTATAGTGGGTGAACAGCGACAAGCATCCCTGGACTCTCATTCTACAGAGGGCGAACCAGCGACAAGCGTCCTTAGACTCGCATTCTATAGTGGGTGAATGAGAGACAAGCATCCCTCGACTTGCTTTCTATAATGGGTGAACTAGCGATAAGCGTCTTTGGACTCACATTCTGCAGTGGGTGAATCAGCGAGAAGCGTCTATGGACACGCATTCTACAGTGGATGAACTGGCGACAAGCATCCCTGGACTTGCATTCAACAATGGGTGAACAGCGACAAGTGTCTTTAGACTCATATTCAATAGTAGGTAAACCAGCAACAAGCGTCCCTAGACTTGCATTCCATAGCAGGTGAACCAGCGACAAGCATCCCTTGACTTTCATTCTACAGTGGGTTAAGCAATGACAAGCATCTCTGGACTCTCATTCTACAGTGGGTGAACAAGAGACAAGCGTCCCAGGACTCGCATTCTACAGTGGGTGAACCGGCGACAAGCGTCCTTGGACTTGCATTCAACAATGGGTGAACCAGCGACAACCGTCTCTGGACTCTCATTGTATAGTGGGTGAACCAGCGACAACCGTCTCTGGACTCTCATTCTATAGTAGGTGAACTAGCGACAAGCGTCCCTAGACTTGCATTCTAAAGTGTGTGAACCAGCGACAAGCGTCTATGGCCACTCATTCTACTGTGAGTGAACCAGCGACGAGGGTCCTTGGACTATTCTACAACTGTTGAACAGGCGGTAAACGACCTTGTACTCACATTCTAAAGTGGGTGAACCAATGACTAGCGTCCCTAGACTCGTATCCTACAGTAGGTTAAGCAACGACAAGCGTCTATGGACTCTCATTCTATAGATGGTGAACCAGTGATAAGAGTCTTTTGACTCGCATTCTACAATGGGTGAACTAGTGAAAAGCATCCCTATGCTCACATTCAACTGTAGGTGAGCAAGCGATAAGCGTCTTTGGACTCATATTCTGCAGTGGATGAACCAGCGACAAGCATCTGTGGACACGCATTCTACAGTGGGTGAACCAGCGACAAGCGTCCCCAGACTCTCATTCTACAGCAGGTGAACCAGTGACAAGCGTCCCTGGACTCACATTCTACAGTGCGTGAAGTAGTGACAAGCGTCTCTAAACTTGCATTCTACAGTGGGTGAACTAGCGACAAGAGTCCATGGACTCGCATTCTATAGTGGGTGAACCAGCGAGAAGCATCTATGGACATACATTCTACAGTGGATGAAACAGCGTCAAGCGTCTTCAGACTCCCATTAAATAATGGGTACACCAGCAACAAGCATCCCTAGAATCGAATTCTGCAATTGGTGAACCAGCGACAAGTGTCTATGGGCACGCATTCTATAGTGGGTGAACCAGCGACAATGGTCCTTGGACTCACATTCTACAATTGCTGAACCGGCGACAAATAACCTTGGACTCACATTCTAAAATGCGTGAACTGGAGAATAGCGTCTCTGGATTCTCATTTTAAAGTGGGTGAATCGGCGACAAACATCCCTGGACTCGCATTCTACTGTGGTTGAACCAGCGACAAGAGTTTCTAGAATTTCATTCTACATAGGGTGAACCGATGACAAACACTCCTAGACTCGCACTCTACAGTGGGTCAACCAGTGACAAGCGTCCCTGGACTCACATTCTACAGTGGGTTAAGTTGCGGCAAGCGTCTCTAGACTCTCATTCTACAGTGGGTGAACCAGCGACAAGCGTTTCTAGAATGTCATTTTGCATTAGGTGAACCAGCGACAAGCATCCTGAGACTTGCATTCTGCAGTTGGTGAACCAGCGAAAAGTGTCTATTGACACGTATTCTATACTGGGTGAACCAGCGACAAGTTTCCTCGGCCTCTCATTCCACAGTGGGAGAACCAGTGACAAGCATCCCTAGAGTCTCATTCTACAGTGGGTGAACCAGCGACAAACGTCCCTAGTCTCGCATTCTACAGTGGGTGAGCGAGAGACAAGCGTCCTTGGACTCGCATTCTATAGTGGGTGAACCAGCGACAAGCGTCTCTGGACTCTCATTCTGCATTGGGTGAACGAGAGGCAAGCGTCCCTGGACTCGCATTCTACAGTGGGTTAAGCAGTGACAAGCATCTCTGGACTCTCATTCTACAGTGGGTGAACGAGAGACAAGCGTCCCTAGACTCGCATTCTACAGTGGGTTAAGCAGCGACAAGCGTCTCTGGACTCTCATTCTATAGTGGGTGAACCAGCGATAAGCGTCTTTGGACTCGCATTCTAAAATTGTTGAACCAGAGATAAGCGTCCCTAGAGTCGTATTCCATAGTCGGTGAACAAGCAATAAGCATCTTTAGACTCATACTCTGTAATGGATGAGCCAGTGACAAGCGTCTATAAACATGCATTCCATAGTGGGTGAACTAGCTACATGCGTCTACAGGCTCTTATTCTACAGCGGGTGAACCAACGACAAGCATCCCTAGACTCGCATTCTATAGTGGGTGAAGCTGCAAGAAACGTCTCCAGACTCTCATTCTACTGTGGGTGAACCAGCAACAAACTTCACTAGACTCACATTCTATAGTGGGTGAACCAGCGACAAGCGTTTCTGGAATCTCATTCTGCATAGTGTGAACCGACGACAGGCATCCCTAGGCTTGCATTCTATTGTGGGTGAAGCTCCGACAAACGTCCCTGGACTTGCATTCCATAGTGGGTGAACCAGCGACAAGCGTCTTTGGTTTCTCATTCTACATTGGGTAAACTGATGAAAAGCGATCATAGACTCATAATCTACAGTGGGTGAACAAGCGATAAGTGTCTTTGGACTCATATTCGATAGTGGATGAACCAGCGACAAACGTCCATGGACACGCATTCTACACTTGGTGAACCGGCGACAAGCATTTCTAGAATCTCATTCTGCATTAGGTGAACCGGCGGCAAGCATCCCTAGACATGCATTCTATAGTGTGTGAACCAGCGACAAGCATCTTTGGACTCTCATTCTATAGTGGGTGAACCAGTGAGAAGCGTCTATGGACACTCATTCTATAGTGGATGAACCAACGACAAGCGTCTCTGGACTCGCATTCTGCAGTTAGTGAACTAGCGACAAGTGTCTATGGACACGCAATCTATAGTGTGTAAACAAGTGACAAGCGCCCTCAGACTCTCATTCTACAGCAGGTGAACCCGCGCAAGCATTCCTGGACTTACATTTTATAGTGGGTAAACCAGCGAGAAGTGCCTATGGACTCTCATTCTACAGTGGATGAACCAGCGACAAGCGTCTCTGGACACTTACTCTATAGTGAGTAAACCAGCGACAAGCGTCCCCAGACTCGCATTCTACAGCTGGTGAACCAATGACAAGCGTCCCTGGACTCGCATTCTACAATGGGTAAACAAACGACAAGCGTCCTTCGACTCTCACCCTGCTGTGCTTGAACCAGCGAGAAGCGTCTATGGACACGTATTTTATAGTGGTTGAACCGGTGACAAGCATCCCAAGACTCGCATTTAACAGTGGGTGAACTAGCAACAAGCGTCTCTGGACTTTCATTCTATAGTGTGTGAACCACTGACAAGTGTCCCTGGACTCGCATTATACAGTGGGTAAACCAACGACAAGCGTCCTTGGACTATCACTCTGCTGTTCTTAAACCAGCGAGAAGCGTCTATGGACACGCATTCTATAGTGGATGAACCGGCGACAATCATCCCTGGACTCGCACTCAACAGCGGGAGAACTAGCAACAAGCATCTCCAGACTCTCATTCTATAGTGGGTGAACCAGCGACAAAAGTCCCTAGACTAGCATTCTGTAGTGGGTAAACCAGTGAGAAGCATCTATGGACACTCATTCTACAGTGGATGAACCAACGACAAGCATGTCTGGACTCGCATTCTGTAGTTGGTGAACCAGTGGCAAGTGCCTATGGACACGTATTCTACAATGTGTGAACCAGTGACAAGCGCCCTCGGACTCTTATTCTACAGCAGGTGAACCAGCAAGCATCCCTGGACTCGCATTTAGTAGTGGGTAAACCAGTGAGAAGCGTCTATGGACACGCATTCTATAGAGGATGAACCAGCGATAAGCGTCTCTGGAATCTTATTCTGCTGTGGGTAAACCAGCAACAAGCTTCCCTAGACTCGCATTCTACAGTGGCTGAACCAGTGACAAGCATCCCTAGACTCACATTCTACAATAGGTTAAGCAAGGACAGGTGTCTCTAGACTCTCATTCAATAGTGGGTGAGTGAGAGACAAGCATCCCTGGACTCGCATTCTATAGTGGGTAAACCAACGACAAGCGTCCATGGACACTCACTCTGCTGTGGTAGAACCAGCGAGAAGCGTCTCTGGACACACATTCCATAGTGGATGAACCTACGACAAGCATCCTTGGTCTCGCATTCAATAGCAAGTGAACTAGCAACAAGCATCTCTGGACTTTTATTCTATAGTGAGTGAACCAGCGACAAGCGTCCCTGGACTCGCATTCTACAATGGGTGAACCAGTGACAAGCGTCCCCAGACTCTCTTTCTACGGCAAGTGAACCAGCGATAAGCATCCCTGGATTCTCACCCTACTGTGCTTGAACCAGCGAGAAGCGTCTATGGACACGCATTCTATAGTGGATGAACCAGCGACAAGCATCCCTGGACTCACATTAAACAGCGGGTGAACTACAACAAGCGTCTCTAGACTCTCATGCTATAGTGGGTGAACTAGTGACAAGCGTCCCAAGACTCGCATTCTACAGTGGATGAACAGATGACAAGCGTCTCTGGACTTGCATTCTGTAGTTGGTGAACCAGCGACGAGTGTTTATGGACACGCATTCTACAGTGTGTGAACCAGTGACAAGCGTTCTCAGACTCTCATTCTACAATAGGTGAACCAGCGCAAGTGTCCCTAGACTCGCATTTTGTAGTGGGTAAACTAGCAAGAAGCGTCTATGGACACGCATTCTATAGAGGATGAACCAATGACAAGCGTCCTTGGAATCTTATTCTACAGTGGGTTAAGCAGCAACAAGCGTCTTTGGACTCTCATTCTACAGTAGGTGAGCGAGAGACAAGCATCCCTGGACTCGCATTCTATAGTGGGTAAACCAACGACAAACATCCTTGGACACTCACTCTGCTGTGGTTGAACCAGAGAGAAGCATCTCTGGACATGCATTCCGTAATGGATGAACCTACGACAAGCATCCCTGGACTCGCATTCAATAGTAGGTGAACTAGCAACAAGTGTCCCCAAACTCTCATTCTACAGCGAGTGAACCAGCGACAAGCATCCCTAGACTCGCATTCTACAATGGGTGAACCAGCTACAAGCATTTCTGTACTCGAATTCTATAGCGGGTGAACCAGTGAAAAGCGTCCCTGGACTCAAATTTTAAAGTGGGGGAACCAGCAACAAGTGTCCTTGGAATCTAATTCTACATTTGGTGAACCAGCGGCAAGCGTACATGGATTCACATTCTATATTGGGTGAACCAGCGATAAGCGTCCCCAGACTCTCTTTCTACAGCAGGTGAACCAGCGACAAGCGTCCCTAGACTCGCATTCTACAGTGGGTGAAGCAACGACAAGCGTCTCTGGACTTGCATTCTACAATGGGTGAACTAGTGACTAGCGTGACTGGGCTCGCATTCTATAATGGGTGAAGCAGCGACAAACATCTTTGGACTCGCTATCTATAGTGCATGAACTAGCGACCAGCGTCTATGGACTCACATTCTACAGTTGATGAACCAGCGACAGGCGTCCCTGGACTCGCATTGAACAATGGGTGAACCAGCAACAGGCGTCTCTAAACACTCATTTTATAGTGGGTGAACTGACGACAAGCATCTATGGTCATGCATTCTACAGTGGGCGAACCAGCGAAAAGTGTCCTTGGACTCACATTCTACAATTACTAAGCCGGCGGCAAACGACATTGGACTTACTTTCTAAAACAGGTGAACCGGTGACTAGCGTCCTCAGGTTCTCATTCTAATGTGGTAAACCTGTAACAAACATTCCTGGACTCGCATTCTATAGTGGATGAACCAGCGACAAGCATCCCTAGACTCGCATTCTACAGTGGGTGAAGCAATAACAAGCATTTCTGTACTCACATTCTATAGTGGGTGACCAGTGAAAAACGTCCCTGGACTCTAATTCTACATTTGGTGAACTAGCGACAAGCGTACATGGACTCGCATTCTACAGTGGGTGAAGTTGTGACAAGCATCTTCGAACTATCATTCTACTGTGGGTGAACCAGCGACAAACTTCCGTTGACTCGTACTCCATAGTGGGTGAACAAACGATAAGCGTCTTTGGACTCACATTCTATAATGCGTGGACCTGCGACAAGCATTTATGGACTCGCATTCTACAGCGGGTGAACTAGTGACAAGCGTCCCTGGACTCATATTCTACAATAGGTGAACAAGTAAGAAGCATCTTTGGACTCATGTTCAGTAGTGGATGAACCGGCGACAACCATCTACGGACACGGATTCTACAGTGGGTGAACTAGCAACAACCGTCCCCAAACTCTCATTCTACTGCGGGTGAACCAGAAATAAGCGTACTTGGACTCGCATTCAACAGTGGGTGAAGCTGCGATAAGCATCTCCAGAGTATCATTCTATTGTGGGTGAACCACCGACAAACTTCCCTGGACTTGCATTCGATAGTGGGTGAACAAACGACAAGCATCCCCAGACTCGCATTCAACAGTGGGTGAAGCACTGATAAGCGTCTCTAGACTCTCATTTTATAGTGGGTGAACCAGTAACAAGCGTCTATGGGCACGCATTCTACAGTGGTTGAACCACTGGAAAATGTCCTTTGACTCGCATTCTACAATTGCTAAACCGACGGCAAACGACCTTGGACTCACTTTCTAAAACGGGTGAACCGATGACTAGCATTTTCGGATTCTCATTCTAATGTGGCTAAACCTACAACAAACATCCCTGGACTCACATTCTACTATGGGTGAATCGGCAACAAGCATCCCTAGACTCGCATTCTGCAGTTGGTGAACCAATGACAAATGTCTATGGACACACTTTCTACAGTGCGTGAACTAGCAACAAGCGTCTCTGGACACTTATTCTACAGTGCGTGAACCGGCGACAAGCGTCCCTGGACACTTATTCTATAGTGTGTGAACTAGTGACAAGCCTCCCTGGACACTTATTCTACAGTGCGTGAACCAATGACAAACGCCCCTAGACTTGCATTCTACAGTGGGTGAACAAGAGACAAGCGTCTCTGGACTCCTATTCTACAGTGGGTGAATGAGAGACAAGCGTCCCTGGACTCGCATTCTATAGTTGGTGAACCATTGACAAGCGTCCTTGGACTCTCACTCTGCTGTGGGTGAACTAGCAAGAAGCATCTATGGACACGCATTCTACAGTGGTTGAACCGGTGACATGCATCCCTGGACTCACATTCAACAGTGGGTGAACCAGCGACAAGCGTCTCTGGACTCTCATTCTATAGTGGGTGAACCAGCGACAAGCATCCCTAGACTCGCATTCTAAAGTGCATGAACTAGCGACAAACGTCTTTGGGCACGCATTCTATAGTGGGTGAACCAGTGACAAGGTTCCTTCGACTCGCATTCTACAACAGCTGAATTGGTGGCAAACGACCATGGACTCACATTCTAAAATGGGTGAACTGACAATTAGCGTCTCGGGACTCCTACTCTAATGTGGGTGAACCGGCGACAAACATCCCTTGACTCGCATTCTACTGTGGGTGAACCAGCGATAAGCGTTTTTGGAATCTCATTCTACAGTGGGTGAACTGATGACAAGCATCCCTATACTCGCATTCTATAAAGGGTGAACCAGCGATAAGCATCTTTGGGCTCACATTTTGCAGCGGGTGAAAAAGTAACAAGCATCTATGGACACACATTGTACAGTGGGTGAACCAGCGATGAGCATCCCTGGACATTGGGTGAAGCTGCGACAAACGTCCTTGGACTCGCATTCTACAATGGGTGAACCAGCGACAAGCATCTCTGGACTCTTATTCTACAGTGGGTGAAGAAGCGATAAACGTCTTTCGACTCACATTCTGCAGTGGATGAACCAGCGACAAGCGTCTATGGACTCACATTCTACAATGGGTGAACCAGTGACAAGCGTCCCCAAACTCTCATTCTATAGTGGGTGAACCAGCGAAAAGTGTCCCTGGCCTCGCATTCTACAATGGGTGAACCAGCGATAAGCGTCTTTGAACTCACCTTCTGTAGTGGATGAACCAGCGACAAGCGTTTATGGGCACGTATTCTACAGTGGACGAACCAGGGACAAGTTTCCTTACACTCGCATTCTGCAACTACTAAACTGGCGGCAAACGACCTTGGACTCACTTTCTAAAACGGGTGAACCAATGACTAGCGTCTTCGGATTCTCATTCTAATGTGGCTAAACCTACAACAAACATCCCTGGGCTCGCATTCTACTGTGGGATAACTGGCGACAAGCATCCCTAGACTCGCATTCTGCAGTTGGTGAACCAGCGACAAGTGTCTACGGACTCACATTCTACAATGGGTGAACCAGTGACAAGCGTCCCCAAACTCTCATTCTATAGTGGGTGAACCAGCGAAAAGTGTCCCTGGCCTCGCATTCTACAGTGGGTGAACCAGTGATTAGCGTCTTTGAACTCACCTTCTGTAGTGGATGAACCAGCAACAAGCGTCTATGGGCACGTATTCTACAGTGGGCGAACCAGGGACAAATTTCCTTACACTCGCATTCTGCAACTACTAAACCGGCGGCAAACGACCTTGGACTCACTTTCTAAAACAGGTGAACCGATGACTATTGTCTTCGGATTCTCATTCTAATGTGGCTAAACCTGCAACAAACATCCCTGGGCTCGCATTCTACTGTGGGATAACCGGCGACAAGCATCCCTAGACTCGCATTCTGCAGTTGGTGAACCAGCGACAAGTGTCTATGGACACGCATTCTATAGTGTGTGAACCAGTGACAAGCGTCCTCAGACTCTCATTCTATAGCTAGTGAACCAGCAACAAACGACCTTGGACTCACATTCTAAAATGGGTGAATCGGCGACTAGTGTCTCTATATTCTCATTCTAATGTGGGTGAACCAACGACAAGCGTTTCTGGAATCTCATTTTACATTGGATGAACCGGTGACTAGCATCCCTAGACTCGCATTCGGCCGTTGGTGAACCAACGACAAGTGCCTAAGGACACGCATTCTATAGTGGGTGAACTAGTGACAAGCGTCCCCGAACTCTCATTCTACAACGGGTTAACCAGCGACAAACGTCCTTAAACTCTCATTCTACAGTGGGTGAACCAGCGACAAACATTCCTGGATTCGCATTCTACAGTGGGTGAACGAGAGACAAGCATCCCTAGACTCACATTCTATAGTGGGTGAAGCAGCGAGAAGTGTCTATGGACACGCATTCTACAGTGGATGAACCTACGTCAACTGTCTCTAGACTCTCATTCTATAGCGGGTAAACTAGTGACAAGAGTTCCTAGACTCGCTTTCTATAGCAAGTGAACCAGTGACAAGCGTTCCTAGACTTGCATTCTATAGTGGGTTAAGTGGCAACGAGTGTCTTTGGACTCTCATTCTACATTGGGTGAACGAGAGACAAGCGTCCCTGGACTCGCATTCTACATTGGGTGAATAAGCGACAAGCATCCTTGGACTCTCATTCTGCTATGGGTGAACTAGCGCGAAGTGTCAATGGACCCACGTTCTACAATGGATAAACCAGCGACAAGCGTCCCTGGACTCGCATTCAATAGTGGGTGAACCAACGACTAGCGTCTCTGGACTCTCATTCTATAGTGGGTGAACCAGCGACAAGCATCCCTAGACTCGCATTCTAAAGTGCGTGAACCAACGACAAGCATCTTTAGGCACGCATTCTATAGTGGGTGAACCAGTGACAAAGGTCCTTGGACTCGCATTCTAAAACGGGTGAATCGGCGATTAGCATCTTGGGACTCTCACTCTAATGTCGGTGAATCGGCGACAAATATCCCTTGACTCGCTTTCTACTGTGAGTGAAGTGACAAGCGTTTTTGGAATCTCATTCAATAGTGGGTGAACAAGCGACAAGCATCCTTAGACAGGGGGTGAAGCTACGACAAATGTCCTTGGACTCGCATTCTACAGTGGGTAAACCAGCGAAAAGCGTCTCTGGACTTTCATTCTACAGTGGGTGAACAAGCAATAAGCATCTTTGGACTCACATTCTGCAGTGCATGAACCAGCGACAAGCATCTATGGACTCACATTTTACAATGGGTGAACCAATGACAAGCGTCCACGGACTCTCATTCTACAGCGGGTTAACCAGCGAAAAGCGTCCCTAGACTCGCATTCTATAGTGGGTGAACCAGCGATAAGCGTCTTTGGACTCACATTTTGTAGTGGGTGCACCAACGACAAGCGTCAATGGACAAGCATTCTACAGTGGGTGAACCAGCTACAAGCATCCCTGGACTCTCATTCTACATTGGGCGAACTAGTGACAAGCATCCCTAGACTCGTATTTTATAGTGGGTGAACCAGCGACATGTGTCTCTAGACTTTCATTCTATAGTGGGTGAAACAGCGACAAGCATCCTTAGACTCACATTCTACAGTAGTTAAACCAGTAACAAGAATCCTTGGACTCGCATTCTATAATGGGTGAAGCAACGACAAGCATCCCTAGACTCCCATTCTACAGCAGGTGAACCAGCGACATGCGTCCCTAGACTCTCATTCTACAACGGGTGAACCAGCGATAAGTATCCCTAGACTCGCATTCTATAGTGGGTGAACCAGCGATAAGCATCTTTGGACTCGCATTCTACAATGGTTGAACCGACAAAAAGCGTCCCTAGACTCACCTTCTACAGTGGGTGAACATGCGACAAGTGTCTTTAGACTCATATTTTGCAGTGGATGAACCAGTGACAAGCATCAACGGAGATGCATTCTACAGTGGGTGAACCAGCGACGTGCATCTTTGGACTCTCATTCTACAGTGGGTGAAATAGCGACAAGGGTCCCTAGACTTGCATTCTACAATGGTTGAACCAGCAACAAGAATCCCCGGACTCGCATTATACTGTGGGTGAACCAGCGGCAAGCGTTTCTAGAATCTGATTCTACATTGGGTGAACCGGCGACAAGCATTCTACAGTGGGTGAACTAGCGAGAAGCGTCTATGGACGGCGTTCTACAGTAAATGAACTGGCGACAAGCGTCCCTCGACTCGCATTCAACAGTGGTTGAACCAGCGACAAATATTCAATAGAGATGTTTCTTATAACATAGTTAATGTTTTTACTTTACAATTTTAATGTAGTATTGTTTTTACATTTGTGCAAATTTCTTATTGGTGGCTTTTAGGACATTTTCTTTTGGCACTACTTGAAGACGTTTGAGGACATCTTCTTTTAGCCCTTAGTATTTTATGTTATTGTATGTTATAAAACATCTTGTATTATTGTATGTGTTGGAAACAATTTGTATGGATGGATTGAATAGAATACTTGTTTTATTTTTACATTTGGAATGTATGGATCATAAATGTGTAGTTGACATAAATGTGCTATTCAAGTGTGAGGAGTTAATAATGTAATGACAAGTTACATACAGGAAAAAAAATGAAAATAGATAAGTAGCTGTAGTGATGAATTTTCCCATCACATTTAGCTAAATTTAGTGACAACATTTTTCGTCGCTAAATGTAACTAAATTTATAAAAAACACTTTCAGTGACGAAAATTTCTGTCACTAAATATTGCTGAATTTTTCAGACAATAGTTTTAGTGACGAAAATATTTGTCACTATAAGTACCTGAATATTCTTAAAAATAGTTTTAGAGACGAAAATATTTTGTCACTAAAAGTGTTTTTATTTTAAAACAAATTGGATCTTTAGCGACAAAATTTGTTGAAAGTTTTCATCACTAATACTTTTAGCAATGGAGCTATAGCGAAGAAACGAATTTCGTCACTAAAAAAAAAAAATTCGTCACTAAATGTTGGATATGGTTTTTCCCAAACTAGACCCAATTTTTTACTCATGATATGTTGAATAATACCCAAAAGTTCCAGATCAAGTCAGCTAACCTTTGGGTTAGGCCATCCCTACTTGGACGATGAGCAGTGCGAGTGTTAGTAAGTTTGACTGGGGGGCAAAATAACGTCATCCCAGTTGAGGAGATCATGATATTAGTTGATTGTGCTACTTGTGCTTGTTGCTTAAAACTATGAAAGGACATCTAGATTTGAAGCATCTGATGGAGCTACTACTGCTACTGTTGTTGTTCATACCCACTTGCAGACGATGAAGAGGAGGTGCTATTAGTTGTCTGGGCTGCTTATGCTTGTTGCATATAACTTTTGTAGTACATCTGGGAGTGCTACCTCGTTTTTTTTTTATAATTGTTGAGGCAGCAACTGCTGCAAGTGACTACCTTGTACTACCATCTTTCTTGAGGTAATAGTGCGAAATGTTTCATTAGATTCTGAACTAGTACTATCATTTGTCTCAGTCTCAGACTTGAAGGCTAAAAAGAGTAATGGGTTGGAAAGATTTGTTTTTCCATTAAGTGTTTGATTGGATTTTGAACTTGTATAAAAAATGGTGGGTGGGAAGTTTAATGGAATGGATTGAATTGTTTGTCCATTCAGTGGTGGAAAGACTTGCAGAAATGAGGAGGGTATGGAAGGATTTGGATTTGTCATTTCATAATCTTGGGGACTGTCAGGAGACCTAGCAGGTGGGAAGTGTGATGGAATGGAAAAAGCTGTTTGTCCATTAGGTGGTGGAGATACTTGCAGGAATGATGAAGGTATGAAAGGATTTGGAATTGTCATTTCACAATCTTAGGAACTGTTTGGAGACCTAGCAAATGGGAACTGTGATGGAATGGAAAGATTTTTTGTCCATTAGGTGGTGGAAACGGGGAGGGTATGGAGGGATTTGGAATTTTTGTTTCATAATTTTTGGGACTGTCTAGAGACTTAGCAAGTGGGAAGAATGACGCTCTAGAATTGGAATAATGATTGAATCTTGGAGGTGTTTCGTTGGATTCTGAATTGGCATCAATGACAGACTTATCAGTTGGGAAGAGTGATGAAATGGGGATTTCCTTATTGGTGAAGTCTAGAATTTTATTTTTTCCATTCCATATCCAACGGCTAGACTCTGGCTTAGCTAATGAGAGGAATGAGTACTCAGAAACCAATGTAACAATAAAAATTGCAATTATGTAGCATTCAGTTCCTAAAATTTTAGTTTCTTTTAACTCAAAATTCTTTTGAAACTTACATGGATCAACTGAGTGCTTCTCCATAATACTGATATTGGACATAAGATTTTGGGAGCTTTACATAACTGAAATTTTTTTTTGGGGGGGGGGGGGGGGGGGGGGGATGGGGATAGAGAGAGAGTTGCATATCAAAATGGTGTGTTGTTGTTCATAATTTATATATAGGTAAGAATTTGGAAGTTTTAGGAAGCAATTCAGTGGATGATATGCATTAGGGTACTTTGCATTACCAAAATGGCCGAATACTATCTTTGGCTGAAATATTTAGCAATATACCACTGTTTGCAAAATACTTACTGATGGTGTCTAATTTTCTAACGGAAATTGTAGTGTAACTAAAGTTGCCATTCCACCGAGAAAAGAAAAACAAGAGCACGTCAAAAGCCTCAATAATATATAGAAAAATATGATTGAAACTTAGGAAAAATAAGTTTCGTAAAATTTAAAAATTAAAATCACTAGGGCGTTAGGTTTTGTTCATCAATACTTTTAAGCATCCACTACCAATCCAATTTAGTACACAATTGGGTAAATAAATACACAAACTATCCAATTGGAGGATTTAGAAATAATCTTTATTAATAAAACTCTCGTGGGTTGATTATATTCATCAATTGTTCCAACAATTTAATCTAGAAAATAATAACTTTGCTAGAAAAACTCAAGAACATCGCATATCCTAGAGGCAATACTATGGGAAAAGTAATATCTAACAAGATTACCACGTTTTACTAGAGAGATTATAAAATCCTATTCTAACAATAAGAAGATTCAAGAATGGATATATGAAAAAATTAGAAATTAAATATCAATCTAATAAAACAATTAATAAAAAGAGAACAATTGATTTTAATAATCAAAACATGAAAAACATGCTTGGATTGAATAGTGGACAACTTACAACATTGGAGATTCACCCCTAACCCTAGCTTAGGTTCTTAAGCTTCCATAGAAAATAAAAACTCTTAAAAATTGATGAAAAATAAGGTTTCCTAGCAGCAAAAAACGTGGATACCCTTGTATCACTTTAACATTTATAACATTCAAAACACTAAAACACATGCTTCCTAAAAAGGAAAATATAAAATGTCATTTCTCATTTTTCAATGGTGGGTCAACTTCCAGGTCGGTTTTGGCATTTAATATGGTAGATTCTGAAGTTTTGGTAAACTACAAAGTTTTAGATCTTTAAGTTCTCTTTCTATGGCCAGAATCAAGTCAATTCAATATTGGAGTAAAAGAATATATCCAAAATACCAAAACTAGTAAGAATATTTTCATGCTAGGATTTTTTCCATCTTTGAATCAAACGAATTTCCCTATTTCCATTTATGTTTCCACACATCTTTGACTTAATAAATTCTTCAAAAGCCACTTCTCAATTGATCTTCGCCCTTGGATTCTCTTGATTTCATGTCTACATGCTTAGCTCATTAGTTTAAATCTCTTACAAGAGAAAAATACATGTATATAATGAGTACATTTTAGAGAAAACTTGCAAACTCTCATATTTACGTGTTAATGTGGGAATAAACACAAAATAGATGCGATAATGCCTACCAAAACTAAGATAATATTGTACTTTTAAGCTATTATCACTTAGCAATTTACCACTGCTTTGAAACTTGAGTTCATGTAGCTTAAGTTCCATATGAAACTCGAGTTTATAAAAATCGAGTTCTAGAAAATATGACACGATGGCAGAAGCTGATTTGACATTTTATAATTAAAAGTCCATGTGGAACTCGAGTTTTAAAAATTTGAGTCTCCTGTAATATGAAACTCGAGCTCATGAAGCTCGAGTTCCTTTTAAAAATTGATGTGTCCTTATGTGTGTGGGACACGCTAAACTGTAGAAGAAAAGCTGGCGGAAAAGAAGAAAAGAAATAGACTAAAGAAAGTACAAGTCAGGTGTGTGCAATGTAGTGAAGGATAGGAGAAGTGTAGTAAAGAAAGCAAGGATGATGCCCATGCCGCGTGACTTGTGAAGTGAAGGATAGGTGAAGTGAAGTGTGTAAAAAGAAAAAGTCTAAAAGTCATAGTGCGTAGGTGTTTAGAAGTAAGGTGTCAAGTGTGTGCAAGTGTATTTGGTGAGTGAGTGCATTAAATAAAAAGCTAGTGCATACTGGTGTAATAGTGGTGCGTGTAAGGTGTTATAAAAGTTCTTTGTTCAGTGCAGTTTTATGGTACTCACTGTACAAGAAAATCGAGTTTCACAGACTCAAGTTCCTCGTGGCATTTTTTAATTAAAATAATCTAGCTCTGCAGGAACCACCATGGCAGTTTTATGGAACCTGAGTTTTTAAAAGTCGAGTTACATGTTAAACTCAAGTTTCATGAACTCAAGTTTTAAAAAGGTAATAAATTGCTAAATATTTTACAAATAGTAATAAATTGTTAAATATTTTAGCCAAAGATAGTATTTGGCTATTTTGGCCATTCGAGAAGAAAAAAAAAAGTATTAAAATGTAATTTGCAATTGACAAATGGCTTCCTATGAGTCAAAGAAAGAAGCAATTGAAAACTAGAGGTCAACAAATGAAGAATTAAGCGACATAAAAATGATATTGAACAAGCATGCAAGTGGACACCTCATGGCCAGGTGTTAATCAATGAGAAATGAAGCAAAATTCTATAGTTTTCCTAAAGCTTGTAGCCATCCTAACACATCTATATATAGATTTGAGTTGTAATGAAGTAAATATCCAAAAAAGAACAATAAATAAAAATTATAAAAATAAAATAGTTGCAGCAATACTGTGTTCTCTTTAGACTAATCAAATCAGTTTCTTGAAATATTTAGTTAAATTAACAACAAAAAAAAATTTCAACTTTTAATAGTTTAGTTATCCATGTTTTTATGTACACATATCAGACTCAATACTCTATTTCATACTTTATTTAAATATTTAGTTTATTTATCCATGTTTGATTGTTTATTGTCTCAGTTTTGTGTTTGGGAAAATTTTTCTTCTTTGGTGTAACTTGTTTCCTGAAGCCTTTGTACTTTACAGACTTTTAAGTCCAAAAATATTTTAATATTTGATCTAATTCTAAGAGATCACCACATGTATGGTTTTAAAACAATACACTTCAAAAGAAAAACTGATCTCATTTCTTCACAAGTCCCTAAGTATGTGGCTTTCCTTCTCTGGTTCTCGTATTGTTTATTTTTTAATAAATTAAGACTATATTATTTTGATGAATGATAAACATACCATATTTAAGTATAATATATAATTATTAATTTGACAAAAATATATGAGGCACATATGGTCAAGGGATCGGAAAGGTTGAGTAATGGACTTCACTTCCACTAAGCATATTGCTGTAGTTAAAGAAGAGATTAGCTATTATACTCCAATAGAGGAAGGCATCGAATATGAGTATGTTGGGACAATAGGTCTATGCTAGTATGTGGCAAAGGGAAGGTTCTCTTAAAACTAGATTCATGAGAAAAAAATT
Organism: Quercus ilex subsp. ballota; assembly: GCA_032727855.1. Lineage (NCBI taxonomy): Eukaryota > Viridiplantae > Streptophyta > Magnoliopsida > Fagales > Fagaceae > Quercus > Quercus ilex. The sequence continues at coordinate 93,782,817 of CM064911.1, read as the reverse complement.
GGCAAATGCTCTTTTTGAACAAAAATTGTAGCGTTTTGTCCCCTTTCCCAAACTAATTAAGGAAATGCTCCTCTTTTGTAACTTGATTTGAGAAAAATCGAGTTTTTAAAATAAAATAAAAAAAATTCTAGAGCTCTATAGTGGCATTTTAAGGAGCCTATAGTGACATTTTAAGGACCTATAGTGACGTTTTGTAACTCGACCTCCATAAACTTGAGTTATAGGGAATTTGTTTTTAAAATCTTTTTACTTATAACTTGAGTTCATGAGGTCAAGTTATGAAATGCCACTATAGGTCTTTAAAACGTCACTATAGGCTCCTCAAAAACACCACTATAGTGCCTAACTCGATTTATCTCAAATCGAATTTCAAAAGAGGGGCATTTCCCTAATTAGTTTGGGAAATGGGGCAAAACACTACATAATTTGCATGAAAAGGACATTTGCCCATTTTCTCCTAGATTCACGTTCCTCACTTTTGACAAAACCTCATTTTGGTACATTTGCTTGGTAAGGCCTATGTTAAAGTTTTAATTTATGATGGAATAGTTACCTTTGTATTTAATGATCGATGTCTTTTTTTTTTCTTTTTTTGAGAAACAAACACACACACAAGGGAGAAGGAAATGGGTTCTAATACAAAGGCACACCACAACTCCACTCAAAAACCATGGTAACTTATAAGAGAGGGTATGACAAATTATACTACACACAACACACTCTCTTAAATAATGTAGGACAATTACCCATTCTTTTTTTGAGAAACAAACACACACACACACACAAGCCAGAGGGAGAGGGGTTCTAACACAAAGGCACACCACAACTCCATTCAAAAGTCATGGTAACTTTTAAGAGATGGTGGGGCAAGTTATACTACATACAACACACTCTTTTAAATAATGTAGAACAATTACCTATTCTTTTTTTGATGAACGTCTCTTTCTATTTAATGTTGATCAAGTCATTAATGAAAATAGTTCATTTATTTGTGCTTACTTGGTTGACTCTATTGATGTGTGACATGGTAGACCTTTTTTTTTTTTTTTGAGAATCCAGACCAAGCAGCCAAAATTTTATTGAAGAAAGAAAACTAGGACAAATTATATAGTCTCTTATTACAAGAGGAGCTATATCTCCAGGGATGGATTTCATCCACACCTATAGTTCATTACCAAACAAAATTTCTGGCAAGGAAATGGGCAATTGAGTTACCAACACGCTTAACATGGGAGAAAAAATAAAAACGAAACTCATTAGCTAAAACCCGGACATCATTTAACTCATGACCACATTATGGATGAGTCACATCATTTGCCAAGATCACTTTTAAAATGACCTCTGCATCTCCTTCTACCTCAATGTCGAAAATGCTTACCTCCTTTGCAAAGACCATGGCTCTTCGACAAGCTAATGCTTCAACCATAGTAGCAGAAATTGGGATAGGTATTTGCTCTGATAGCGCTCCAATCACATTACCAGAACAATCAAGAATCACTACACCTAATTCTGCAGCACCCAGATCGTTGAAGACCGTCCCATCGAAGTTGATTCTATAGTAAGGAGAGATGGGTGGAATCCACCTAACAGCTCTTACATTGCCTATGGAGGCTCAATGATTCTTAGCTTGTGCAGATTGGAAATCATGTAAGGGGACTTCAGCTTTAGCCCGAATCAAATGAAAGTCTATCATTGCACAGCCTACCTGGCCTGTCGCTGTTCCTCTTTTTCCGGATAAGCCAAAGAATTATGGCTAAGAGATTAACATCAATCCGATCGTGCGTTAAAAATAAGTAAATAAATAAATAATAAAAAAATAAAAATAAAAAGCCAACTCCAGAAAATCTACATATGTATGAAATTTATACCTGAGAAATTTCTTCAACTCCTCATCTGCTTCCCATATAACAACGAGCATCTGGCAACCCCATAGAGCATGAATGGTGTCCTCAAAAAGCAGCCTTGCAATTTGGGAAGCAGAATTGACAACATTTCTACGTAGCAAATTATAAAGAGTAGGAATAGCCTCGTTAAACGCTCTCCAAAGCATGTGTTTAACCTTATGGGGCAGCTGTAAATTCCAGATTCGCTTCCACATCTTGCTGCTTCTAACCCCAGATGAACAACTCAGTTTTTGATTTCTCGCATTCTTCACTATCAGCTGGTAGGCTGATCTGGTTGTGTATTCACCTTTAGACGAGGGTAGACAAACTAAGTTATCTAGAACATCCTTAAAACTCAGTGGTAAGCCAATAGTGACATGGTAGACTTCTAAATGTAAACCTCCGTTTGTTTTTCTGTAAAAAATTTTACATTTTTTTGACATTGAAAACAGTTTCATTATACAATGTTTGGCTGGATACTTGAAAATGCTCAAGAAATAATTTTCAAGCGTTCGTTTTCTAGTAAATTGAAGAAAAAAAATATCCAAAATTTCAGCTCTTGAACCCTCAACCCAAACGCAAGGACCCAAAAAAAAAAAAAAATACAAAAACAAAGTATTTGGATGATCAATATAAGAAAATTTGGCATGAAATAAGCCAACACTATACAAGACAATAACAATTATTATCAAGAAATTGAGAGAGAATGTAAAAATGAAACTCTGATTAATTTAACAAAGATTACAACCTCTGTTTATATATTAGAGGCTAAAAAGGAGAAACAAACTAACACATAAAACTGCCTAAACAAACTAACTAATATGTAGCATAGCACATGCTACTCCCGTGGTTACTAATCTATACAAAATAAAGAAGCAATGCTACAAGTTGTTTTAGCACAGTAACAAATAATCACATGTCGATTAGTTCAATCTTTCTATTTACAACTTGTTTTCTTCTCAGACTTCTCAATCTTCTTTTCTTCAATCAAGTGCCTTTCCTTTTGTTTATCATATGGATACTCCTCCCCAAGATGAATGAGTGTTGAATGAATTCACCATTCCCATCTTGGAAAGAAGAAAAGAAAATTGATTTAAGCCAAAGGCCTTTGTCAATAAATTTGCCAATTGACAATGTGTTGTAACATGAATCAATTTGATCACCTTGGTCAAAAACTTATCTTTGACTACATGACAATCAACCTCTATGTGTTTAGTTCTTTCATGAAATATTGGATTTGATCCAATGTAGAGTGCAGATTGACTATCACAAAGCAATAATGCTTCTTTGCTATGACTGGTCTGAATATCTCTTAAGAAATACAAGATCCAAAGTATTTCACAAGTTGCCACAGCCATTGATTTGTATTCAGCTTATGTTGAAGATTTGGAACCTGTTCGTTGTTTCTTAGACTTTCAATAGACCAAAGAATCTCCAATGAAGATGCGGTACCCTATGGTAGACCTTGTATCTAGACATGAAGCCCAATCTGAGTCTACAAAACCTTTAACATGTAATTCTACAGTAGAAGAGAAGAAGATTCCTTTTCCAGGCTCATCTTCAAGTATTGTAAAATTCTTTGTGCTACACTCAAGTGAGGCTTTCTCGGTTTTGCCATATACCCACAAGAGTATGGGCGATTAAGTGTTGGTCAAACAAAGTGTAAGGTTGAATTTATTCAATCATTTTTTGGATTTATTTCATGCCAAATTTGCTTGTAATTCAGCATTTAGAAACCCTGTATTTAGGTGGGAATCATGTAAGGGTAGTGTGTAAAAGAGTGTGAAGAAAAGCTCAATAGTGTGTACTCAAGAAAAGCCTCGCGACTGGCGAGTCGCCAAATTGGCACAAGTGAGAAGCATGCAGCGGGAGCTGAAGGGTCACGACAGCTGGAGCACTACAAGACAAAACTTCCAACTGTCCAGGCAGTTAGCTCGCGACTCAAACTCATAACTCATTCCAGTTGTGAGCCTGAGTCACCAGAATGCCCTGTTTGTTAGAAACCTGACTGTTCGCATTCCTCACTCACCTTACGATAAATACCCTCATACACACCAAATGTTGAGAGCTTTCAGAGAAAATTTTGAGAGAGAAACCCTAAAGAAAAACAAGATTGACTCATCCATAATCTTCATCCTTTAATTCTCCAAATTCCTCTACTTTCACCATTTCCATTGTTACATCCTTTAGAGGTACATTAGCCAAATCCTTATCTCACCATACCCATATCTATGAGGACGCATTTTGGTACTTAGGAAGCAGTTTAGAAGGGACCAATGCATTTTGGTTGATGCAATGGGCAATTGCGGGATCCGGTAAGCCAGAGAAGATAAGGTTCGGTGTAACCCTATTGGAGCAAGAAGCGTGGAGGGCTTAGGTGCACTGGGTAGATTAGGCTTGGAGGGTCTTATGCTATTCATGTATCCCAACTTTATTCTCTAGTGGATTATTGACTGCTTAGAAAGCGGCGGAAAGTTTTTTCGCCGAGGACTTTGGTTTCCCCTTCGATAACACATTGTTGTGTTGTCTTTGTGTTTGCATCTCTCTTCCCTTAATCTTTGCCTTTTAATTACTACTATGGTTGTGATTAATTTCGATTTAGATTGTTTTACCAATTATATTTTAGCTTATTTTCATATTCCGCACATACATTGTTTGATTATAAGTTTGTGTTGGTAATTTGTGAATTGGGGGTCTAAACATTCATTAGTGTTTTACATACTATTTGAACTTTCAATTGGTATCAGAGCGGGTGTACTTGCTGTGGTTTGATTACCTAAATGCGATCCTTAACCCCATTGAGATGGACCGTCTCAATCTCTTAATGCTCCACCATATTTTGATGTAAACAATTATGCTTCTTTGAAAGTCCAGATGAAAGCATTCTTGTGTTCAATTTATGAAAGTGTTTGTGATGCTGTAGATGTAGGATGGACTAGGCCGGAGGCCGCTAAATCCACCTAGGATAAGGTGGCTCTTGCTGCAACCAATGCAAATAGCAATGCACTAAATGCTATTTTTTGTGGTGTTTCTCCAGATGAGTTTCATAGGATTTCTCATGTAACAATTGCCAAGGAGGCATGGCAAATATTGGAGACCACCTATGAAGGCACAAAGAAAGTGAAGGACACTAAGTTGCAGATGCTAACCACTCGATTTGAAGAGCTGAAAATGAGTGAAGACGAGTTATTCGACTCATTCTATGGCAAGCTAAATGAGGTGGCTATTGGCAAGTTCAACTTGGGTGAAAAGATAGAGGACTCAAAAATTGTGAGAAAGATCCTTCAATCATTGCCGGAGAGCTTTCGTGCAAAGGTTACAGCAATTGAAAAGAGCAAGGACCTTAATGATATCAAAGTTCAAGAACTAATTGGCTCACTTCAAACTTATGAGCTGTCTTTGCCATCACAAAGGAAGAACAAATCCTTTGCTCTTAAGAAGATTAATGAAAGGGTGGAAGCTCACGACTCATCGGATAAGGATGAGATCGAGAAAGATGTGGCATATCTTATGAAGAATTTCCAAAAATTCTTGAAGTTCAAGAAGAATGGAAAATTCCCAAGTTTCGGAAAGGGGAAAAAGGACTTCAAGAGGAAAGATGGGAAGGAGTCTCAATCCCCTCAAGGAATCACGTGCTTCAAATACAACAGACATGGACATCTCAAGAAAGAGTGTCCCAATTATTTGAGAGGGAAAGGCAAGGTGTATGCCACTGCTCTTAGTGATTCAAACTCTTCCAATTCAGATTCGAAAGAAAGCTGTAATGGAGAAGGGAATTACTCTGCCTTTATGACCATTTCTCCTGTTGAATCTTCGGATGACTTGAGTTTGCTAGTGGAAGAGCTTGGGGGGCATACTGAAATGGAATCAATGGGAGTAGTAGAAGAATCCGATGATGAGGATGATGAAAGAACAGTAGGACTGCAAGAGACATACAATTCCCTCCTTGAGAAGCCAGGAGAATATGCAAGAGTGGCTAAGGCAACCATTAAAAAGATGAAGAGGGTAGTGGAATATTATAGAAGTCTTCTAGTGCGATACAATGAGACCAAATGTGAAATGGAGACACTGAATGGAGAGTTAACTGAAAATTATTCAAAAATCAAATTCCTTGAGCTTAAGGTGATTCAAGCAAATGTTAAAGTAGAGAGGGTATCCTCCAAGAAGCTTGATGATGTACTTGCTCATCAAAAACCATTCTTGGATAGAAGCGGATTGGGATACACCGGAGAGAGCAGTTCGAGTGTCGAAGTGTCCAAGGAAAGGAACCAATGGTGGAAATCACTACTGTTGAGAAAGTGAAGGCGGAGAAGAAGCAGGATGTGACTAACAAAAGGTTACTGACTAAGCATTCTAACCAATTAGTGTTCAAACCAAAGGGTAAAGAGAAATCTCTCCTAAAGTCACAAAGAGGTCTGAGAACTCAACATTTCTCCCATCATTGTGGAATTCAAGGACACACTAGACCCAATTCTCATAAGCTTCAAGCATTGAAGAATTCAAGTGCTCAAAGGTCGAGAGGACCAAAACATGGCAAAGGGAATTGGGCTGCTGAGCAATCAAAAGGTCAAGAAGGTGATCCCGGAGTGAGGGATGTGATGAAGATGATTGATGCATTCACCACTTTTTTGGCAAGCTTCACCAAAAGGTTTAAAAGTCACAACGATCGTACCCAATCCTTTAAGGATATCACCCCAAACGCATGTGTCATGTGGGTGAAGAATGGTACACATGCATAAGCATTACAACGTGTCCATGCATTAATACTTCCTATGTTTTATGACATTGATTGGTTGTGTGATTTGTGTTATCTTTCAAGCAAGTGTTGAAAATTTTTGTTTGTTTATTTACTATTTGCTTTGGATGTTTTTACATTGTGTTTTTTATCAATCTTTTCTTGCTTTTGTGTCAAAAATCCAAAAACACATAAAAAGTAGAAAATCCAAAAAGTTTGATCGGCATTATTGTGTTTTGTCACACGCACGTTTTGCCTTGTACCTTTGTACAAATGGCTTTGTACATTTTCAAGTATAGCTTGTTCTTTATGCACTCATATCATTGTGGGAAAAATATTGACATCTATATGATTGTTGTAAATAGATCTTCAAACTAGTCATGAATGCTTAGTCAATGGTTTTGTTGATCTCGAGACTTGCGTAGACTTGTGCCTATATATCTTTCCACTCTTTTATTTTGTTTTTGCTTAAAGAGCCCAACCAATGTAAATCTTAAAATGAAAAGAGATAATGAGCAGCAAAAGCCGTCGTACATACTAGTATTTGACTAAGAAAAAAGGAAAGCGACTATTATGAAAATGTATGATGCCCCAAAAAGCCAAAGGCTTGTTCATCAATTTGAAATATAAAAAATTTCAGGTATCAATCTCAAAATGAGATGTGTTTATTCAAAAAGGATGTAAAGATCAAAAAGATCAATTGTTATGAAATGTAAGAAGCTAAATGAAAAGCTTCAAATTTATGTAATCAAGTTTTTGTGGGAGGTCATATATGCATATTTCTATAATTGAGATTGATCAATTTTCCTCGTGCAAATTGTGTATGTCTTGGTTGAATTAATCATTGAAGCTTCTCATTAGACTATAGACTATCTCATCTTTGGTAGCCACACACATCACACATGTCTATGTTCAATGAATGTCTTATTCATTTGTGTGATTGTACTTGATTAAATATGTTGCACATGCTCAATCTTATGGTAATCAAACACAAAAATATTTTTGAGTGTTTTTAGTTGTTTTTGGAAAGTGTTTTCGTTTTGAAAAATGTCAAAAATTTTAAAAACTATCCAACCTTGTTTTGGTGACTTGCCTCACGAGTCAAACCAGTCGCATGCTCTAGTCGCGAGCATGCTCAGAAACTCCTGGCGACTCTGGAGGGTCAAAGCCCTAGTTGCGAAAAAGACTTAGAATTTTTTTTCAAAAATCTGGGTTTTTAGATTTCACGTGACTCATTTTGGTGACTTGTTCGCGTGTGGAAGCTACAGTCGCGAGTTTTGCTCAGAATGGTTCACAACTCTCCACGCGACTTACTCATGGGTGGACCTTCTAGTTACGAAAAACACTTAGAAAAATTCTTCAAAATTTGTCACATGGGTTTTTGGCGGCTTGACTTGGTGACTTGTTCGCGACTCAATCCAGTTGCGAAAAACGCTTGTTTTGCATAATGAGGGTTATTTTCAAGGTAGTTTTCAAAAACTTTTCAATTTTCCCTCGCTCATTGTGACTATTCATCGTCTCCCTCTTCCAAACTCACCGTGTTCACTCTCAAAAACTCCATTTTCTTCATCATCTCCTCACCAATATTCAAGAACAAGGTATGGGTTATCTTTTTTTCTCAAAGTATTTCACATTTCTAACATTTGATTTCTTGGACTTTGTGTTTTTGTTGAGATTTGAAAAATGTGATGTTTGAATATGGGTTGGGTTTATTTTGTTGAGTTTGTTGAATGGGTATTGTTGATATTGATATTGATAATATGATGCTTGATATACATGTTCTCATGCTTGCTTCTCATTTTTTAGTATTACATTTTGTTTATGTTGTGTTGTGTATATCATGATCATAGTAAAATGTCTTATAAGACATTTTTCTTGTGTTTTTGAGATCTTCATAGGTTTCATTGCACCCCATATACACCAATGCTGCTCATGCTTTCCTACATGCCATAGTTTTGCATTTCAATCAGGCTAGCCACTCATTACTGCATAGTGGATTCATTCAACTTGTTTAAGTGCAATTTCTTCCTGTCTATGATTATGTGTTTATTCCATGGACTAACTTCGATCTAATCAAGTTTATGTTTGTGTCTTGTGGTTTTGCAATTGGTTCTCTGTTGTGTGTCTGTTCTTTTGCAAATGTCTTGCCGCTCCTCTCGTGGAAAAGAACCAGTGATTGATGTTCCATCGTCCCCTGTTTCAAAACAAACTCGTCAATCGTCCCATGACTCGAACAGTGAGAGATTCAAGACTCCCCTCAATTCTCAGACATACTCCAGAATTTTTGAAAAAACTCCTATTGTGGTGGAACGGATTGTGAGATTTGATACCCTGGGAACGACTTTTATTCCTAGGATTTTTGAAGAAAAATATTGGGCTGATTTATTCGGGAACTTCGAGGATCTAATTGATGAACTAGTCAAGGAATTCTACTCCAACGCCAGATTTATCGGAGTTGAATTAAAGTGTTAGGTCCGAGGAAAGGAATTCATCATTACTCCAGATTACATTGCAGAGGTTCTTTAGATTACTTGACCGGCAAATGTAGACCTCATTCAATATGATGATAAGCTTCCTCAAGTTCAAGATATTCTTCAAATTCTTAAGCCAGATCATGAGATTTCATCCAAAGGCACGTCCATTGGAACTACAAAGTTTGCACCTGAACTGAAGACACTCACTTTGATAATGTTTTTCAACCTTTATCCACTATCGAACACTGGATTCATCAACCTTGGCAGAGCACAGTTTCTATGTGATCTCATCACCGGAATCTAAATTGACATTTCTACTCACATCTTCCAATTAATAGAAAGAATCGTAGCATGATCAGCATCAAGAATATGCCTTCCTTTTTGTAGTCTGATCATGAAAATTATGGTACTCGAAGGGGTTCATCTTCCAAAGATGGAAAGACATTAGTTTGTCTTCACCCACTATCCATGATTTCTCTTCAAGCAAGCAAAAGTCACTCTTCCAAAGCGCCTAAAAGTGAATCTTTTCCTCATGCCACTTATTCTGGTCATGATTCAACCACTCATACTACGCCTGTGCATACCGAAACTACATCTCCTCACACTCCTGAGCTACAGACGACTACCACTCAGCCTATTCACCCTAGCTCCCAAGCTGACAGGTTAAGCACTTTGATTGAGTGTTTGTATCAAGGTATTTCCAGATTTGAAAAGGTTCTCTAGTCCACCAACAATCAAGTTCAAATGTGTCTCATAGCCATTGAGACATAGTTAGATGCTATTCAACAAAAACTAGAGGACAACCTTTAGCTATTCATGCCAAAAAGGGGGAGAGCAAACTCATTGTATAGTTTGCATATAGTAAGGGGGAGAGCAACACAAGAATGAGAAGTGTGCATATTCAAAGGGGGAGAGCTCAAAAGGAGAATACTGATACATACACACATACTTTTGGCTTGTCTTGTTTTTAGCTTATTTGTTTATAGTTTTTATAACTCTTGGTATTTTCTTTAAATCTGTTAGTTTCTAATCAGTACTTGTTTTTGTACCCATGCTTTGTAGCTTAGTACTTGTTGTTAATGTTATGCATTTCTTTAACTACATCACTCTTATGCCCTTGTTGGATTTTATATCCTTGATGCAATTACCTTGTGTCTTTATATTGATTGAGTGTTGGATATGCAAATGATACTTTGCATTGAGCTTATTAGCTTGCATGTCTGAATGTTCATTCCTTGTGTGAATGATCATTGTGGTCACTATTTATAGTGATTGTTCATTTTTGGTCAAGCCATTCTTTATTGTTTCATTCCTTTTTTGCTTGATCGCATTATGCTTGCTCCATATGCATTTCAAGTTTTCTGCTTACAATGATCGTATTGTGTTGCTGTTTTCAGGAAATACTTGTCTGTATGGTTCAAGAGCTTCAAAAATTCTAGAGTTAGGTGTGAGTGAGTTTTGTTCAACTGTTCCCAACTCACATGTTAAGTCTAGAGTTTGTTTTAGGGTTTTATCACGGAATAGCCAAAGAGGGAGATTGTAAGTTTGAATTTATTCAATCATTTTGTTGGCTTTATTTCATGCCAAATTTGCTTGTAATTCGGCATTTAGAAACTCTGTTCTTAGGTGGGAATCATGTAAGGGTAGTGTGTGAGAGAGTGTGAAGAAAAGCTCAAGAGTGTGCACTCAAGAAGAACCTCGCACATAAAAGACACATGTGAAATAAAAGTCTGAGAGTTCCCAAGACTATATACATGCCCAAAGCTCAAAACTAAAAGGAATAGATAAGTGTAAACACTAAACAAGCAGAGAAAACAAAAAGAAAATCTACATCTATAATGAAGAAGAAGATCCGCGTCTATAATGAATGTAAAGTTGTGATTTACAACTATGTTTTATGTTGACTTTATTCCATGACAAAAAGTGTTGTAATTGTTTTTATTTTGTTTCTTGTATTTTGTGGGATTTTATTATATTGGGTTTAGTATTAATTTGGTGAAAACTTAAGCTTAATTGAAGATCTATGCATTTCACGACTAGCTCGCGAGAAGGGTTCCTGCGAAAAGGACATGTGAGAAGCCTATGACTAGAAGCTGAAGAGTCGTGTCAGGTTGTCAATTTCGCGAGTATTTCGCGGATAAAGCCTTTCCAAGAGATACCCGCGAGACTCTCTGCTTGAAAGATTTTGAGTGTGACTTTCTTACCCTTCACCCATACTATATATACTATCATTACCCACAAATGTAAAAGAGGCCATTTAGAGAGAAAACCCCTAGATAGGTTTTCTAAAGCACACACACTCATCTTTTATAGAGAGAGCTACTCAACCTTAGTGAGAAATCATTCTAGCCTCTTCTCATTCCCTCTCCCATTGTCATACCTTGAGAGGAGATTTGTACCCAAACACAACCCACACCTATTCAGAGTGTAGAGAATGTTTTGGAGCTTGGGAAGTTTTGGGGATTTGTCAAAAGAAACTGGTGAGGCTTGGCAGATGCAATCGGGTTTTTTGCCGAGTTCTTCAGTTTCCTCTTCGATAACACATCAGCGAATTATCTTGTGTTTGCATTATCTCTTCTCTTACTCTTGTACTTTAATTTTATTGTTGGTTGTTCATGTTTATGCACTAGAGTAGTATATGTTATTTGCATTTCATTTACTCTTGTTTCCGCACTTAGATAAGTTAGTGTAAAATCAACCGAGCTGTAATCTTTTAATTGGGGATCTAAACAACTCTTGTGTTTTCAACACATTTTAGAGCTTTCAATTGATATCAGAATGGGTACACTTGTTTTGGTTTCATTACCTAAGTGTGATCCTTGACCCCTTGTGTTTATTGCCATGGATAATTCTTTGTATGCTTTTATGGTTCTTGATGATTGTAGCATGCCATGTGTTTGTGAAAATGCCTCTACGAGTGTTTATCCACATGATTACGATGCCATGTTACATGAATCTTTAGGTGTTGTTGATATTCAAAATGTCAAACTCTTAAAGAAAGAAGCTAAGAAGTTTCATAAGAATTTAAGCAAGTTTCATTGTGAAAATGATGATTTGATTGCTAAGTTCAATGAATCCGATAAATTAGTTGAAAAGTATAGGAAGCTTGCTGAAAATTCTCTTGAAAAGTTGAAAGAGTTTGAATGTTTAAATATGGACTTGGATGCTAAACTTGTTTTGTCTAACAAACTTGTTGATAAGCTACAATGTGAAAATGAATCTCTTCAGATACATGCCAAGTGTTTAATTACTGAACCTATTGCTAATAAGGATGAAAATATTTGTTGTAATCATGTTGTGGTACCCGATTTTGTGTCTATTGTGTGTTCTACCTCAAAGGACAAATTGGTGTACATTCCTCCACATAAAAGAAATCAAAAGGTGGAGAGAAAGGCTCTTAAGCCTAAGCCTCTATTTAGGTCCCATCCTAGGGAATTGAGTGGATCTAAATTTGTACCTAATTGCCACCATTGCGGTGTGATTGGTCGCATAAGATCTCAATGCATCATGTTGAATAAAGAACAAAACCATGGTGCTAGATCCCTCTATAGAAAGCCTAGTGAACCTAAACCCATTGTTTGTCACCATTGTGGTGCCTTTAGTCATCTAAGACCTCATTGCTCTAATTTTCAAGCTCTTAAAATAATAAAATGAAAAGAGAAACTTGAGCTTTTTGGAAGTTGTGCTGTGTAAGTTAAACTGGATTTGATGGAAAATGGTAAGTTGTTGAAGAAAGTTTTTAATGTTCTTACCTCTTTATCTATGTGCATCTCCGGTTCCCATTCTTCCAACCCTCGTTTCACTTCTCATGAGACACTCATTCCAAACAATCATTCCGTTTGGATGAGGAAGGGTTTCTATGGTTGAGCTTTTGCTCTTTTGGTCCTTGATCTTATTCTTTCAATCTTTGTACGACCTTTCATGCATTAGATGCTTCATTGTCATGCATTTTTGCATCATGCATCTCTTTATATGCATTGTTTTTGTTGTTTTTGCATTTGATCTTACTTTTATGCTTTTGTTTTTGTGTGTGTAAAAATCCAAAAACACATAAAAAGTGAAAAATTCAAAAGTTCGATCGTATATGTTTGAGCACATATCGCATGTGAGTTTGGCCTAGTACCTTCGTACTGGCACAGTGCATTTACGAGCCTAGCTTGTTATGTATGCACATATATCTATGTGAGAGAAATCATGAAAACTATGTGTGATTGTTGTAAATAGATCTTCAAGCTTGTCATGGATGATTGGTCAATAGTCTTGATGGTCTTAATACTTGCATAGACTTATGCCTATATCTCTTCCCACCTTTATTTTTATGTTTTTGCTAAAAGAGCTCAACAAATGTAAATTTCAAAATAAAAAGAGATAACGAGCTGCAAAAGCCATCACACATACTAGTATTTGACTAGAAAAAAGGGAAAACAACATTTTAAATTGAAATGTATGGTGCTCAAAAAGCCAAAGGCTAACTCTCAATGTTGAAATATCAAAAATTTCAAGCACCGATCTCTAAAATGAGATATATTGTTCAAAAAGATCAAATGTTATGATTTATGCAGAAGCCAAATGAAAAGCTTCTAAGATTTGTAATCATTTTCTTGTAGGAGGTCATATATGTTCATTTCTATAATTGAGATAAACCACTTGACTTAGTACTAGTTGTGTGTGACTTGATTGAATTGATCATTGAAGTTTCACTCTGGTCTAAGGTCTATTCCACATTTGATACACGCACATATTTCATTTGTGTGATTGTACATATTCAAATGTGATGTGTGTGTGCTCAACCATATGTGGATCAAACCGAAAAGGTTTTTGTTCTTTTTGTTTGCTTTTGGAAGTGATTTGTATCACCCATGTTTTTCAAACTTTTTCAAATTGTTTTTGTGTGAAAAACATGTTTTCTGGGTGTTTTCGTGACTTAGGCTGTGTTTGGTTCCTGTAAAATATTTTTCAGAAAATAGCCTATTTTCTGGAAATGCTATTTTCAGGAAAGGAAAATATTTTCAAGTGTTTGGTTGCATTACAAAAATTGTTGTAGAAAATATTTTCATGTGTTTGGTTCTATTCTGAAAATGCTATTTTCCTACAATTTTTTCACATTTTCTCAGCTATTTTCTTAGCATCCAAACAAATTTTATTACAAAAAATTTCAAAATCACAACCAATTCAATAACAAATTCCGACAATCAAAAGCCACAACCACCAAAACATCACCACCACACCACCACAACAACAAAAAAAATCAAACTTAAAAAAACAAAACTGAGAGATCGAGGAAGAGAGAGTGGTCAAGTGGCGAGATCGAGGAAGAGAGAGCGAGGAAGAGAGACCGAACTCGAGAGGGCAACGAGATCGTGGGTTTGTGGCGATGGGTCTAGGTCGAAGGTCAAAGGCTCTGGGTTCGTCGGTTTGTGGGTCGAAGGTCGTCGGCGGTTGCTCTAGGCTTGGAGCAGCGGTTCGAGCTTGCGGCTCGTGCTCTCTCTCTCTCTCTTTCTCTCTCTCTCTCTCTTCATGCTCTCCCTCTGTGTTTTTCGAAAAATGCTATTTGAAGGGAAAATAAAAACAGAAAAGAATTTCACCCTTGACTCACGGTCAACTGAAAATAATTTTCGAAAAATTTATTTTCCATGCGCAACCAAATACCCGCATTTACAAAAAAGTATTTCCGGAAGTGGTTTTCACCCAAAACAAACGCAGTCTTATTTCATGTATAAGCTCAGTCACGAGTTAAAGGGTCCAATTCTCAAGTTTTTCAGCTTTGGACAGAAAGTTCCGCGACTGTTTCACGAGTAAAGCTTACTAGAGATACCAACGAAATACCAGCGAAATTTTCGTGAGAAGCTAACCGGCAAAATTACCAATGAAAATTTCCAGATCAGCTTTTAAAGGGCATTTCGTGGGTCATTTGTTTTAAACTTCTCCCCAATTTTAATGTTTCTACATCAAAACCCAATTAAATTCAACTGTTTTTTATTCAATTAACATCTCTAACGTAATCTTTAACTCTTTTCATTACTTTTTATTGTTAGATTATGTTTTTAGGGGTTTTATGTTCATAGTTTGGATTTTTTCAAATGGGAGTTGGAAAACTTATTTTCTTTCAATCTTTTTTATTGGGGTTTGTTTTAAATAATGATTTGCTTTGGATGTTGGCCCAATGTGGCAAAAATAACATGTATTTAGGCAAGATTTCCATATGTTCATGCATTGTTTAATATACATGTGTAGTGTGTGCACTCTAAGTGTTTGATAAAATGCCCAAATAGCATTTTTTCGTTGTTTTGGACTCTGATGAGTACCAATTTTTGGGGATCACCATAATTATTCATGTTTATCATGTTTTGATCATTGGTTGTGGTTTTATACACTTTGCCCCTTGAGTGCTTGCTCATGCATTGGTCAAGCATCTCACATGCACACTAGATGCACCTTTGCTGCACATACTTGACCACTTGACATGTTTTTACATTCAATCATGCTAGTTAAGTCTTTTTAGACATTTTAGCATATATAACATGTTCTTGTGTCTATGTCATGCCTAAGTCTATATCTTGTTCCATCATCATTAGCATGTCATGTTTACTTTATGCTTTGTAGCATTGTGTCTTTAAGATGTTTTATTTTTCATTTGAGCTTCTTTTTCTCATTCATCTTACACCCCTCATGCATAATCTTTTGCCCTTGTTCATATCTTCTTTTCTTTCCCTCCTTCCTCTTGATTCATTTGTCTATTCGTGACAAAAATGGGGAGAGTATACCGGAAAGTATACATACCGGTGTGTTTCATCATTTCTATATGACTCATGTGCACATTCTTAGGAGGAGAAATTCTACCTCGTGCACATTCATAGGGGGAGAAAGCCATAAGGGAGATGCTTATACCAAGGGGGAGAAAACATTCTTTTTGAGAAAACCTTGTTTTGTTTTGTTTTACCTTATGCTTGTTTTCTCGTTGTTTTATGGTGCTTTGAGTTATGTTTAGTATCTATACTTTGCTACTCTCATCGCATCATGCTTATGTGTTGGACATGCATACATCCTTATGCCATTGTGCTTTTATTGATTGCATATTTGGATGATCATTTGCTTTGCTATGTGATCATTGTAGTCATTTCCAAATGACTGTTTGGTGTATGATCAAGTTGCTCACATGTTTCATGAAAGCTTGAAAATGTGTTGAAAACACAAAAACTGTTTAGACCTCTAAATTAAAGTTACATCTCGATTGATTTTACACTAACTTAAAACTAAGTGCGGAATAGTGTAAATGTGACTGGATAAACAAACAAACTACTCTAATCCATAATCATAGTAACACAGTAGTAAAACGGAATGTAAAAGAGTAGGGAAGAAAGATACAAACACAAGATAACACGCGGATGTGTTATCGAAGAGGAAACCGAAGAACTCAACGAAAAACCTCTCTGTTGCCCTCCAAGTAGAAATCGATCCACTAGACAATCAGTTGGGATACATGGGTTAGCAAGAGACCCTCCAAGCCCAATCTACCCAATGTACCTAAGCCCTCCAAGCTCCTATTCTAACAAGACTTCTCGGAATCATGTCTTGTCTAGTTCTCCAAATCCCGCAACAAGCTCCATGTTGCATCTGCCATCCTTGGCTTCTTCCAATGCTTCCCAGCAGCACCAAAACTTCACTTGATACTGAAAGGGTGTGGTAAGTGTTTAGGCTATCAACCTCTCAATGGTATGGAAATGGAAAGGTAGGAGTTGAGGAAATTTCATAAGCAAATGTGTAAAGGATTGTAGGTATAACAATCTCTAACTCTCAAGGTGTTTGTCTAGGGTTTTCTCTCAGAAGCACTCCTTAACATTTGTAGGTAATGTGGGTATATATAGTGTAGGCACAGAAAGTGTGTATCAAAATGGACAGGCTGGCAAAACAGAACGTCTCGCGGGTGTCTCGCGGGAAGGCCTTACCGGTGAGATACTCGCGAGACACAGCTATCTCCATCCTGACCTAACTCTTCGCATTCCAGCATGTGCAAGGCATATAAGTCACTTCGCGGGATGCTTAGTCGCAAGCTACCCGCGAAAACTCTTCAATCTTCAATTGCTTAAGTCGTCACACACACTCTCTCTCTCTCTATCACACAACCCTTACAATCAAATTCGACAATAAATACAGGGAACAACAGATTGAACAATAATTACAATCAAATTTGGCACGAAATAAAAGTCAACAAAACACATAGTTGGAGTAGCTCGCGAGAAGTCCGCGAGAAGGGTTCCTGCGAAAAGGACATGTGACAAGCACATGACTGGAAGCTGAAGAGTCATGCCAGACTGTTAATTTCGCGAGTGTTTCGCGAGTACAACCTTCCCACGAGATACCCACAAGACTTTCTGCCTAGAAGATTTTAAGTGTGACTTTCTTACCCTTTACCCATACTATATATACCCTCATTCACCAATGTAAAGGAGACCATTTAGAGAGAAAACCCCTAGATAGGTTTTCTACAACACACATACCCATCTTTTAAAGAGATAGCTACTCATCCTTAGTGAGAAATCATTCTAGCCTCTTCTCATTCCCACTCCCATTGTCATACCTTGAGAGGAGATTTGTACTCAAACACAACCCACACCTATTCAGAGTGTAGAGAGTGTTTTGGAGTTTGGGAAGCTTTGGCGATTTGCCAAAAGAAGCCGGTGAGACTTGGCAGATGCAATTGAGTGTATTGCGGGATCCAGAAAGCTAGACAAGACACGGTTCCGACAAGCCTTGTTAGAGTAAGAGCTTTGAGGGCTTTGGTACATCGGGTAGAATAGGCTTGGAGGGTCTCTTGCTAACCCATGTATCCCAACTGATTGTCTAGTGGATCAATTACCTCTTAGAGGGCGGCGGAGAGGTTTTTCACCGAGTTCTTCGGTTTCCTCTTCGATAACACATCGGCAAGTTATCTTGTGTTTGTATTCTCTCTTCCCTTACTTTTGTGCTTTACTTTTATTGTTAGTTATTTTTGTTTATGCACTAGAGTAGTATCGGTTGTTTGCGCTTCATTTACTCCTGTTTCTTCAATTAGATAATTTAAAGTAAAATCAACCGAGCCGTAATCTTTTAATTGAGGGTCTAAACTTTCAATGAAGAAGAAGAAGAACTGTGAAAAAGAAGAACATCTATAAAGAAGAATAGAAGAAAAAGATCTACAATGGGCAGGGTTTGTTCTTCAAGTGCCTAGCCGTATTGAATTAAGAAAAAAAAAACCTGTGGGATGCACGTGCAGCTGCGTCCAGACCACGAGTTAGACACGGTACGGCTACCATTTCACTGCACCCTTGCTTCTTAACTAGATACTACCCACTGAATTTATCATTCAGATCATTTCAAGTCAGGAAAGTGTCGGGTTTTGTGGAGCCTAGTTTATGTTTGATATGGTTGATGACTTGACCCGACCTGAATAATGTTGCGTGGTTTTTAATTGAGGGTCTAAACAGCTCTTGTATTTTCAACACATTTTAGAGCTTTCAATGAAGAAGAAGAAGATATGTGAAGAAGAAGAACTATGAAAAAGAAGAACATTTGTGAAGAAGAATAGAAGAAAAAGATCTACAATGGGCTGGGTTTGTTCTTCAGGTGCCCAGCCGTATTGAATTAAGAAAAAAAAAAATCCTGTGGGATGCACATGCAGCTGCGTCCAAACCACGAGTCAGACACAGTACGGCTACCATTTCATTGCACCCTTGCTTCTTAACTAGATACTACCCACTGAATTTATCATTCAGATCATTTCAAGTTAGGAAAGTGTTTGGCTTTGTGGAGCCTAGTTTATGTTTGATCCGGTTGACGACCTAACCCGACCTGAATAATGTTGCGTGATTTTTAATGGGAGATTTTCTTAGGCTTAGTCCATGGGCTACGGCTTGAGCCAAAAAAAAAAATTTTGGCCCGTTTTGTATCCTATTGTGAATTCTATGCGCAGGATATAAAAGCTGATTTTGTGATTAGGGTTTGGTACTGTTGTCGTGATTTAGAGAAAGAAAAACACTGCAGCCACACTTTGTATATTTTCTCTGATAATAGTGAAATCCCTGCAATTCTGTGGACGTAAGCAAATTGCCAAATCACGTAAATATTGTCTTGTGCGTGTGATTGTTTTCTTTTACGTGTGTTTTCTCTATTTTTTTTGTTTTTTACAGGTTGGAATTTCAGTTGAATTCCCAACAAAAAGGAGTTACCAAGATTGTATTATCTAAACTTTTAAGAAGCAAAAGAAAAGGCACTAGACATATATGAATTAATAAACCATGGGTGGGAAGAAAGGGGACACAAAACACACAATGAAAACAGATGATCTCACATTAAGCAAAGGTGCGATTCGCACCCACGTTTATCTTTACTCCTTACTCATCATACGTAGAATCGTCTTCTTTTGGACTTTGGTTTTCCAAAGATTCGTCTTCTTTTGGATTTTGGTTTTCCAAAGATTCGATGACTTTAGAAATTTCTGCTTGGAGCTCTTCATGCTTCTCTTTAAGGTTTGAAGAATTCATGGCCTCCACAAGGTCCCCCTTAATTTGTTGCTCCAAAGCTGCAATTCTATTTTTGGACGCCAAATTAGGTGTCTTTCCTGCCTTTGCAACCTCCAACTTCAGTACCTCAATCTTGTCCTTCAAATCTGTTGACTTGATAACATTTTCAATTTCTCCCTTAATTGCTTCATTCAGCTCTTTTTCCTTGACTTTGACATCAATTGGAATCTGTTCACTGATCTCCTTCGCTTTTGGCCTCACAGCCGCAACATCCAAACCCAGGGCTTTTATAGCATCAACCATTTCCAACTCTATCTCTTTCTTCCTCTGCACAATTTTCTCCTTCAGCTCAGGGTCCAAATCCTGACCCGCAGACACCCCAGAATTTTCAATTTCATCCTCCAGTGCCTTGTTTTTTTCTTTCATATCGAGCCGATTCATGATTTCGACAAACTTTTTATTGACTTGCTGCTTTAATCTAGCATACTTTTTCTTATTTGCAGAATCAATCTTGATTTTTGATAATTCCATCAACATGTCAAGTCTAGACTTCAATGTTTCATAATTAGGAGCTGCAGAGACGCCCTGGGCAAACTCATCCTTAAGTTTTTCAACCTTGTCCTTTAGGGCCGGAGGCATGAGTTGGTCCTGCAACTTTATTTTCGAAAATTCCTCTCGCAACATCACGAGCCTGTCCTTCAAACCAATGGCCTTAACAGCCTCAGAGTATTCGCGGTCAACCTCTCTTTCCAGTTTTTCTATCATCTCATTTAGAGCTGACTCTGGAAGTTCCACAGAGGACTCTTGGGCATTCAATCTTTGCTGCCTAAGTTTTTTGACCTCATCCTCTATATTTAGACTGGAAGTCCTCACGATGGGTTCTTCTTTCATTTTCATGTTGACTTTCTTCTTAGAATCTACGAGTAGTCCTTCTTGGAACATACCGATTTTTCGAAACTTATGCATGCGATGCTTCAGAAGCTCTTCTGTGTCCATCTTCATAAGCTCCTATTGAGAAAGAAAGATTGTTGTTAGGAGAAACTGGTTATATTCAATTCTTGTTCAATCTTTCTATGTACAACTTGTTTTCTTCTTAGACTTCTCAATCTTCTCTTCTTCAATCAAGTGCCTTTCCTTTTGTTTATCATTTTGATACTCCCCCTCAAGATGAATGAGTGGTGAATGAATTTATCGTTCCCATCTTGGAAAGAAGACAAGAAAATTGATTTAAACCCAAGGCCTTTGTCAATAAATTTGCCAATTGACAATGTGTTGTAAAATGAATCAATTTGATCACCTTGGCCAAAAACTTATCTTTGACTACATGACAATTAACCGCTATGCGTTTAGTTCTTTCACGAAATACTGGATTTGATCCAATGTAGGGTGCAGATTGACTATCACAAAGCAACAATGCTTCTCTGCTATGACTGATCTGAATATCTCTTAAGAAATACAAGATCCAAAGTATTTCACAAGTTGCCACAACCATTGATTTGTATTCAGCTTCTGCTGAAGATTTGGAACTTGTTGGTTGTTTCTTAGACTTTCAATATACCAAAGAATCTCCAATGAAGATGCAGTACCCTGTGGTAGACCTTGTATCTAGACATGAAGCCCAATCTGAGTCTACAAAACCTTTAACATGTAATTCTAGAGTAGAAGAGAAGAAGATTCCTTCTCCAGGCTCATCTTCAAGTATTGTAAAATTCTTTGTGCTGCACTCAAGTGAGGCTTTTGTGGTTTGCCATGTACCCGCAAGAGTATGGGTGTTTTAAGTGTTGGTCAAATAGAGGATCTAGCGGGTGTGATGTGGGTGTTTGGCAACTAGCCTACCTGTGAGAACATGGGTGTTTAAGTGTTGGTCAGACAGGCTTTGGTGGGTGTGTTGCGGGTGTCTAGCTACTGAGTTACCCACAAGTTTTACATTTCATAAAACTCGATTTTCTGAATATCGAGTTCCACGTGGCATTTTTATTGAGAAAAGACACGTCAGCGAGTGCCATCATGGCCATTAACTCATAGAACTCAATAACAGTGAAATTGAGTTCTATGTGGAACTCGATTTTCAAAAAGTTGAGTTCCGAAAGTGTGGTATTTCCCTATGTAGTTCAGAAACAATGTTATTTTGCTGAATATTTCACAAATTAGTACTATTTCGCCATTTCACCCTAAGTTTAATTATCTAATAGCTTGGTTAAAAGAGTCTAACTTTACCACTGTTTAATAGTTCCTACTTATTTATACTAAGTATGGTTAAGACCTTATGGTACCATATTGATGCATGCTTTCTTGAGTTTATTGCATTTCCTAGTTTTGTGTTTGTAACGAGTGGGGGATTGTTAGAATGGGTTGTGTTTCAAACACTTAGGCTTGTGCTTTGTGTCCCACATTGGTTAGAGGTGATTCTTCTTGTGTGTTTATAAACCATTGCACAACTAAAGTGATAACTATAATGGGTTCTTTTATTCTCATTTCTATAATTTGTGAGATCTTTCTAACTCTATCTAATTTTTTTTTTTTTTAATTTTTATCATTGCTAATTTTTTAGGGTTTATTTAGCCATATTTTCCACACAAAAAAAGAAAAAAGAAAAAAAGATTTGATACAATACATTTTACAACCAATTTACTAGGTGCCTAGGAAGCACCTGCATGGATACGGGTGCAAGGGTGCGGATGTGGTGTAGCGACAAAGCAATTTTTGAAAAAGTATTACACGGTTACAGCGGGAATACGTTTATTAATTAATTATTAAATATATTTTTATTTATATTTTCTATATATAGTTAAGTATTTTTATTTCATATAATGTTAAATAGATATCAATTTTAGAGAAATAATGGATAATAAGGTAAATATATAATTATTAAATGATGTTAATTATTAAGCTAAAACAATAATATAGACTTGATAATGAAATAAAAGACGTGTGTCTAATTCATATATCAAATTGGAATTGGGAGAAGGGTTTAAGACTTAATAAGTTTGAGGGTTCCCAAGACCATTTACATGCCCAAGCCCACAAAACTAAAAAGAAAAGGTGAAGTGTATACACTAAACAAGCGGAGAAAACAAGAAGAAAATCCGCATCTATAATGAAGAAGAAGAAGATCTGTGAACACGAAGAACTGTAAAATAGAAGAACATCTGTGAAGAAGAATAGAAGAAAAATATCTACAATGGGGAATAGATGATCTCACATTAATGAATTAATAAACCATGAGTGGGAAAAAAGGGGACACAAAACACACAATGAAAACAGATGATCTCACATTAAGCAAAGGTGCGATTCGCACCCACATTTATCTCTACTCTTTACTCATCATACGTAGAATCGTCTTCTTTTGGATTTTGGTTTTCCAAAGATCCGTCTTCTTTTGGAGGATCTTCTTTTGGATTTTGGTTTTCCAAAGATTCGATGACTCTGGAAATTTCTGCCTGGAGCTCTTCATGCTTCTCTTTGAGGTTTGAAGAATTCATGGCCTCCACAAGGCCCCCCTTAATTTGTTGCTCCAAAGCTGCAATTCTATTTTTGGACGCCACATTAGGTGTCTTTCCTGCCTTCGCAACCTCCAACTTCAGTACCTCTATCTTCTCCTTCAGATCTGTTGACTTGATAACGTTTTCAATTTCTCCCTTAATTTCTTCATTCAGCTCTTTTTCCTTGGCTTTGACATCAATTGGAATCTGTTCACTGATCTCCTTTGCTTTTGGCCTCACAGCCGCAACATCCAAACCCAGGGCTTTTATAGCATCAACCATTTCCAACTCTATCTCTTTCTTCCTCTGCACAATTTTCTCCTTCAGCTCAGGGTCCAAATCTTGACCCTCAGACACCCCAGAACTTTCAATTTCATCCTCCAGTGCCTTGTTTTTTTCTTTCATATCGGGCCGATTCATGATTTCGACATACTTTTTATTGACTTGCTGCTTTAATCTGGCATACTTTTTCTTATTTGCAGAATCAATCTTGATTTTTGATACTTCCATCAACATGTCAAGTCTAGACTTCAAGGTTTCATAATTAGGAGCTGCAGAGACGCCCTGGGCAAACTCGTCCTTAAGTTTTTCAATCTTGTCCTTTAGGGCCGGAGGCATGAGTTGGTCCTGAAACTTTAGTTTCGAAAATTCCTCTCGCAACATCACAAGCCTGTCCTTCAAACCAATGGCCTTAACAGCCTCAGAGTATTCGCGGTCAACCTCTCTTTCCAGTTTTTCTATCATCTCATTTAGAGCTGACTCTGGAAGTTCCACAGAGGACTCTTTGGCATTCAATCTTTGCTGCGTAAGTTTTTTGACCTCGTCCTCTATATTTAGACTGGAAGTCCTCACGATGGGTTCTTCTTTCATTTTCATGTTGACTTTCTTCTTAGAATCTACTGGGAGTCCTTGGAACATACCGATTTTTCGAAACTTACGCATGCGATGCTTCAGAAGCTCTTCTGTGTCCATCTTCATAAGCTCCTATTGAAAAAGAAAGATTGTTGTTAGGAGAGAAACTGGTTATATTCAATTCTTGTTCAAGAATTCAAGGGGAGAAAGGCACGTACATCCATAGATTCATTAATTGCATATTTTATCTGTTGTGAGGTCCAAGACGGATCTGCATGCGCGCCACCAAGAGGTTCCTGTCAAAGTATAAAATTTCTTTTGATTGTCACAAAATAGAACAAAAAAAAATTGTAGAAGAAGTTGTTATGGAGTTCTAGTCAATAGAAAAAATAATTAAAATATGTGGCTCAGGGTGGGGTGGAGCATGATTCTAAGGTCTCTTTTGTGCCATAGAGGAGTACAAAAGAGTATAGTTGTTTATGCACGCAAGCAACCATGTTTTATCCCATTTTATTGTTTTGTCAATTGGTCATGGTTTCCACAAGACAGACGAAAGTTGCTGAAAGAAAGAAATAGAAGAGAAAAAGCAGCATAGAATAAAGAAGGGATCATTTACAGGGACAATACCATCTGCAATCTGCAGCTTCAACAACTCAGTAGCAGTAATCCTTAGTTTCTCAGCTGCCTGCACCAGAGAAACTTTTAATAGATTAAAATTAAATTAACTGGCAGAGAATCGCAAGAGTGAATGCTGTATAGACCTGTGGAGCAGCTTTGGAATTCTTCCACAAGATTGATGCAGCTGCTTCTGGACTGAAAAATGACAAGAATAGAACCAAAACAAAAAGAAACAGATGAGAACGTAGGGTTTTGACATATTAAAACAATTTGCAGAAACTGAGTTAGGAAGGACTCTTATCCATGACAGGAAAGAAAAAGAGAAAAATGCATCACATAATCCAAAGCATGGGTGTGTGATCACATAAAGCTAAAGATGAAAGTATTTTTTATAAGGCAGGACCAATTGAACAACATAAACATAACCTCATTTAGCAAAACTGGATGGCTCTTTGTCCATCTCAATGTAGATCAAAATGGAGAACTATGCTAGTTACTTCTACTGCTTATAAGGAGACTCAAACTCATTTTGCAACTGACTATATCATCAATAGCAAAATGATATATCCAGCAGCCTCACAAGCAATTATTGCAGATGACACTTTCTGAATCTATGTATATTTTTGAACGGCATTAATCTATAGTGATTAATTTTAATGTTAAGGTTAATGTACGCTTCATGAAAACTAGGAAGTAGTCATTTAAATGTCCAGTTGCCCATATTTTGCAATCAAAATTTTAACTCAGATGGAAGGTCTTATCCCCATTACCCACATACTCAAATGGTGAATTTTCCATCCCTACAGAAAGTTTTATAAGTTTGTAATGCATCAATATGACGCATTTACACCATGCCATAACTATACTGAGTTAATACTTTCAGGTCAGACATAAACAAAGCTCCTTGTCCTCGTATCATATATATTTTCTAAACTGATTAGAATGAACCACTCCACTTCTTCCATATATCCGTTACTCATAACCATTTTAACCCAAAAAAAACATGAACCTAACAACAACATTTTGACAAAACATATTTGATGCTCAACAATGTTTGAAATCACAAGAGGCTGCCATGAGGAGAAAAAAATGGTAAAATGGAAACCAACATGGATATCACCAAAACCTAAAAAATTACAAATAAAATGATTGGGTTGCTTATCTGTTTGAATAAATGACAACAACAGATGAGGAGAGGAAACACGTGGAACAGGTGTGGCAAGTGGGAACTACTAATCTACTCTAGCATAGGACTTGGTAAACTTCTGAATTCACAATCAAAGACAATTTCAATATTCCTAACACGTTGTCAAATCCACCCCTTCCTTCCTTCTTAATAACCTAAGCCAGCATGTTGGCATACCATCTCTTTGAGACTTATCTAATAAGCACTAGAAAAGCAGGCACTTGTCCAACATTATATTTGCACAATCTTTAAGAGATGCAATGTGAGGAAAGCCAAACTCAAATCACCTGGCAACATAGAAAACTGCATTTTCAAGCATTATCAATTTATTAGCACAACCAATGGCAAGGGCACCACCAGAACCACCTTCCCCAATGACAATAGAAACAATGGGTACCTTCAGGCCAAACATGGTCCTTAAATTGTGAGCAATGGCTTCACCCTGCATGTACGTAAGGTATATATATCAGTTGGGCCATTATCAAAAGACAATAATGTAAATTTCACAGTAGAGTTGTCCACATACTTGTCCTAGTTCTTCAGATTTGAGGTCTGCATAAGCTCCCGGAGTGTCAATGAAAGTAATTATAGGAAACCCATGGTGATCTGCATAATGCATCATGCGTAAAACTTTCCGGTAACTGTTTGGATATAAATTGTCATTAGTGTCAGAAACTGAAACTTTGACTGGCCAGGAACTTGGCATAATAAGTTGCAACAAATATTACATTCCATTTTACTGCTAATGAAATTTCATGAGACTAATAGAACATACAAGTCTTTATAATTTGACATACCCGTGGGGAGTAGGCATCCCAAAGTTCCGACTGATGTTTTCTTTTGTGTTTCTACCTTTTTGGTGACCCATGAACATGTACCTCCTACCATCTATGGTTCCTATACCAGTAACAATAGCAGGATCATTGTACCCACTCCGATCTCCATGAAGCTCCACAAACTGTGCATATGGGGTATATCCCAGGACATTAATCAATGTAATTAATTCAGCATTCATAACCTAAAGGTAAACTATCTAGAATACAATCTGCACCAAGTTCACGAGTTTCCGATACTGCACCTTTTCAGTAATGCTAAAAACATGATCAAGGAAAGTTGGCCTGTTAGGATGTCGTGCAATAGACACCCGCTGTATTGGAGTTAGATGCGTATATAAATCCTTTAGAGCCTGAAATACAAATGATAAATTGTAGCAATTCAGAACCAGAAACTTTTATTTTTTATTTTTTTAATGCTGAATTCCAAATCTGTAATAGAGCATCATTTTCCCAGAACATTTGCTAAGCAGAAAGCAAAAGACATGTCCATCATATTGCATTATTCATTATCTATACTTACTTCTCCTAATTATATGTATTTATAAGTGGCTGGCAACAAAAATTTGAGTTGAGACTTCCCCAAATTCATTGTAAGATATATCTAGTTTTTCAGTTCATCAAACTTGCTTCCACATTGAGGGTTACAACTCAGAATCTTAGGGGATACAAGAGCCAAGCTTCACTCCCCAATATTTTGCATGGTTAAACAAATTGTTAAGGTTTGACAAAATAAGCAAAGAAAAATAAGCTAAATTCCATTACTCCTAAGGAACTCAATGTCTAGATAACTTTGAAAATGGCATTGGAAGTTTGTGAACAAGCAATAGGATCCTATAACAATGAGTGCAGAGATGAATAGCAGGCCTACCCAGTGCAAAATTAATAAATCCTTTTAATGTTTTCTATATTTCCAGATCAATAGTTGGAAAAAATAACATAAGCATGCAATTCAAGGTCTCTAATTTAAGCCACTTTCATCACTGTATGGCTTCATACTAAAGCCATTTAAAATTAAAAATTATAGGTCATGTTCTCGAATCTAAATAATTGAGGTTCTCATCAGCATATGTGGTCGATGGTTTTTGGTTTGTTTGGTATTCATTGGGTTATGCCGCACAAGGTTATTGAGATGTTCGATTGCTGGCCTGGTTTGTGTTAGAATTAATTTGTAATTTTAATAAAGAAATTTCTAGATGATGGCTGTTAGTATTTCAGGTCTGTTGGTGTTCTATGTTCCTAAGGGTCAGTTACTTGTATCTAGAAGTCTAGAAGGCTCTTTCAAGTATAAATAAGTGCTATTGTATTGGATTATGCAGATCAGAAAAATCAGCCTAGCATTGTGCAGGAGCAGCAGCTCTGCATCACAAAAATAAGCCTTGTAATCCATTGTTATTTGTCAATAAAAATACCGCATATGCCAACAAATTTTGGTATCAGAGCCAGCCTATTCAACCTATTCAGCGTATACAGCACCTGATTTTTCATTGTTCACCCAGTTTTAAAACTCTCTTTAGTTAATCTCCATGGATGCCAAATCTGGAGATGTCTTGTTTTCTTATTCAACAAACCAGGTTCCTATTTTCAATGGAGAACACTATGACTACTGGAGCTCTCAATTGATGACCATTTTCATTTCCCAAGATCTATGGGATTTGATTGAAGATGGTTTCCAAGACCCACCTGCAACTGGGAATTCTTCCTGGACTGATGAAAATCAAAAGGAGTACAAGGAGAAATTGAAGAAAAATGCTACTGCCTTAAGGATCATTCATCATGGGGTAAGCAAGTCTATCTATCCTAGAATCTTTGGTGTTAAAAAGGCAAAAGATGCATGGGAGATTCTGCAAAAGGAGTTTCAAGGCTCAAATAAAGCCATCTCTGTTAAGCTTCAAAATTTGTGGAGAGACTTTGATAATTTGACAATGAAAGAAACTGAATCTGTCAAAGAATTCAATTCAAGAGTTGCTGAGATTGTTAATCAAATCAAGAGCTATGGAGATACTATTCAAGAGCAGAAACTTGTTGAGAAGATACTCCGGAGTTTGCCTCAAAAATTTGATCATGTAGTAGCAGCAATAGAAGAATCCAAAGATCTATCAGTTCTTACCATATATGAATTGATGGGGTCTCTTGAAGCACATGAAGGAAGGATGAGCAGATTTTCAAGCCAGCCATTGGAGCAAGCATTTCAATCAAGGCTGAAGGTTTCTCATAATGAATTTTCCAAAGAAGAACAAGGGAAAAGAGGAAGCAATTACCAAAAGAAGGGTCAGTATGGAAAAGGCCGAGGCAACTTCAAAGAAGGGCAGAACAGAGGACGAGGAAGGAATGGAGAAAAATACCAGCAAAAACCAGGTACCTCTAGTGGTCAATGTTTTATTTGCAAGAAACCTGGTCATGAGTCAAGGGAATGTCGTTTCAGATGCACTAGATGCAAAATTCCTAATCACTCTAAAAGAGATTGCTGGTACCAAGACAAACAAGAGAAAAATGATGCAAATTTTGTAAAAGACAGTCAAGAAAATCAGTTATTTTATTCTTGCTTGAATGCTCAACATGAAACACAAGATACATGGTTTCTGGATAGTGGATGCAGCAGTCATATGACAATGAATTCCAAGTCTTTTGTGGAACTTGATCGAAGCTATACTTCTGTAGTAAAGCTTGGAGATGGGAAGCTAAAGAAAGTTGAAGGAAAAGGAACCATTGCTGTCCACACTGAAGAAGGTAACCAAAAATTTATTCATGATGTTCTTTATGTGCCAAGCTTATCACAAAACCTTCTTAGTGTTGGTCAGTTGCTTAGAAAAGGTTATTCTTTATACTTTGATGATGGTGTGTGTACTGTGTATGATAAGAAAAACAAATTGACAGTGGCAAAGGTTGGAATGTCACAAAATAATATTTTCCCTCTTAGCATGCCATTACATGAGAAAATTGCTTTGAAAAGTGAGGCTGTTGATGAGTCTCATCTTTGGCATCTAAGATATGGCCATTTGAACTATCAAGGCCTTCAATTGCTGAAACAAAAAAATATGGTGGTTGGTCTTCCTTCAATTCAGAAAAATGACAACGTTTGTGAAGGTTGTATATATGGCAAGATGCATCGTCTTCCATTTCCAAAGACAACCTGGAGAGCTCGTGCTCCTTTAGAGCTTGTGCATGCAGACATATGTGGGCCAACTAGAACTCCATCACTGAGCAACAAAAGATATTTTCTTTTGTTTGTTGATGATTATACAAGGATGATGTGGATTTATTTTCTTGATCAGAAGTCAGAAGCATTCTCATTTTTTCTTCAATTTAAAGCTCTTGTTGAAAGGCAAAGTGGTCATCAAATGAAGACCTTGAGAACTGACCGTGGTGGGGAGTTTATCTATAAGCCATTTATGCAATATTGTAAAGAAAATGGCATTCAAAGGCAACTCACAGTTCGAAGAACTCCTCAACAAAACGGAGTAGCTGAACGGAAGAATCGAACAATTGAAGAAATGGCTAGAAGCATGCTCAAGGGCAAGGGATTACCCAACATGCAATGGGCAGAAGCTGTCAACACAGCAGTTTATATTCTCAATCGCTCTCCAACAAAAGCAGTTAGAGACAAGACTCCATTTGAAGCCTGGCATAAGCAGAAACCTATGGTGAATCAGCTTAAAGTCTTTGGCTGCATTGCATATGCTCATATTCCCTCACAAGAAAGAGAGAAGTTTGATGAAAAGGGGGAAAAGTATATCTTCATTGGCTATAGTGATGAGTCTAAGGGATTTCGCCTTTTGAATCCCAAGACAAACAAGCTGGTGATTTCAAGAGATGTTATTTTTGATGAGTTGGCAGCATGGCAATGGGAGGAAAATGTCCAAGAAAGCAAAAACTTGGAAGTTCCTGCTTCTCTTGATTTTCAAGACAAGTCTAATTCACTTCCAAGCATGAATTCTGAAGAAGCCCCAAGAGCAACATCATCTCCAACTAGACCTTCAAGCACTGTCTTGCCAAATTCAGATTTTTATGATTCAGACAGCCCTCCAAGGAAGTTTCGCTCATTGTCAGATATATATCAATCTTGTGAATTTGCTTTATTTGCTAGTGAGCCACAAACCTTTGAAGATGCGGCAAAGGAGAATGTGTGGGCAAAAGCCATGGATGAAGAAATTACTAGCATTGAGAAGAATCAGACATGGGAGCTGGTGGACCTGCCTAATGGAAGAGATGTGATTGGCTTAAAATGGATTTACAAAACTAAGTACAATGAAGATGGCTCAATTCAAAAGCATAAGGCATGTTTGGTCGCAAAAGGCTATTCACAACAGCCTGGAGTAGATTTCCATGAAACATTTGCACCTGTTGTTCGCATGGAAACCATTAGAACTTTCTTATCTCTTGCTGCACAGATGGAGCTTAAAGTATTTCAGCTTGATGTTAAGTCAGCATTTTTAAATGGTGACTTAGAAGAAGAAGTGTACGTAGAGCAACCGAAGGGATACATGAAGAAAGGCAAAGAAGACAAAGTCTATCGACTTCGAAAGGCATTGTATGGCCTAAAGCAAGCTCCAAGAGCTTGGAATAGCAAAATTGACAGCTACTTTCGCCAAAATGGTTTTCAAAGGAGCATATGTGAGCCATCGCTTTATGTCAAGAGTGAAGGTACTAGAGATTTTCTAGTAATTTGCTTATATGTTGATGATTTGATCTATATGGGCACAAATAGGAAGATGGTTGAAGATTTTAAAAAGGCCATGATGAAAGAATTTGAGATGACTGATTTGGGTTTGATGAAATACTTTCTTGGTTTTCAAGTGCAACAGTCTGCAGGTGAAGTTTTTATTTGCCAAGAAAAGTACATTGAAGATTTGCTTAAAAAATTTCACATGGCAGCATGTAAACCAGTGTCCACACCTATGTCTTCTAATGAGAAATTGCAGCAAGAAGATGCAGCGGAAAAGGCAGATGCAAAGACATATCGAAGTCTTGTTGGTTCTTTGATTTATCTCACAAATACAAGGCCAGATATTGTTCATTCAGTCAGCCTTATATCAAGGTTCATGAATCAGCCTAGCAAGCTGCATTATGCAGCAGCAAAAAGAATTCTTCGCTACCTGCAAGGCACCAAGAAGCTAGGCATTTTGTACAAAAAGGAGAATGGCAACAATCTTGTTGGTTTCACTGACAGTGATTGGGCTGGATCACTTGATGACAGAAAAAGCACGTCTGGCTACATCTTTTGCTTGGGATCAAATGTGATTGCTTGGAGTTCAAAGAAGCAAAAGACAGTTGCCTTATCTTCAGCAGAAGCTGAATATATTGCAGCAACTGATGCAGCATGTGAAGCTATTTGGCTAAGGAGATTACTTTCAGATTTGCAACAAAAAATTGAAGAACCTACTGTTATTTGCTGTGACAATATGTCAGCTATTGCAATGACTAAGAATCCTGTTTTTCATGCAAGGACAAAGCACATTGAGCTTAGGCACCATTTTATTCGAGACTTGGTTGGTGAAGGTGAAATCCAATTGCAATTTGTCAGTACCAATGATCAGCTAGCAGATGTTCTCACCAAAGCAGGTACAGTTGACAGAATGGAGTGGTTCAAGAAGCAATTAAAGATTACAAATTAAGAGGGGGTGTTAGAATTAATTTGTAATTTTAATAAAGAAATTTCTAGATGATGGCTGTTAGTATTTCAGGTCTGTTGGTGTTCTATGTTCCTAAGGGTCAGTTACTTGTATCTAGAAGTCTAGAAGGCTCTTTCAAGTATAAATAAGTGCTATTGTATTGGATTATGCAGATCAGAAAAATCAGCCTAGCATTGTGCAGGAGCAGCAGCTCTGCATCACAAAAATAAGCCTTGTAATCCATTGTTATTTGTCAATAAAAATACCGCATATGCCAACAGTTTGTGCCTCATTGTTTGTGTTGAGGATTATCAACTGTCTTTTCTTCCTTACTCTCATTGGGTGGAGTCTAGTTTTGCTCCCAGTGTACTTGAGTGACCTTTTATTTTAATAAAAGTTTTCTTGTTACTTATCAAATAAAAAAAGTTTCTCATCAGCATAACATATCAAACCTGCTGATAATTACTCTCCAATGTAAATAACTGATCACTGAAGTCCAGACCAGTTTTGTTTGCCATATTCCGCACCTGCACTCGAATACAAAAACACAATTGGACCAAACCCTGATTATTTTTTTCACTCAAATGAAGAGACTACAATCACCCAAAAAAAAAAAATTTTTGATTTACATCAGTGATTTTCTTCTCTAGACTGAGAAGCCGCTTTTCGAATTCCAAAGTTACGGGCTTCGGCTTCTGGTCCTCTGGCAAGGGCTTGAAATATGAGAGATGGGTTAGGACCCCACCTTTCACATTAGGATCCAGATCATCTGGCCATGGATGGTCCTGCTTCTTCACCTTCCTAATCTTCGCCGCCACCACCAAATCCCTCCTGGTCGTGCTGCCAAATCTCGCCCTCCCTAGAGTTCTCAGAGGAATGCCATTGACACCATTGCTTTTGCTCCGGAGAAATTCTGAAGCTGAAGTTCCCACTGGAGAATGTGATATCGAAGCCATCCCAATCCCGATTTCTCCCATTCCCTAGCTCAGAATCAATATTATTCAGTTTGTTGAGCTGAGTTTTCGCAGGCCTAGAACGCAATAATTCTAAACAAATTGAAAAAAAAAAAAACACTCAATATTCATTTTCCAGATGCTTCTATTATTTTCTCGGCAACGAAACAGAATAACAACAGTGAACATGCATCAAAATATGAGCTCAAGATTGTCATAATAGAAACTCCTCAACGAGAACTAGAAATTACCTGTACGGGATAGATAAATGTTACGTCTATAACATTTAATAACAAATTCTAAATAATAAATTGTTATAGGTGAAAAAAAAAAAATTTAAGTTTCGGATTCAAATGATCAATTGTGAAGTGTGTGTTAATGAGCCAGCTTTTTTCGGTTTGGCCGTTGGGAAAGGATCCAGATTTTGCTTTTTTTGGTATAGGCACGTGTGCAGCATCGAAACCTTTTACTTTGTCTACTTCCACGATGCCTTCTATGATCCTCTTCTTTGGTTTGAACAAAACTTTGACTAGTTTGAAGGAGTTTTATTTTTCTTTTTATTAGAGTGGGGATTCCAACTCAAGTTCTATTTTTGTAAGAGTTGGATAATGTTGTTAAATTATGAGATTATGGGTTATTTTAGGCCTAGTCTAATTGTATCCATTTGAAAAATAGAAAAATAGACTCTGGATTATTTGAGTAAATTACACTTTATTCTTTTAAACTATACTTTATTTTATACTTACTCCCAAAACTATGTAAATGCATAGTTACTCCCTAAATTATACCTTATTTTACACTTGCCCCCCTAAACTATGAGAATATACACTTTACCATATATACTATACCCCTTTTACATTTATCTCCCTAAACTATATCTCATTTTATACTTACTCTCCTAACTTATGAAAATACACACTTACTTTCTTAAACAATTACCCATGGAATGGGTGAAAAGTATTATACTGGTAATTGTTTGGTAAAAGAGGGTAATGTATAATTTTTCCAGATTATTTTAAATAGTTGGTAACTTATGCAATTCACATGAAAGTTTAAACTATTATGATTTTTTTAAATAATATAAATTTCACATTTGATAATTATTGTGGCTGTTGGTATTACGTCTTTATTTATTATGATTGGTTTGTAAATGGAATTAAATATCGCATTAGGCCCTTATTATAATTGTGTTTGTATATGAATTTATACATCCTAGTGTTGATACTATATTTTTTCTAGCTCTAAATTTTGATAGAAGTTCTAGCCCTAAAGTAAAGGATTGCATGGTTAAAGTCCATGTTACAATTATTTAAGGGTTGCATTTCAAGTTTAACCCTTTGAACAGGTGCATTAAGGTCTGTCACAATTGCTACAAAATTCTCATGAGCTCACATGGTGACATCACTCATGTGGTGTGTCACCATTCTTATCCACAAGTGATTACTGCTCTTATCATAGTCTTAAAAACCCTAGGAGAACCTCATTTATTATGTAAGAGATATAGTAAATATTAGCATTGATGTGTATACTAGTTGATCCACTAGTATAATTTTGAAGCTTTGAATTTGTTTCATTCCTCATTTAAATTGGTGCTTATTTAGTGAGTAAAG
Source organism: Quercus ilex subsp. ballota (assembly GCA_032727855.1). Taxonomy (NCBI): domain Eukaryota; kingdom Viridiplantae; phylum Streptophyta; class Magnoliopsida; order Fagales; family Fagaceae; genus Quercus; species Quercus ilex. The sequence goes on along the minus strand of CM064911.1, from coordinate 93,748,080 downwards.
TAGTAAACAAAGAGTCCTTATCTTTATGAAAGAGATGAAAAGTCTTGAAACAATGAACCAAAGAAACAAAAGATCCATATCTTCAAATGTGAGAGAATACTCAAGGCGAGCTCACTCAACTTGTCAAATCCCAATATATTTGTATAACCCCCTTATTTTACTTTTAATTATGGTAAACCTCACAAATAGGCTATAGCTTGTGTTCTAACCTATGAAGAGGGAGTAATAAAGATGGTTGTAATATGTAATTCCAAATTAATAAATGGGCAATGTAATTCTTCAAATTTGTTCCCCTCCCTTATCAGAATGATTGACCCTATTATATCGAACTTCTAATTGCTTCATCATCAAACCAAAGATAACAGTTCCATTAACGTCTGACAAGAGATATTTTTTATAAGTGACGTCTGACATGATATGTAAACAATTTTGTTAGTTTCCAAGAGCAATTTGGCCTTGAACCTCCTTCATGAATCATGACTAATATCCAACACCTATAAAGAATAATTTCTTAGTGCGATAAATAATATTATCAACCAACAAATACCAACAAGCAAACAGCAGAAAATTGAATTTAACTATAATTTGGATATAACTAACTTGTTTTTTTTTTTTTTAGAGGAAATGGATTTAACAAATCTGATATGCAAAGTTTGAACAGTAACAATAAATAGATTCTTTTTTTTTCTTTTTTAAAAACACTAAATTTAACTATAACTATTATTCCTATGCAGCCAATCACTCTCTGCACCGAAATTTTTTCAAACAAATTCAGCTAAGGAAAAGCTTCCTAACATCCAAAAACATTGAAACTTTCCGATATCCCTAAGTAGGAAATCACTCCCCTGTCTACGAGCCTACTTTTTTCTTTTAGTGATTTCTTTAGACTTACAGTATCAAAGGAATGGTAATTCTTAGGTAGTCTCAAAACAGTGCTACTGCCTAAGTTTTTTCCTTGAGGAATAAAGTAACAAATAGATATCAGTAAAGATGAAAATGTATTGATTGTGATGTTGCCAAAAAGGAGTAGAAAACCCACCAGCCAGAAAGTATACATTTTCCTTTAAGAGAGTGAATTACTATCTGCAAATCCAATTAAATTCAAGTCTTTGAAGCTTGCTGTAAGGATTGTGTTATTTCTATTTGTTCTGCTTGAAAGAATGATACTATGGAATTTTTTATTTTCCTCGCATGAGAGCAATTTAGGAAGCCTCCACATTGTCAATGATATCACAATTTATATCCCCTGCTTCTCCCTCGGATTCCCAAGTTCAATTCCTCGGAAAATTCCCCTCCCTCTCTCTCCTTCAATGCACTCGTCTGTTTCAAGACCATGTATGAGACAATTTGAACAAGCAGTGATTAAACAAAAGCAATCAGAGCAAGCATCAGTGGTTGAAGATTCTAGCTGCAGAATCTGTAGAACGAAGGAAATACAAGTAAAAGATAAACGACAGTAGCATAACTCTGAATTGACAGAAACGACATGTAGTTTTAGTTCAATGTACATATTTCTTTAGTGTTTACACGTTCCACACGTATCAGAGTTAGTTAGACTTTCTGTTATTTCTGTTTTGGTAGTTTTGTTAGTTAAGTTAGATGCTCTTTTTCTGGGCTTGTACACGACTTGTGTATTGAGGAATCATTTTTCACCAAATAAATCTTTGATAGTCTGTCCACAAGTACTTCCCCAATCCATGCGGCACGTTTTCTGATACACTCCCAATATATAGATCGCCATTCTAGAGTGGCTTCTCCGCAGTAGTTAAGGCTGTTGGTGTAATTACCCTTGCTGTACTACTGGCTTGATACCACTGGTTGGCATCGTTTATGCTTGTGACTAGTACGGTGTATGATTTGTACGTCGGAGACCTGGCTAGTGGGAAGATTGAAATTATGGAAATAAGATAATCGTGGAGGCGTTTTGTTAGATTCTGACTCAGTGTCAGACATGGTTGGTGGGAAGAGTGATGGAATGGAAAATTTTGTTGTTGGTCCATTAAAGACATGCGAAGATGAGGAGGGTATGGTAATGGAAACACTAGACCTGGCTGGTGAGAAGAATGACATTTGCAAGCGCTTTGTGGGATTCTGAACTATGTAGGGTGGGAAGAGTGATGCAATGGAAATGGAAAGTGACGAGTGCTCTATTAGTGATTCACTTCTTTCTTCACTAATTGTTGGACTACCAGGGTCTGAGTTGTTGTTGTTGGCAACAAATTCTGCAACCAAAAATCACACAATACAAAACAATAAAAATTACATGGTATTAAGTTACTATGATTTTCTTCTAACTCGAAATTCTTTGAAACTTTACCTGGATCAACTTGGTTTGGCTGCATACCAATGTTGGAGATTGACACAGCTAAATTGGGAGAGAGAGAGAGATAGAGAATTGCGTATCAAAATGGTGTGTTTAAGGAAAAGAATGACAAGGAAATTTCCCCTTCGCTGAAGAGGTTTTTTCCGAGCGACAAAGTGCATTTGATAGCTTTATTTGTGAGTCAAAAAAGTGAGCGACTTGGCCTCTATTTACTTGCCGACAGAATTCACAACTCGCTACGCGGTCTCAATTGCTGTACACTGTACAGTAGGGCCATACTTCAATTGGGTTGTTCAGTTTTCACCATAGATTGACTCTAATGGCTTGGGATTTTCAATTGCTTTTTTTGAGTGTGGTAATGCTGAAGCTGTTTAGAGCCTTACAACAAGGATGTTCTGCCTTTGTGCTCCGTTTGGCCATCTCATAGAGAAAACTCACTATCTGGTTCAAGGAATCCAACTTAGTCAATTTGTACAAGTAATTAATGTAGCTTTGGCGGCTGATGTCACTGATTGTTAAGCAAGTTATACATAAATTTCTAACTTTATATCAAAAAGTATTCCCATATTTTCCATTTTCTAATGAGTTTCTGTAATTTCTTATTTGCCACCAACTTTGGGCAGCTCTTGGAGAGTCATCTGTACCTTGGGTTTGTGCAAACAAGGTACTGTTGAAAAGCTTATAAGATTATATGTATTACAGTACAAAATTTGCATCAATCAGATGTCTAAATCAAAATTATTGATGAGGTAGAAATAACTAAAGTGCAGATGTTTAATTGTTCAAATTGAAAATACAAGGATCAAATTGAAACTCACTTTAAAGCCATGGGTGACCTTGATATAAACCCCTTTATTTTAATAGGGATAAACCTCACAAATTGGCTACAGGAATGCTAAAGAGGCTATAGCTTGTGTTCTATATATATATATTTTGGAAAGGGCTTCAAAGCTAGATAACAGTTCCATTAAGATCTAACAAGATAGGTAAACAATATCATTAGTGTCTCAGAGCAATCTGGCTTTGTAATTTCCTTTGTGACTGATATCCTGAGTCCTAGAATTGAAACTTCCCTAAAGTGATGAATAACATGATCATCCTACAAATACCAACAAGCAAACAGCAGAGAATTGGCTTGACTAAAAAGGTTTATATGCAAAATTTGAATAGCAACAATAAATAGATTTAGCTATAACCATTATTCCTAAGCAGCCATTCACACTAATATTCGCAAAAAAACACAGCCTAGAAAATGCCGCATAACATCCAACAACAATGAAACTTTCCAATATTCCTAGGCAGGGAATCGCTCCCTGTCTAGATGTGGGTTCCTAGTTAATGTTTCTCCTCCCAAAGCAACAGCATAACAGTCGTTTGTATCCTCTTTGTGCTACAGCTCTTCTAGGTATTCCACCAGTCTCTCTTGATTTACTGTCTCCATCATCTGATTGATTCACAATTTCAAGCAACCTAACTGTCAGAAAATGCTTCATAGAAACAGCCTCAACATCGAAATCCTCTATACTAAACAAGTTAAAATATTCTGACTATATAGTAGCAGTGAGAACTTAAGGTATGCATGATCCTGTGTACATCGAATATTAGTGTAAGGAGAACAGGAAGTAGCATTAAGTAAGCCAATGATTAAAAAAAATAAATAAATAAACAATTTACATTTTATACCTGATAATATCCTTACAAAACTTTTTAAAAAGTTAACAAAATATAAAAATGACTATCAATAGTATTTAAATTATATATATAAGAATTATATTATGCATCTTATTGTATATCTTTAAATGTATTCATGCATATACATTGGGTTACAAACTAATTTATTTAATATAAGCGATCTGAAATGTGGTCAATCAATAAATTGTTAAGACTAGATAAAGCCATTGCACTGAGTTACAAGCTTAAAAGTTAAAACCGTAATTTTAATGCATATTTTGCTATTCACTATAAACTTTTACATTAAAAATATAAATTTAGTTCCCTTGACTCTAGCACGATTACTTTTTTTATTAGTCTCAAATTTTATCACAGTAACAAGGGGTCATTATAATTTGACAACTTGAAGATTAGAGAGCCTTCATTATGATAATTCTTAATACTTGAAGCATACACACATGTCAAGTTTTGTATCGATTGGATATTATTTACTATATGATTTATAAACTTATATTTAATGCATAATTTTAAACTACAAAAACTTGTAATTTAAAAAATTTATTGATGACATAGCTATTGATCTTTAATTTTCTAGAAATTTGGCAAGCATGAAGGATATAAGAAGAAGATTGAATCCAATGGTGGATTTGTCAAAATTCGCCTCTAATAAAAAGATATTGAGTAAGGTTGTAACCTAAAACTATAACCAATTTTGTGTCTAAACTTTGTCCTACATAATATATGTCAGCAATTCATTATGTTTGATATAGCAAATTAGCAACCAAAATTTTTACTACCAACAAGTGTAAAATAAGTTACTTCTCAATTATCACCATGCACCCTTCATGCGATAGTTACTCCATAAGTATAAGTGCTTGTAGAGTGTGGAGGGTAAGGGTCGGAGTTTAAATCTCCAAGAAGAGACTTCACACACATATATACTTAGATTAAGCTAAAGAAAAATTTCTATCTTGTATAAAAATAAAAAAAAAATAAAAATTACTTCTCAACTAAGTGATTTAGGTAGCTTATAGATTAAGTAGGAATAGTGCTAAGCCTCTTTAGATATTTTGTAGTTGTACGGGCCAAGGCCCTAGGCCCCTTGGGCCTTGAGACCCCGACCCAAACACCTCAGGGCCCATTTTGGGCCCAAGAGCTGAAATAAGACCGCATTAGCACAAATACCTAAAGTAAACCTCCCTCTCTCAATCATCTCTAACCTGATCGGGAGGGCCATTGCTCGGAGACGTCCTGTACCTGGCTACCTAGTAGTGCCATTAAGAACATCACTATCGAGCGGGCTTCTGGAGATGGGAATCAGTTCTAATGCCACTACCACCTTTCTCGACAGAGCATCCACTTTGAGATGATGGAATTGGACCCCCATTCGCACTAGTAAGGTGGAGCAATCATAACACCTCCACTTACCTTGGCCTATAAATAGGAGAAGAGAATGAGGAATAAGGGTTGGCAATTCTGGGGAGAACATTGAGAGAAAAGAGCAAGCACTCAAGGAGAGTAAGGGAGTGACTCTGTGAGGAAAAGAGAAAGACTTAAGAAAATAGGAGTGTACTTGGGCCTCCCAAGCATAGGACCATCCATAGTAGGAAACCCTAAGCCAACAAAATAAATAGATTGTGAGCCCAAGAAGAGGTTAAGCCTAATAGCCATATTTTGGGTACGCACAATTGGCGTCATCTGTAGAGATCTCCTACGAAGCTGTGGTTCTTTCAAGATGTACACGGGAAAATATCTCGAAGTCTATCAGGGAGTTATGCTGAAAGTGGCTCTAGAAGGTCTTCTCGGGGATCCACCTAGCGAGAAAAGAAGGCAAAAGGGACGTGAAGATATGGAGTATGAGAAGGAGGGGCAATCTGGCCTTGGAGAAAGATCATTTCAAACGTACCGGACAATATCTGGTGCTTCGGGATGTAACCATTTCGACAGAAGGGATGAAGAACTTAAGCGAAAGGATAAGTAACTTGAATGTCTGCATAGGTTGGTAAGAGATTTGGAGATGGAAGCAAGAGGTAGGCGTCAAAGAAGGAGCCATGAGGAGCGAGGAGAAGGGTCGACTAGTGTGGGAGGTCGCAATGGAGCAGGGTCTCATCAAACTGGATCCCATCGCCACTAAGATCGCTCGCAGGAATATGCAGATTAGGGAAGTGAATGTCGCATTCAAGGAGACGGTGCACAGGATTGTAGATCGAATCAAGAATGAACCATACTTCTTGTGGCCAAACAAGATAGGGGGTGACCCTTCAAGGAGGAACCAAAACTTGTATTGTACTTACCATAGGGATAAAGGGCATACCACCGAACAATACAGGGTGTTAAAAGATCATCTGGAGCAGTTAGTGAAAGCAGGGTATTTGAAAGAGTTTGTGGTAGAACCCAAGAATCTGGAAGTCGGGCAGGGTGGTCAGCATGGTGGAAATCCTCTCCACCCCCACTGGGAATAATTGAAGTCATCTATGCAGCTCCGAAGGGCACCCACGTGTCCAAGAGGAGGGGGGGTGCTAGCTGTAGTACCGGCGGAAAGCTACGCAGGTGAACAACCCTTGAGAAGAAGTTAAAGTATACTCAAGAGCCCATTACCTTTAATGACAATGATCTAGAGGGCACGATTCAACCACATGACGATGTTTTGGTGGTTACCACCCGAATAAACAATTTTATAGTAAAGAGGGTATTGGTAGATCAGGGAAGTGGTGTTAAGGTCATGTATCCCGACCTATTTAGGGGGCTTGGCTTGAAGAATGAAGACCTCTCCAAGTATGATACGTCCCTGATGGGGTTTGATGGCCGGATGGTAGTCTTAGAAGGGCAAATTTCGCTTCCTGTGAATATGGAGGGTAAGGAGGTGACAGTAACATTCATAGTGGTCGCATTATTTTCTCCATACATGGTGATTCTTGGAAGGCCATGGATTCATGCAATGGGGGTAGTACCGTCCACCTTGCATGTAAAGGTCAAGTTCCACATCGAGCAAGGTATTGCCATAGTAAGGGGTAATCAGCAAGTGGCTAGGCAGTGCTTGGTAGCCGCAGTTGACCGGGGAATCAAGCAAAAGGAGTCAATTAAGGAGACTCCCTTGTAGCAATTACAAGAGCCCCAAGACAAGGCAAGGGTTAGCCGTGCCGAGGATTTAGTAAGAGTAAGGATATAACCAGATGATGATAGGAGTTTTCTGATAGGAGTGAGTGTGGCCAACGAAGAGAGGGTAGAAATGCTGCTATTTCTTGTGTAGAATATAGACGTGTTTGCTTGGAGCCCGTATGAGGTACCCGAGGTGGACCCAAAATTCATAGTTCACAAGCTCAACGTGGATCCTTCGTACCCTCCCAAGAAACAGAAGCCGAGGAGATCGGCTAAGAAGCATATCGAAGCTGTCAGGCAAGAGGTTAAGAAACTGAAGGAAGCCGGGGCTATAAAAGAAATATTTTTTTCGGAGTGGCTTGTGAATACCATGGTGGTAAAAAAGAAGAATGGCAAATAGAGGGTTTGTGTTGACTTCACCGACCTAAACTGAGCATGCCCAAAGGATCCGTTTCTTATGCCAAAAATTGATCAGGTAGTAGACGCTACCTATAGACACCCAAGGATGAGCTTTTTGGACACTTTTCAGGGTTATCATCAGACCTCTTTGGCTGCCGAGGATCAGGAGAAGACAGTGTTTATATCACCTGACACTAACTATCATTATACCGTGATGCCATTTGGGTTGAAGAATGCTAGGGCCACATATCAAAGGATGATGACGAGGATGTTCAGAGATAAGATTAGGTGCACAGTCGAGGTCTACATTGATGATATGATGGTAAAAAGCAAACGGGAGGTATAACATATTGACGATCTTAAATAAGTGTTCGAAGTACATCGACGTCACAAGTTGCGCCTCAATGCTGATAAATGTGCTTTCGAAGTAGGGGTTGGCTAGTTCCTAGGGTATTTGATCACTAACTGAGGAATTGAAGTCAACCTCGATCAAATTGAAGCAGTGAAACGCCTTAAACCACTGAGTAATCCAAAGGAAATCCAAGTACTGACCGGCATGTTAGCTGCCCTTAACTGGTTTATTTCCAAGTTTGCATATCGTTGCTTTCCATTCTACCAGCTTTTGAAGAAATGGAAGGGATTCCAGTGGAGTGAGGAGTGTGAAAGGGCTTTCCAGGAGTTGAAAGAATATTTGATGTGAGCGCCTATGCTGACAGCTCCAAAACCCGAGGAAGATTTATTCATGTATCTTTCAGTGTCAAAACATGCCATGAACGCCGTGCTTCTAAGGGACCGAGGAGTGCAACAGCTAGTATACTACATTAGTAGGACCCTAGTTGATGCCAAGACAAGGTATTTGCCCTTGGAGAAGTTAGTGTTAGCACTAGTGCATGCTACACGCAAGTTACCCTACTACTTTCAGCTCACACCATTTATGTGTTAACCGAATATCCTCTATAATTGTTATTAAAGAGATCTAATTTCACGGGAAGAATAGCTAAGTGGGCAACTCGGCTGGACTTTTTTGATATTAGGTACAGGCCAAGAAGCTCGGTGAAGGGTTAGGTCCTCACCGATTTCGTTGCAGAATTCTCTTCGAGAGGGGGGAAGGAGATGGTTTGCCCTATAGAGGTAATCCCGTGGAAGGTATTTGTGGACGGTGCATCCAGTGCATTAGGAGCCGGGGCTGGGATCATAGTCATCACCCTAGAAGGAATAAAATTGGAGCATTCCTTTAGATTAGGCTTTAAGGCCTCTAATAACAAAATCGAGTATGAAGCACTACTGGCCGAATTGAGAGTTGTATCAGATCTAGGTGCTGAAAAGGTATAGGTCTATTCAGACTCTCGGTTGGTAGTTAATTAGATACAGAGAAGCTATAAGGCCAAGGACCCCCAGATGATGGAGTACTTACGGAAACAAACTATAGACCACTTTTTGAATGTTAGAGTGATTCAGGTAGCCAGGGGGCAGAACCGGCACACTGACTCTTTGGCCACATTGGCGTCATCATCAACCGAGGAAATTCCTCGATTAATAACAGTGGAATTGATAGCGGAACCAAGTATCAGTATAGGGGCAGGTGTTTCACAGGTGACAACAGTTGAACCATGTTGGATGGATCTGTTCATCAACTTTTTAGCTGAGGATCGTGTGCTTGCTAATGAGAAGGAAGCAGAAAAAGTACACCTAAAAACTACTCAGTATTGGTTATCAGCTGATCGTAAGTTGTATCGAAGATCTTTTGACGGGCCCTACTTGCAGTGTTTACACCCTAGCAAGCTTGAAGGACTCCTGGCCGAGCTACATAAGGGAGTGTGCGGCAGTCACATGGAGGGACGTTCATTGGCTCACCAGGCAATGACTCAAGGATTTTGGTGGCCATGAATGCAAAAAGATGCTAATGAGTATGCTTGAAAATGTGATCAGTGTCAGAAGTATACCCCTATGATCCACCTACTAGTGGGGAGCTTGAATCCCATTAGTAGCCCTTGGCCCTTTACGCAGTGGGGGCTAGATATTGTTGGTCCATTCCCTAGGGCAACAGGAAACCGAAAGTTTGTCCTAATAGTTAGGGATTACTTCACTAAATGGGCGGAGGCAGAGGTGTTGGTGAACATCTAGGATGTGGATGTTAAGAAGTTTGTATGAAGGAACATAGTGACGAGGTTTGGGGTACTAGAGTCCCTAGTATCAGACAACGAGTTGCAGTTTGACAGCAAAGCTTTCGGTGAGTTTTATGGCAGTCTCGGCATCACAAATCGATATTCTACCCCGGCATATCCATAGAGTAACGGTCAAGCCAAGGCCACCAACAAGGCCATTGTGAATGAGTTGAAGAGGAGATTAGAAGGTGCTAAGGGTAAGTGGTCAAAGAAGTTGCCTAGTGTTTTGTGGGCATACCAAACAACCCCAAGAAGGTCCACGGGAGAAACCCCATTCTCTCTAATATATGAAGCGGAAGCAGTCATACCAGCAGAAGTAAACTTGTGCAGCGCCTGGGTTTTAGGATTCAACCTCGTCGAGAATTCAGAGTTGATGCTGAAATAGCTGAACTTGTTAGAAGAACGCTGGGAATCGACAACTATACGGCTGGCAGAATATCAGCAGAAACTTGCCTGAATATACAATAGGGACGTGAGGAAAAGGGAGTTTGGAGTGGGAGATATGGTACTTCGGAAGGTAGTGGGGAATACACAAGATGTTAACTCAGGAAAGTTAGAACCAACTTGGGAGGGACCATATAGAATCACCGCCATTGTGCGAGTAGGGGCATATTATTTGGAGGATTTGGACAAAAAACCTTTTCCCTGGCCATGGAATGCCCACAATTTGAAGAAATTCTACCACTAATTATCAGTATGTGGGCGTACGAATTGAGTGTAATGTTATATGTGCATATTGTTAATTAATACGAAAGTGATGTTTATCCATGCAGGTGTATTCGTATTTATAATTCCATTAATGTTAACTCATTAGCCTCGGTCAACACACGCGAAGAGCACTAAGGCAAATTATTCTAAGGACAGAAACCTGTTCCCGGTTTGATCTTCATCACCAGACAGGTGGAAACCTAATCTTAAATTATTCTAAGGACAGAAACCTGTTCCCAGTTCGATCTTCATCACCGGACAGGTGGAAACCTAATCTTAAATTATTCTAAAGACAAAAACCTCTTCCCGGGTGGATCTTCATCACCAGATAGGTGGAAACCTAATCTTAAATTATTCTAAGGACTGAAACCTATTCCCAGGTCGACCTTCATCACCGGACAGGTGGAAACCTAATCTTAAATTATTCTAAGGACAGAAACTTGTTCTTGGGTCGATCTTTATCACCGGACAGGTGGAAACCTAATCTCAAAATTTATCTAAGAACTGAAACCTGTTCCAGGGTCAATCTTCATCACCAGACAGGTGGAAGCCTAATCTTAAATTCTATCTAAGGACAGAAACCTGTTCCTGGGTCGGTCTTCATCACCAGACAGGTGAAAACCTAATCTCAAAATTTATCTAAGGATAGAAACCTGTTCCCGGATCTATCTTCATCACCGGACAGGTGAAAACCTAAATCTCAAATTTTATCTAAAGAAATAAACCAGTTCTCGAGCAGACATAAATTTTACATTGAGTCATTCCAAGAATAAAAACAAGCTTCCCGGCTCTATTTTAGTCATTGGGCACACAAAGACTACGTCAAATTATTTTAGAGGGTTGAAACCAGTATCTCAGATTCAATCTAAATCATAGGGAAAATGATTACCCTACACTAAGTTTTCCTAAATAAGACTACGTATATCAAATTTAGTCCTTATCGCCGAGGAGCCAATTTTTTCTAGACACAGACGATCTGTTCAGGACTAGTCCCGATCACCATACGTGCACAGATATAACTTATTCCTTTTAAAGATAAATTAAGAAAGCAATTTCAATCACCATTTAGAGGCAAACCGAGATTAGACTACCCGGTCATTTGGAATATATATATATATATATATAAGAGAAAGAAAGTGAAAGAACATGATAGAAATGATAACTTAATAGCAAACATTCATGAACATGATTAAAGAAAACGAATAAAGATTAAACCAATGTTTTGTCACCACAACCCGGTGACTATAGGAAAATAAAACTTAGGAATATAAGAGTCAAATCATTATTCTATCACCACAACCTGGTGACTTTAGGAAAACCAAAAAAATAAAAGAGAAAAGTAAACGCGGATAAAAAATAAATAAAGGCTAGTTAAAAACATAGGTATCAAACAGAAGGATCAGTGGGCGGGAGATGGGTTGCTTCATTGGCTTGCTAGCTTGGAACGTCCTCGGTCGGTGGTTGCTGGGCTTGAGCATCTTCGATAGTGTTGAGGTTTCTGGTGACCTCAAGATCAACAGTCTCTGCATGAGTATCAATCGCTTGCACCAGCTTCCTTATACTGGGGGTATCTTCTTCATTAGCAGCACCAGCTTGACTTTGAATGGGGGGAGGAGGAGCCGGGTATGGGATTTGCTCTGGATTCCTTAGTAGGGAATCTTCGGGCACTCCCATAGCTTGAAAGGCTGCCAGCCATCCCTCCTCGAACCCTTGAAACCGAGCTTGGTGGACAATAGGCTCCATGGAGTTCTCGGCATCCGTGAAGGCCTCGTTGTACCACTTATTCTTGCAAGCTTCAAGGGCTGCTTTCAAGTCAGCTATTTCGTCAGCTTGGGCCAGGTTTAGGCTGGCTGCTTTCACCAGTTTAAGCTCTACGCCCCCCAACTTGTCATTCGCTTCGGCCAATTTCCTCTCCGCCACCAACCGGGCTTTCTCTGAAGATTGAGCCTTCTTCTTAGCAACCTCAACAGCTTTGTCCTTCTCCTTTGCTGTAGCAGTAGCAACGTCCTTCAGGGCCTTCTCCCGTTCAGCATCATCAACGAGCTCCTTCAGCCTCTCGTCGAGGATGTGGGTCAGTTGCGTGGCCTGATATTGCAGTAGCGGTCAGTATGAAGAAGAAAGGAATACGCACACGTTAAAATAAATGTAGAAGTAAGATAGAAAATTACCGCTATGGTGTGCCATTGTAACCGCCTCGCCAACGATTCCTCGATTCTGTTCGAAAAAAATTTAACGTCCTCAGGCAGTAGGAGGTCGTGCACCAAGCTTTGGGACACCCTCACCACTTAGCCTTGGGCCCAATTCCTTAGGCTAGCAGACTCTGGCAGAGGCCCATTGCCAAATTTGAAAGTGGGCTGCCAGTTGGCCTTGGGTCGAGTTGAGGATGCCACGTCAGTCTCAACCTGAGCAGTTGGCTGGGGATCACCCACCGGTTCTCGGATCACTATCCCGCCCCATAGAGGGGTCTTTGTAGGAGCGTCACTAGGGACCTTGGGGGGTTGGTCACGAATGTGCCGTTTCTTTTTGTGATGGCTGACGACAGGGGAAGGAGAAGCATGGTCCTTGCCTTGAGGCTATTAAGGCTGGGCTGCAGGACGAGTGCCAGGCAGGAACCGGTCAACTGTCATTTTTCGCCTGGTCACCATCTCTGCATTTTGACCAGCCTCAACTGCTTCTGGCTTGGCCGGTCGGACTAGAGCTTTAGACTCTTCAACAGGCATGTGGATTTTACGGCTTTGAGACACACGTTCAGTCGATTCGTCTTGAACCAGTGCAAGATCCTCCGTTGTTGTATATTTGGGGCCGAGGTCCCGAGCTTCACCAATAGTTAAGGAGGGCAGGAGAAAATTGGCGTGTCAAACGTCAATATATGACAGCAATGGGCTATACACCAACAAAGTCAGCCCAAAAGGTTGCCACGTAGTATAGACAGGACTGCAGCCGAGGATGAGGTGCGATGTCCGAAGCTACCCGTCGGAGTGCACAAATATTTCAGACCTGAGTATGAAATTCAGGTCCCTCACGTGCACTTCTCTGAGGTCTAGCTTAAACCTTTTGCTTTTTGCATAGAAACAATGCAAATATGGTTAGTGACTATTTGAACAAAATAATCATAAGTAAAATGCAATTAATAAGTTGAAAATATTTGGTACCAACCAACGTCACGCAGCGAGAGTGGGCAAGGGAGCTCATCGACAAGCCAGTTACTACTCACCCAGAAAAATTCCCCTGCCGAATTCCTATTGGAGTCGGGCAGGCATGATATAAGTCGTACCCACATATCCCTAATCTTTAGCTAATAATCTAACCTAATATTGCCGCATAAACTATACATAAAGCTGATGTCATGATGGTTTAGTTGTAACCCGTATATTTGGTTTAGCCTACTACCACAACTCATAACTCGGTAAAAATTGGGAGGGAGTTGGTCGAGGCACAGGTCATAGAACCTAAGGGTACCTATAATGAGAGGGTCTATAGGAAACCTAACCCCACCCTCTAGTATAGCCATCAAAGGGAAAAATACTACGTTTGGGCCAGATCCCCTCTCGAGAGCGATATTGCCCTCGTGGCAATAAGCGATATCAACATCCCCAAGGGCGCCAAAGGCTTGCCTAAAGTTAGCCAAGGCAGTCCCAGGTGCAAGAAGGTGAGAAAATCCCATTCTTAAACTCTAAAATAAGGAAAAGAAAATGAAGAAAAGGAAAAGGAAGAGAGGAGGAGATGAAAACTTACTAGAGCTCTAGGAGGAATAAGAAAGCAAAGAGTGATCTGAAGACGCAAATGGAACTATTTATAGGGATGAAAGCATTTAATGAAGAGGAAGGCGGGAAAAATATTTCTGGCTTCTTCTTGTAACCCTCACACGCGTGTGCTCAATTCACGAACCTTCACAGTTAAATGTGACAGCCTAGCGTGGCGCTCCAATTGAGAGAGCATTGATGGTTGTCTCATTTGTTTAGTAGCTAACAGTTGGGCTTCCTGAGAAATCACAAGTGCTACTCGAATTGTCCTTGATTCGCTCCTGGTAGCTGGGCACGAATCAAGGGGGGGCTATTGTGCGGGCCAGGGCCCCAGGCCCCTTGGGCCTTGAGACCCCGACCTGGACACCTCAGGGCCCATTTTTGGCCCAAAAGCTAAAATAAGACCACGTTCGCACGAATACCTAAAGTAAACCTCCCCCTCCCAATCATCTCTAACCTGATCGGGAAGGCCATTGCTTAGAGACATCCTGTACTCGGCTGCTTGGTAGTGCCATTGAGAACATTGTTGTCGGGCGAGCTTCTGGAGATGGGAATCAGTTTCAATGCCACTACCACCTTTCCTAATGGAGCATCCACTTTGAGATGATGGAATTTGACCCCCATTCGCACTAGTAAGGTGGAGCAATCATAACACCTCCATTTACCTTGGCCCATAAATAGGAGAAGAGAATGAGGAATAGGGGTTGGCAATTCTGGGGAGAACATTGAGAGAAAAGAGCAAGCACTTAAAAAGAGTAAGGGAGCGACTCTGTGAGGAAAAGAAAAAGACTTAAGGAAACAGGAGTGTACTTGGCGAATGCCACTACTCCCTTCTCCTTTTTTCCCCTATCTAGAAGAAAAAGATAAATTAAAGATGTTAAAGAAAAATCTGTCTTAATATATGAATATATTATTTGGTATCTCATCTTCTTGACTATGTGTAAAGATAGAGAGAATGGACAATTTGCTTTTTTAAAAGGGAATATTTCTAAATTTCCTTTAAAGAGATCCCTCACAATTTGGTGTTTGGGTGTATGTGTTTATAGCTGCTATGTTATATACAAAGGGGTGTTACAACTATCACAAATTTTATTAGGCAACTCGTATAAAATTATTATATCAATTTTTTTAATATAATTAGATAATACAATTAGGGAAGTAATAAAGAACATGACTTTAGATAAAATATAATTAAAAATATATATACATCGAAGTTACCCTAATTAATATGTTAATGATTCATAGTCGATTCCAAAAATTTGGGACTAAAACTTGTTGATAATTTGATCGATAGATAAGAATGGGAGGATTTGAATCCTATATGTTTTTGTTAAAAACACCATGAGGAAGATCTTAATAATATATCAACCTTTTATAGTAAAAGGATAAATAAACTTTTTTATTGGAAAACTGATAGTGAATTTATTGGGAATGGAAAATAAGGTTGTATAGCTTACCTGTTTTATAAGTTTTATCACTTTGAACTCAAATATTGCAAGAATCCAAATGCCTCATCTTTCAAGATATGATCTTTGTTTTATTTTTTTTATTTAGTAGTTTGTTGTGGTATTTCTTTTCATTAATTAATCAACAACTTGGGATGTGGAAGATGGAGTGTGAAGGTAACTTTAATTAATATTATAACACTAAAAATATAATAATAATAATATAGCCTTCCGAGATGTGAGCATTGACTCCTGAAATAGATCAAACTTCCAGAAGAGAAGTTAGATAATCAAATTAGGCCTCGAATGCATATTTTGGTGCTTTAAAAGCATGCACTTAAACACTATAAAATAATGCTTCCTCGACTTTTCGAAGAACCGACACACATCTTTTTAAGTATATGGATGAATGTGTATGAACAATGTGATTGATCCTCGTGCAATGCATATGTACGCTACAGTACAACCAATAAGGTAAACGAAGAAAAAAAGAAGGAAAATTACAGGCAATTTCTGCTGATATAAAGGTATTAGATGCCAATTCCAATCGAATTTTGAAGCCTACAACATGAACCATAAAGGTATAAAATACGTTGTTTACGGGATTTTGCCCATGCAGTTGGTATGGTATTATATATATGTTTGATTCGAAATTATACGAGTATGGGCACTTTTTGAAAGTTCAAAAATGGTATGAAACACCTTTGAACGTTTAGACCTCAAATTACAAAAATACCAATTCAAGCTTTATATCAAACAATTAATGTGCGGAATATGATAACAAGCTTATAACAGAATTGATAGAACAATCTAAGCCAAATATAAACACATCCACAGCAGTAAATATAAGGCAAAGATAAAGAAAAGAATGATGCAAACACACGGACAACACACGATGTGTTATCGAAGAGGAAACCGAAGTCCTCGGCGTAAAACCTCTCCGCCGCCCTCCAAGCGGTGATACAATCCACTAAAGAATATAGTTGGGATACATGAACAGCAGAAGACCCTCCAAGCCTAATCTACCCAAGTACCTAAGCCCTCCAAGCTTCTTGCTCCAACGAGGTTACGCCGAACCTATTTCTTCTCTAACTTCCCGGATTCCGCTACTTGACCATAGCATCAACCAATGTATATTGGTTCCTTCCCAAACTGCTTCCCTAAGCACCAAATGGACCTTCTCATAGACGTGGGTGTGGTGAGATAAGGATTTGGTAAAAGGCCTCTCAAGGGTATGACAATGGAGAGGAAGAGAGTAGAGGAATTTGAAGAGTCTCTAAGGTAAAGATTGGGGATGAGGCAATCTTGTTTTTCTCTAGGGTTTTTCTTACAAAATTCTCTCTGGAAGCTCTCTCAATTTTGTGGGTATAAGGGTGTATATATAGTAGGGTGAGAAGGGAATGCAAAACGTCAGTTTTTGCCAAACAAGGTTTACTCGCGGCTTGACCTCGCGGCTTGTCCAAGTCGCGACGTAACGGCCTGGACAGCCTGGAACTTTTGTCCTGTAGCGTGACAGCTGGCGCGACCCTTCAGCTTCCCAGTGTGCCTCTCACGTGCCTGCCTTTCGCGGCTTGCCAGTCGCGATCCACCCGCGAGCCCTAGCCGCGAGACTCTGTTTTATTGCACACTCTTGAGCTTTTCTTCACATCTTCTCACACACTACCCTTACAATTTTCCCACCTAAATACAGGGTTACTAAGTGCTAAATTACAAGCAAATTGGTCACGGAATAAAGCTAATTAGATGGTTGATTAAATTCAACCTTACAATCTCCCCCTTTGGCTATTCCGTGACAAAACCCTACAACAGACTCTAGACTTAAACGTGAGTTGGGAACAGTTGGAAAACTCACTCACACCTAACTCTAGATTCTGTAAAGCTCTTGAACATATGAATAAGTAACTCCTGAAACACAATAACATAGCAATATCATTGTATGCAGAAAACTTAATATGCATATGGAGCAAAATAAGCATGATCAAGCAAAAATGAACATAGGCATAAGAGCAATAATTCATGGCAAGATCAAAGACATTAGTCACTTAAGCAAAAGTGATTACTATGTTCATTCACACAGGAAATGAACATCCGGACATGCAAAAACTGATAAACTCAATTGAAGAGAATCATTTTGCAAGTCCAACACTCAACCAATGCATACAAATACATATGCATCTAGGAACAATCCTACAAGGGCACAAGAGTGTTGTACTTAAGATAATGCAAGGCATTAACAAGTACCAAAACACAAAAGCATAAAGGCTGCATAAGCAAAGTTTTGCAAATACATGGCACAAACCATAAAAGCCTACAAGTATGCAAAAGTGCTAGAAACCAACCCTCAAAGCTTACAAAAGCAATAATGGGTACAGGTACGAGCATATAAAGACAATGCTGAAATTAACAACTACTACCAAGAATTCACATATTAAGAGTTTTAAAACAGACTTAAACCAGAGTATTAAACCAAACAAATAAACACATATTTAACAAACTCCCCCTCAAACCAGGCACTCCCCCTCAAGAGCTGCCTCAAAAATTCTCCCACTTTTTGACCGGAATGGCCAAGGGGTCAATGATCCTGGCTAGTATGAATGCTGTCAAACTTGGCAGAGAGAACATCAAGCTGGTCCTACATTACTGTCATCCTCTCAGTCTGTTGATTCTGAACATCTCGGATTGTATCAAGTCTCTCCAGGATGATTTGAAAGGCATCAGGAGGTACAGGTGATGAGGTGGAAGGTCTGCTCCTCTTGACTCTTACTCTAGGTGTGGAAACTGGTCCTGCACCTTCTGCTTCAGTCTCCATAGGATCACCTTCTTCATGTACACCCTCTTCTTCTTCACCTGGAAGACGACTCTGTATCCATATGAGAGTAAATTTGTTGATAACTGATAAAAGAGGCAAGGGACTGATATCTTGTGGAATTGTAACACCCTTTTCTTTGAAGATTCTCATGAGAAGACTTGGAAACACCAGCTTCAGCCTCGAGGTGGTTTTAGTTTCTTCCATGATAGTAGCAAAAATGTGGGAACTGATGTCAATAGGTGTATTTTCCTTAAGTTCTATAAGAAAGATAGCTCTGGCATTTGTCAATGTAGTCATCTTCCTTATAGGGTACAGATTGTACATCATTATCATTGTTAAACACCTCATGTCTTTAGGAAAGTCAGAAGTGTTGAGACACCTCTTTTCTAAAACCCCACCAATCTTTCTCTGGACAGCTTCTAGGGAGACCATTCTGTCCTTGTAGTTTGTGAATTCATACTCATCTAACCCCTCCAACCCCAAAACCTTATCAATGTCATGAGCATCTAGGGTAAACTCCTTTCTCCTTACCCAACAGTTCAACTCCTCCTCCTTTATCACAACATTGGCATAGAATTCTCTGATTAGTGGTTCACACACTAAAGGTAAGTCACCCAGAAGTTTTTCCCAGCCTCTGCCTTCAAAGCATTTTGGAATGAATGTATCCCTCAAGTCATGTAAATCCACAAATCTCTCCTGGATAATGGTTCCATTTACAAAGGAATCTCTGTATCTCTCAAAATGCTTGACTGACCTAAACAGGTTGTTGTCCATTTTCAATCTCTTATCAGCCTTCTTAGTAGGAGTCTTCTTTTTTAGAGGATGTGGAAGCCATCTGTAAACACTCAGAAAAGGCCACAACAAGACATAGCACAGAATAGAGAAATGCACATACATTAGTAACAAATGAGTTACATAGTGATAAAACAGACATAGACTAAGCATGGTTGATAACCAAACATTGAATATAACAAGTTCACCAAGTTTACACTGAAGAGTGCAACCAAATTCAGAGCAAAACCCATTTGGACTGAATAGAGCAAAAACATAAATGTATCAACATTTACAAGAGCATGATAGCCATAATCTCCAAGAACAACAACACCATCAATCAGATAAATATAGGACTACAATACAAAATTGTAGAGACGCCTCATACCCATATGCCCAAAACTCAACAGACAAATATCAATGCTCAGACAAAGGAAAAGTGACCTGAAATAAGCAACTAATCCTAAACAATCAATGCATTAAGAACAAGGAACATCTCACACACCCAAACACAACAAAAAGATAAACCCATGTTCGAACAAAAAAACAAAAAAAACAAAAAAAAAAAACCAAACAACACAACATTTAGATTCAAAAGAGCAGCAGTGAAATCAAGATGAATGAGGTGAGGTTTTGAAAACCCATACCTTTTTCGTGATGTTTGATGAAGATATGATGCAGAAATTTGAAGCTTTTTCAAGAGAACACGGAGTGTTGAGAGAGAGATTTTGAGAAGAAGATGAACAGACACTGAACTTCGAGGGAAAAACTGGAAAACACTTTTAAAAACTGTCTTCAGAACGCAAAACACGCATTTTTCGCGACTGGATCAAGTCGCCAGTAAGTCGCCAGATTGAGCCGCGAAACACTGTCAGGAGAAAAACTTGAGAATTTCTCTAAGTGTTTTTCGCGACTGGAAGGTCTACCCGCGAGATAGTCGCGATATGAGCTGCGAAATTCCCTGAGTACCCCTCACGACTGGACCTTCCACCCGTGAACCAATCGCCACATTGACCCGCGAAAAGTGTAAAACTCAAATTTTGGAAAAAATTTCTAAGTCTTTTTCGCGACAAGTGTACTGACTCGCCAGTTAGCCGTGAAAAATCTCTGAGTGAGCTCGCGACTGGGACATGCGACTTGGCCAACCCGCGACTTAGTCGCCAAAACAGGGAAACACTGATCTTGAAAATTTTGACATTTTGCAAAAACAAAGTACTTTCCAAAAACAAAACAAAACACTCAAAAATCTTTTTGTGTTCGATCAACAAAGATTGAGTATGTGAAAACACATTTAATCAAGTACAATCACACAAATGAATATGGCATTTCCTGAACATAGACTTGTGTGTTGTGTGTGGATATCGAAAATGAGATAGTCCTTAGTCCAATGTGAAGCTTCAATGATCAATTCAATCAAGGCATACACAACTAGCACTAGATAATGTGACCTATCTCAATTATAGAAACATGCATATATAACCTCCCACAAGAACTTGATAACAATTCTCTGAAGCTTTTCATTTGGCTCCATATTCAACATATCATTTGCATCTTTTGAGCAAAGAAAATCTCATTGTGAGATTGATGCCTGAAATTTTCGACATTTCAATTGATGAATTTGCCTTTGGCCTTTTTGAGCATCACACATTTTATTTTGGTCGCTTTCCCTTTTTCCTAGTCAAATACTAGTGTGTGCAACAGGCTTTTGCAGCTCTATATCTCTTTTCATTTGAAGATTTACATTTAGAGAGCTCTTTTAAAGCATAAAAATAAAAAGTGGGAAGATATATAGGCATGAGTCTATGCATGTCTCAAGATCAACAAAATCATTCACTAATCATTCATGACAAGGTTGAAGATCTATTTACAACAATCACATAGATTTCAGAATTTCTTCCACAAAGATATGAGTGTATGAGAGACAAGCTAAGCTCGTTGAATGCACACAGCCATAAGTACAAAGGTACAAGGCAAAACATGCTTTGAGACAAAAAACTCAACAAAGTGAACAAACTTTTTAGATTTTCAACTTTTTATGTGTTTTTGGATTTTTGACACAAAAACAGTAGAAGAAAGATAAAAAGAACATTTTAAACACAAAACAAACTACAAATTAAACAAATGCTCAAAAACACAAAGCAAATAACCAATCTTATCCACAAAGCATAGGAAGAATTAATGCATGGACATGTTATAATGCTTATGCATGAGAACCCTTTGTCACCCTTTGGGGTGATATCCTTGACGGATCGGGTACGAGAGTTAGGACTTTCAAACCTTCTATTGAAGCTCTCCAAGCAAGTGGTGAAGGCGCCAATCATTTTCATCACGTCCGTCATTCCGGGATCACGGTTTTGGCTCCTTGATTGCTCAACACCCCAAGACCTCTTGTCATTCCTTCTTCCTCTTGACCGAGGTGCGCTTGTATTGTTGTCTGCTCTCAACTTTTGACAGTTAGGTCTAGTATGCCCTTGCAGTCCGCAATAGTGACACACATACTCTGTTCTAGGGCCCCGTTGTGATCTTGAGAGGGATCTTGCTCTGGTTCTGTGTCTACCCATAGATTGATTTCGGGGCTTATTCACCATCCGTTGCTCACTCACATTCTTCCTCTCAGCCTCAACATTTCCAGGGATGGTTTCTTCTCCAATAATCTCTATGGCCTTCACAAATTTCACTTTTTTGGTAGCTTTGGCCGATGAGCTACTTCCTCCGGTATAACCCAATCCGGTCTTGTCTGAGAAGTGTTTCTGAGATGAGATAACATCTTCCAGCTTCCTAGAGGAGACCCTTTCTATCTTGGCTTGTGCTTGCTCCACCTCTTGCTCAAGGAATCTTACTTTGGTATAGGCTTCCGATAACTCTCCATTTAGTGTCTCAATCTCACATTTAGCCTCTTTATATCTGGCCAGTAGACTTTTGTAGTCCTCTTTAGCCCTTTTCATTTTCTTCACAACCGCCTTTGCAACCCTTGCATACTCACCTGATTTCTCAAGAAATAAAGCGTAATTCTCTTGAAGACCCAATGTACCTTCATCCTCTTCAGCTTCCGATTCTTCAACAACCCCAATGGACTCCAAATCAGAATGCTCACCAAGCTCCTTCACAAGTGTATCCAAGTCATCTGAGGATTCCACATGAGCAATTGTCATGAATGCGGAGAAATTTCCTTCTTCATCACAGCTCTCATCGAATTCAGAATTTGATGAGTCCGAATCACTTAAAGTAGTGGCATAAACCCTTCCCTTCGACTTTAAGTAATTTGGGCATTCCTTTTTAAAATGCCCATGTCCATTACATTCAAAACATGTAATTCCTTGTGAGGATTGGGAGTCTTTACCATCTTTTCTTCGAAACTCTTTCTTCTCTTTTCGGGCACTCTGGAATTTTCCTTTGTCATCAAATTTTCCACTATTCTTGAGCTTTAGGAATTTACGGAAGTTCTTTACAAGATACGCCACATCTTTATCTACCGTATCCTCTTCCAAAGAGTCATGAGATACTATCCTCTCATCAATTGTCTTAAGAGCAAGGGATTTGCTCTTCTTCGCCGAAGGAAGGGACAACTCATATGTCTGTAGAGAACCAACCAGCTCTTGAACCTTGATTTCGTCAAGATCTTTGCTCTCTTCAATAGTTGTAACTTTGGGCCGGAAGCTTTCTGGTAGTGACCGGAGAATCTTCCTTACAATCTTCGAGTCCTCCGTCTTTTCCCCCAAGTTAAATTTACCAACAACAACTTCGTTCAACTTGCTGTAGAACGAATCAAACGACTCTTCATCACTCATCTTTAACTCCTCAAAACGAGTGGTCAACATTTGAAGTTTTGTGTCCTTCACTTTCTTAGTTCCCTCATAGGTTGTCTCCAGAATTTCCCATGCTTCCTTAGCAATGGAGATGTGAGAAATCCGGTGGAATTCTTCTGGAGAGACACCGCAGAAAATAGCATTCAACGCCTTGCTATTTGCATTTGCTGCTGCAAGAGCAGCCTTATCCCAATTTGCCTTAGGAGCCTCCGGTTTGGTCCAACCTGTCTCAACTGCATCCCACACAGTCTCATCCATAGAACACAAAAACGCCCTCATTCGGACTTTCCAAAATGCATAATTATTACCATCAAAAAATGGTGGAACATTGAGAGATTGAGACCTATCCATCTCAACAAGGGGTCAAGGATCACACTCAGATATTAAAACCTCAACAAGTGTACCCGCTCTGATACCAATTGAAAGTTCAAAAAGGGTATGAAACACCTTTGAACGTTTAGACCCCAAATTACAAAAATACCGATTCAAGCTTTATATCAAACAATTAATGTGCGGAATATGATAACAAGCTTATAACAGAATTGATAGAACAATCTAAGCCAAATATAAACACATCCACAGCAGTAAATATAAGGCAAAGATAAAGAAAAGAACGATGCAAACACACGGACAACACACGATGTGTTATCGAAGAGGAAACCGAAGTCCTCGGCGTAAAACCTCTCCGCCGCCCTCCAAGCGGTGATACAATCCACTAAAGAATATAGTTGGGATACATGAACAGCAGAAGACCCTCCAAGCCTAATCTACCCAAGTACCTAAGCCCTCCAAGCTTCTTGCTCCAACGAGGTTACGCCGAACCTATTTCTTCTCTAGCTTCCCGAATTCCGCTACTTGACCATAGCATCAACCAATGTATATTGGTTCCTTCCCAAACTGCTTCCCTAAGCACCAAATGGACCTTCTCACAGACGTGGGTGTGGTGAGATAAGGATTTGGTAAAAGGCCTCTCAAGGGTATGACAATGGAGAGGAAGAGAGTAGAGGAATTTGAAGAGTCTCTAAGGTAAAGATTGGGGATGAGGCAATCTTGTTTTTCTCTAGGGTTTCTCTTACAAAATTCTCTCTGGAATCTCTCTCAATTTTGTGGGTCTAAGGGTGTATATATAGTAGGGTGAGAAGGGAATGCAAAACGTCAATTTTTGCCAAACAAGGTTTACTCGCGGCTTGTCCAAGTCACGAGTTCCAGTCGCGACGTAACGGCCTGGACAGCCTGGAACTTTTGTCCTGTAGCGTGACAGCTGGCGCGACCCTTCAGCTTCTCAGTGTACCTCTCACGTGCCTGCCTTTCGCGGCTTGCCAGTCGCGATCCACCCGCGAGCCCTAGCCGCGAGACTCTGTTTTATTGCACACTCTTGAGCTTTTCTTCACATCTTCTCACACACTACCCTTACAATTTTCCCACCTAAATACAGGGTTACTAAGTGCTAAATTACAAGCAAATTGGTCACGGAATAAAGCCAATTAGATGGTTGATTAAATTCAACCTTACACTTTTGATAGCTTATACTGAAAGGACAATGTTACAGATATATATCACTGTAAGTAAAGGTTATTAAAACTGCTTTTTGTTTAATAATTAAGTAAGATAAAGTAGAGAAAAGAATATGCTAATTTATTTATATCCTTAGTTTAGGATTAAAGTACAATATCATAATCCTGACTCAGTGTCGAAGGAGGAGCCAAACAAAACTTTATGTGGCGATAGCTAGGTGAGTGAAACTTTGAAGAAAAGATGAAATCGCAACAAAGATTTTGATGGAAATTGGTGATTTTAACTTGACAAGTACCTTGCTGAGAAAGAGAAATCTGAGTTTGGCTCTGGCTAATTGAGGGTTAGCCAAGGAAGGCTCCAATAGTTAAGTCGGTAAATTGGTGGAGAGAGTGTGGAAGTGAGAATAGAAAAGTAACATTTTAAAGACTTGTTGGCTTTGTTTAAGGAATGAAAGGGTATTTGAAGAGTATGGAGAGACGTTTTTGATGAGAAGTAGTAAAAAAAAAACAAAAAACAATGTAGAGGACTTGCTAAACGGTTGTTTCTTCAGGTTAATTGAAGAGACGTGTGACAAGGCAAGAATTCTAATATGCAAATAGACAAAACAAGTCTAATAATATTAAATGCAATGACCGGTTGTTGAGACACAATAACTGTGGCATTTCTTCTTTCTTACTTAATAAAAATATAAAAATTGTTAGGCGCGCTTGTGGATTGACCATATGACTATATATTGCTTCAATAAGAGTTAAGGTCCGTTTGGATACCGCTTATTTTGCTGAAAACTGAAAACACTATAGCAAAATAATTTTAAAATGTGTGAATAGTATTGTGGAACCCATTTTTAATGAAAGTTTTGTTGAGAAAAGAAGTTTGTGGGTCTCTGAACAGTGCATGGAACCCACTGACAGACACATTTCAATGAAAATTTTGCTGGTCAAAGAGGTAGTGGATCCCGTGCATAGCGCATGGGATCCATTGACAGACAAAATATCACGTGAAACGCGCTTCTCAATAAAAAAAAAAAAAGGAAAACGCAAACGCACAAACGCAGCACCAAAAAGGCAATCCAAACGCATACTTAATTTATACTTTTTAAGATCAACTTGAAATTACTATATAAAATTCATTGTCTTCTCTTTTTAACTTCACCACATCCGAAGATGGCATTAGTATGATCTCTAATACTACACTATCTATTTTATTAATTTATTTTAGAATTCATCTTATATTTCAGTTTTTATTTTTACAATTAACCTAATAAAATAATAAAAAATATTCTTATCTCTCTCTTTCATCCCACTATCTTTTTCTCTTCATACACAACCACAAGATTTTTTTTTTTTTTCTTTACAACCTATAAATAGTAAGGTTACATATATGCAACTTTACTATTCATAAGTTGCAAATTTTTTAGGTGTTCAAACTCGGATGGAATAGGTTTTTACTGTCTTGAATTGTAAAATAACAGTTGAGGCTCTGAGCAAACAAAGAAGAAGAAGGATCAGCAGAAGCTGAGGAGAAGAGTTTGTATTACAGTTATAAGATGAACATTTTTAATTATGAATATTGTCAAAGTACGTCTTGCAAAAATTTGAAGAATATTTTTTAATGAAATGTTTTATTTTGTGAAAATATTTATAATATTTAATAAACATGATTTTCAGATTTAACAAAAAGTTTGAGCTCCATTTAATATATTTTACAGTAGAAGATTGAGATTAAATATTTTAAAAACAACCGTTTTGATTTTTTACTTATTTATATTTAATTAATACTGAACATAGATACTTTAATATTTCATGTTTTATCTATTTTTGAAATACAGTTTTGTTCTGTCTTCCAAGTAGAGAATCCTGCTTTTATCCTTTGTTGTATAGCTCCAACCGAGAACCGACAAATCTTCATCACAATCGGCCAAAGACAAGCGCCATTATAGACCTTATAATACACATTACTAACTCAGCTTTATTAAAAAGCTAGCAACAACGGTCCCATCACAGATCCAAAATACACAACCCAACACTCAAGAACCCATTGTTTCTTTTTTTTTTTCTTTTTTTTTTTTAAAAACACTCAAGGACGCACAACAACCAAATAAAAAATTTGGAACATCATTATTCTCTCTTTAAAAAAATTTGGAACATTTTTTTTTTTAAATTTAACTTCAAAATTTGTTGCAATTTAACACTACAACTTTACTCAATAAAATATATATATTTTTTACATATTTTGAAAATCTAACTGTTAAATTACATTTTTTTTTTACGCTCTTAATACACATGTTAAATTTTATTTGTCATTTTTTTAATTTACCAAAAAACCCTCGTAGTGCCATTACTCAATTACCATGTCAGTGACCATTAATGACCACTGGCGATGCCACGTTGAGGGTACTGACTCGAAAATAAAATTTTTATATTTATAATAATTAAAGAAAATTTATTTGTTTACCCTTTAAAATAAAAATAGGAACACCCTCAAGCAAAATCAAGAACACCCTCAAATAAAAATAAATAAAAAAAATTATCTGTTCTACTTTCAAGCAAAAAAAAAAAAGAAAAAAAAAAGCCCAAAAAAATTTTTAAACTAAAATTTGAAAAAAAAAAAAAAAATGTAACAAAGCAAGCCCACTGCCCAAAGCCCAACATCAATCCTAAACAACCGATGAGAAAGCAAACCCAATCTAAAGAAAAAAAAAACAACATTTGGCAAGCCCAACAAATGGTAGCAAACCCACGGGTCACAGATCCTCAAAAAAAAAAAAAAAAAAAAAAACTCAAAACCAAACCTAAAGACAGATGGTAGCAAACCTAACCCACGGATTGTAGCAAAAACTGAAATCAGAAATGGAGAAATAGAGCTCATCGCCTCTGCCTCAAATTGGAGCAACAAAGCTTATCACCATCGGTCATCGCCAATCGGATCGGAGATTGGTCATCTCCTCGGCCTCGTCAGTTAGATCAGAGATCGGAATAGCATAGATTGGATCGGAGATTTCTTCCTCGCCAGTCGCCTCGACATGCTGCCCTGCCCGACAGCGCCACCCCGCAGCCTCAGCCTCCCTGCTCCCTCAACATTAAGGTATTTCATCTTTACTTTACACTTTTCTTCTCTCTGACTCTCTCTTTTTCTCTAATGGATTTTCTCTCTACTCTCTTACTTCTCTTTGTCTCTTTCTCTCTTTTATCTGAAGAACGAAAGTATGAAAGTGAAATGAGAGTCTCTCTCTCTTTAAGACTTAATCTGATTGGCTAATTCTTTTCTTCTTCTTTTTTTGGTGAAATTGCTTAGCTTTATTTTATTTTATTTTATTTTTTTCATATGGGATTGCTTAGCTTTATTGAACTGTAATTGCTTAGCTTTATTGTAACTTTATTAATATTTGTGATTGGTTGATTCTCTTTTTTGTTTTTTAGTGTATTGTCTATTATGATTGGTGATTGTGAATTTCTGATTGGCTCTTGTGATTGGGGCTTGTCTGTTGAGTGGGGGGAGGGGTGAATGCACATGGGGTCTGTGCTAATAGTTAGTCAAAAAAAATAATGAAGCAACTAATAAATAATAATTAATAATTTAATTAACCAATACATTATAAAAGATAAACAAATTAAATTATCTTAGGCTAAAAAATAATTAATAATTTTGTAATTAATAAAACAACAATATAACAAATTATAGTTTATAAAAAACAAACAAATTAATGAAACAACTAAAAAACAATAATTAATAATTTTATTAATATTTCAAATGAACTTATAGTTTATTGTATAGGTAACTTTGTTCATTTCTTTTCTTTTCATTTTTTTTCCTTTCGAGGTTTTTCGGTGTATAAAATGCAAATTTGTTTTGGTTTTAAGAACATTTTTTTTTTTTAAGCACAAACTTCGTGCAATAGGAACATCCTGTACAAAATTCCTGGAGTCGCCACTGTTAGTGACTCTCATGGATTGTTAATCTCATTTTAGTATAAGAATATATGTTTTTTTTTTTTGCAAAAGATATTTTTCTAATATATTCTATATTAAATTATCTATTTTTCATTATATTTTATTAAAATATTAAAATATTTTTACCAATAATATTTTTTTACATAGTTTTGTATGACTGTTCTAATTTTAGATGAATTTTAAACTTGATTAACTTAAATGTGATTTTTTATATTAAATGATTTTAATATCCCATAAAATATGATAATTTTTACGACAACTATTTTAGGTTGCAATGTCTAGCTGTCTATTAAATTTATATAAATTCATTGCACACTTTCTGGTAGAAGGTCGTGTCAAAAATTATTGTGCTAGAATTATTTATTTATTTATTATGACCATATACTGCATTGCTAGAGGCCTCGTCATCCTGTCAACCCCAACTGCGCATCTTAGCTCGATCTTAGGCCATAAATGGCAACCTGGGCATGATCATACGCTAGTGTTTGATGAGATTCGACCTACAGTGTTTCCTAGCAAAGTCCTACACTTCTTTGCGTAGAAATCAAATTTCAACATGGTTGACTTCCTTTCCACCAGTACTATCCGACCCACCAGTAACAATTACTCAACCAGAAGAATCGAGTTAACTCCATGGGATCTCCGCCTCCTCACATACGGTCCTATTCAAAGGGGCCTCATCTTTCTCAAACCTACAACTTCACAGGAGCAACAACTTGAAGAAAATAATGTGATTCATCACCTACAATCCTCTCTCTCCCGCACATTGGATATATTCTATCCCCTTGCTGGGCGTCTTGCCATGATTGAGAACAGTGAAGATAACACCACCTCCTTCTTCATTGACTGCAATAACCATGGAGCCCAGTTCGTCCATGCAGCTGCAGATGGTACTACTATGGCTGATATCCTTGAGCCTGTCCATCTTCCGCAGATTGTCGATTCCTTCTTTCTTATGAACGGTGTTCTGAACTGCGAGGGCATTTCCAAGCCGTTGCTGTCTGTGCAAGTAACTGAGCTTGTTGACTGCATCTTCATCGGTTGCACTCTAAACCATGCGGTTTGTGATGGAACCACATTCTGGCATTTCTTTAATACTTGGTCTGAGATTTCTCGAGGCACTTGCGAGAAATTGCAACCGCATCTTATATTTGAACGTAGCCATTTCGACGGTATCATCAACTTTCCGGTTCATATACCAAATATCCTAGAAGAAAAGATTCAGAAGTTGGTCCCTCCTCCGCTGAAACAAAGGTATTTTCACTTTACAAAAGAAAAAATTGCTGAACTTAAAGCAAAGGCCAACAATGAAATGGGCACCGATAGGATCTCATCTCTGCAAGCACTCTTGGGTCATTTTTGGCGATCTGTGACTCGCAGTCGGTGTCTGGAGGCTGATGAAGAGGTTAAGTGCAGGATTGCTATAGGTACAAGGCAAAGGATGCAGCCTCCATTGCCAAAACAGCACTTCGGGAATGCGGTGGAATCGGAGAGTGTCACAAGCACAGCAGGGGAACTGATAGAACATGGACTCGGCTGGGCGGCTTGGCGCATAAACAATATGCTTGCTTCAAAGACGCCACATGAGGTGAGAAAGTTCTTAGATGAATGGGTGAAAAATCCTAGGATGGTGAACTATAGTGGGCCCATAAGTAACACCTTGCTCTTAGGAAGCTCCCCACGGCACAACGTGTATGGTAATGACTTTGGTTGGGGAAAACCCGTGGCATTGCGAAGCGGTGCTGGGACTAAATTTGATGGGCGGTTACTTGTGTTTCCTGGTAAGGAGGAGGGTAGCATTGATTTTGAAGCTTGCCTTTTGCCTGAGACTCTAGAGGCTATGGGAGAGGATGCAGAGTTTATGGAGGCTGTGGCTACATGAACTTATGGCCAACTATGGTGGCTTTACTTGGGTTAGTCCAAATTGGTTCATTCCAAGAACTGGATGCTTCTCTTAATTTCTGGTCGTCTCACTACCACCGTCAATTTACTTTCTTGGGATCTTTTGCTCAACATTTTATTGTTTTGTGTTTGCATTTATTTCTTGCAGATTTCTTAACCATCATGTTTGTCAAACTTCAGTTCAATGGATCATTCCCTTGTACTGATGAGAACAAAGAAATTTGTTGTAAACGGCGACTATCTATAGACTTTCTTAGGTCTTGTAGATTCTCTGTTTAGAATAATGAAAAGGTGTTTTGGCAACTTGCTCTCAGTAAAGATTTCCCTTGATTATCCACCAAGAAAAAAGGAGAAAAGTTGCTTCGTTCATGGATATGCAACTAGTCCCAGTAACTTTTGTCACATATATGTACAATGCTTATCGAAACAGCGAACAGATGACAAGAAGATGTGCATCCCTAATTTAGCAAAACTTATTGCTTCATTAAACTATTTTGGGCATGTCAATTTGTTAGCAGCAGCAGCAGATCAAAGAGTAAAACTTTTGTTGGGGGGGGGGGGGGGGGAGGGGAGAAGATAAAAAATATGGAAAAATAGAGGAATAGAAAACTTATATTTTTGGTTTAGAAAAAGAAAAATGAGAGGATAAAAAGTATAGTTTGTATAAATTTACACTTATGTCTTTACTACATAATATATAACAAATTTTTTATTTTTTATTTTTTTATAGAAGTATATAAGAAATAATTTTTTTTGAGAAAATATATATGAAATAATTTGACACATTATAAAAGTGACACAACACAATTTTTTTGCTTTATTTTAACTTCTTTCTCTGTCTATATATTTTTATACCTATATATTTCTATATATAAAAGATGTGATTTATTAAATTGTTTAAAATAACATATTTAAAAAGAAAAAAATTGTGATACTGATATATATATATATATATATATAAAAATACGTAGACATCATGTAGCACAATTGAGGCGCAATAGACAAGCTTGGCATTCAACATGTGAACCCAAGCTTTGTCTTGATTTGTTGCTAGTGACCAGCCAATCTTGGCTGGTAGAGCTCTATTAAAGTTGAAAGTTCAAAATGTGTATAAAACACTTTTGAACATTTAGACCCCAAATTACAAATTATCAATTCAAGCTTATAATCAAACAATTAATGTGCGAAACATGAACATAAGCCAAACACAGAATTGATAAGCAATCTAAACCAATTTAAAATCATATTCACAGCAGATAATAAACGGTAAAGATTAAGGGAAGAGAGATGCAAACACAAAGACAACACGCGATGTGTTATCGAAGAGAAAACCGAAACCTCGGCGTAAAACCTCTCCGCCGCCCTCCAAGCGGTCAATAATTTACTAGAAAATGTAGTTGGGATACATGAACAGCAATAGACCCTCCAAGCCTAATCTACCCAGGTACCTAAACCCTCCAAGCTTTCTGCTCCAACGAGGTTGCACCGAACCTTTTTCTTTTCTAACTTACCGAATTCTGCTATAGCCCATAGCATCAACCAATAACCATTGGTTCCTTCCCAAATTGCTTCTCTTAGCACCAAAGGACCTTCTCACAGACGTGAGTGTGGTGAGATAAGGATTTGGTCAATAACCTCTCAAGGATGTATCAATGGAGAGGAAGAGAGTAGAGGAATTTGAGGAGTCTCTTAGTGAAGATTGGGGATGAGGCAATCTTGTTTTTCTCTAGAGTTTCTCTCTCAATTTTTCTCTCTGGAAGCACTCTACATTTCGTGAGAATGAGGGGTATTTATACTAGGATGAGAACGGAATGTGAAACGTCAGTTTTTCCCAAACAGGGCATTCTGGTGATTTGACCTCGCGACTGGGTTGAGTCGCGAGTTCAAGCCGCAAGCTAACGGCTTGGCCAGCCTGGGACTTTTGTCCTGTAGTGCAACAGCTGGCACGACTCTTCAGCTTCTAACAGGCTTGGCATGTGTGCAACTTCTGGCGATTTGCAAGCTGCGAGCCACCTGCGAGATCTAGTCGCAAGTCCTTGTTTCTTTGCACAATCTTGAACATTTCTTCACACTCTCTCACTCACTACCCTTACAAGTTTCCCACCTAAATACAGGGTTACTAAATGCTAAAATACAAGCAAATTTGGCACGGAATAAAGCCAACAAGATGATTGATAAATTTCAACCTTACAAAAGTCTTCCATTCTTAGCCTCAATCCACCATACTCTTTTCGGTTTAAAATGCTGCCACTCCAAGATTTGGGAGCTAAGGTGCTGCTGTTACCTAATCCCTTCTCCCCCTCCCAATGTAAATTTTCTCAAACATGCAATGATTGATTCATAGAAAGGTATAATAGCATGTGAGCTCATGTAAATTTTCTCAAAATGCAATGATATGAAAGTGGGTTTTGGCATATGATTATTTAACACACAATCTCAACTCCCAATAGTATGAATCAAGGAAAACTATATTCATACAAAGCTACCCATATAGGAAATCAATGAAGCCCCATAATGCTTATACAGTTGAGATTCACACCATCGTCATTATCTAAACAAACCAAAGTTTCTGAACTATTTTATCCACTTCTCTTACTACCTTGAAATTCCAGTACTTGGGGACTTTTAACCATGAATTTAGAACTTATCAAAAGGGTGGGGAGAAAAAGAAAAAACAGAAAAGAAAAGATTTATGCCTCAAGACAGAATGCAGCAGGGTGATATTCAAAGTATTTAGAACAGAAAATTGTATGTGCTGAATTCACTAATTGAACCTATAGTCTCATGATATTAAGTGAAGTAATAATACTTACGAGAAGGATGCCACAAAAATCAACGTAAAATGGCTTTATTTATTATTTTTTTAAAGGCTATTTTCCAGGATGGTACCTCAATCAACCAATTCAAATCATTTGAACCTCAAAACTCATAACATTGAGCTGTATGAATAAAGAATGTGCTTGAGTAAACCAAAATGGAGCTCCAAAGAGTAAATTGATCCAATTGACCATTAAGGTATCTCCCCAATCAATCCACAATGAAATAATTGAACCCCAAATCTCAGAACAAAAAGGAAATCAATCAAAACTTGTCTGTGCTAAACCTGCCCCTTGTACCAAATCCCAAAATGCAAATTCATTAAAATTAAGACTATAGTAGGACTATCAAAATCTTCAAGTTGTTATACTTGCCTAGTAGTTCCTAGGCCAATCTGCATCATATCAATGACATTGAAGTTTTTAAATCGAGTAATTGTACTGTAAAAAAAAAAAAATTTTTTTTTTTTTTTAAAAAGCATCCACTTTTAGATGAATCTTCAAGTTGTTCATTTGGTTTAACCACCGATAACCTTTACCCACACACGCATTAGGTTATTTACAATCTCAATCGGTGATGGGCGATCTGGACCTTTCAGACTTACACAAGCCACTGCTAGGGACCCAACATGTGCCACTGCCTTTCTAAAAAATGAAGTTTGTTTGTTTAGCAATTAGCAATAAAATTTGATCAGTAGCAATAAATAGATTCATTTACCCAAAAAAAAAAAAAAAAAACACTAAATCAATTTAACTATAATTATTACTCCTAAGCAGCCAATCACTTTACTGCACTGAAATATTTGCAAACAAATATAGCTAAGGAAAAGCTTCCTAACATCCAAAAACAATGAAACTTTCCAATATCCCTATGTAGGGAATCACTCCCCCGTCTAGGAGCCTACTTTTTTTCCCTTGTGATTTCTTTAGACTTTGTAATAAATACCACTCTAGTTGTCTAACTTATAGTATCAGAGGAACGGGCAATTCTTAAGTAGTCTCAGAACAGTGCCCCGGGACTACCTAAGTTTTTTCTTCTATATTAGTAAACATAAAAATGTATTGATTGTGCTGTTGCCAAAAAGTAGGCATGTCCACAGGTCGGGTCGGGTCGAGTCAGTTTAGGGCCCAAACCGAACTCAACCCGGTTGGATTGGGTTGCTTAGCTTCAGACCCTTATTCGATCGAATATTTGGGCCGGATCCGACATTTTGGGTAATCGGTTGGCTGGGTCGGAGTTGTCAATTTGTCAGGTTTGGACCCCAGATTGGGCCGAAATTTTGGACATAGTTAAAATTATTGTAATTTCATTTTTTTTGGGCCTTTTTAGCCCAAATTACTTGGTTTGGCAATTTAATAAACCCTATTGATTTCAAATTTTTTGAATTCCCTATATATTTCAAATTGGGCCTCTTTTTACTCAATTTATTTTAAAATAGGCCTTCAAGCTTAGCTTATATTATGAACTACACTAGACCTATTGGGCCTTTAGGACATATCAAACCCAATATAATCTTGCAATTTCTCACAAATTTTCACAAATTTAAACCTAGACAGAATAACACAACACAACACACCCAAAAAGCCTACTTGTTTTATCACCTGTGATCTCTGAAACAATAGAAGCACCTAAGCAGTACATATCAATCCAAATATATAATATTTCTCACATTAACTACAAAAAATAAACACAACAAAATAGACTGAAGATAACACAACACAACCTACAAAAACCCTAAATTTACCATTTGTGATCTGTTAAACAACACAATAAGCACCTAGGCAGTAAGCTAGTAGCTTAACACCTATTAAACCTGCCAACCACAACAAATAATATTTCCAGCAACAAATAAATCACAACAGATAATAGTATATTGCAATATTCCAATTAATGGATATATATACTTAGTACCATAGAGGCAGTTACTATAAGTTTTTCAGGCAGTAAGCCATTAGGCAGAAAGCTTGCTAGTTATACAATGTTCTCAGCAATATAATTAGTTACAATAATGAAATACCATAGGTTTTTCCAAAAAAATAGCTTTTCCAAAGCATTGAATGACTACTCTATAATTAATAAGTCTATAACTAATAGAAATGAAAACCTATGTGAATGTTCAATTAGTGTGTAAAGCACTAATGAATGTTTAGACCCCCAATTTCAACAATACCAACACAAGCTTATACTATATCCAAATTGGTAAAGCGCTCTAAACCATAATTAATCACAAACATAGCAGCAATTAAAAGGTAAATAGTAAGGGAAGAGAGATGAAAACACAAAGATAACACCGATATGTGTTATCGAAGAGGAAATCGAAGAACTCGGCGAAAACCTCTCCGCTGCCCTCCAAGCTGTAAAACGATCTACTAAAGAATAAAATTGGGATACACGAATAGCAATAGACCCTCCAAACCTAATCTACCAAATGCACCTAAGCCCTTCAAGCTTCTTGCTCCAACAGGGTTAAGCCTAACTATGTCTTCTTTAGCTTCCTGGATCTCGCAATAAGCCCATTTCATCAACCAAGTAAATTGGTGATCTCCGAACTGCTTCCCAAGCACCAAAATACCTCCCCACTGATATTGGTATGGTGAGATAAGGATTTGACAAATGTACATCTCAAGGATATGTCAATGGAGAGGGTGAGAGTGGAAGAATTTGGAGAATCAAATGTCTAAGATTGTGGATGAGTCAATCTTGGTTTTCTCTAGGGTTTCTCTCTCAAAAATCTCTCTGGAAGCTCCCTACATTTCATGAGTGTAAGGGCATTTATAGTAGAGTACGTGAGGAATGTGAAAAGTTATTTTTCTGCATAACAAGGCATTCTGGCAACTCAGTCTCACGAGTGGGATGAGTCGTGAGCTAACTGCCTGGCCAGACTGTACTTTTTATCTTGTAGTGCTCCAGCTGTCGTGACCCTTCAGCTTCCTACATGTTTCACATGTGTGGCACTTTAGCGACTTGCCAATCGCAAGTTAGTCACGAGATCCAGTCGTGAGACTCCTTTAAATGCACAAAACTTGAGTTTTCTTCACACTCTCTCACACACAACCCTTACATAATTCTCACCTAAATATAGGGTATCTAATTGCTAAAATACAAGCAAATTTGGCACAAAATAAAGCCAACACATGATTGAATAAATTCAACCTTACAATCTCCCCCTTTGTCTATTCCGTGACAAAACCCTAAAACAGACTCTAGATTTAATATGTTAGTTGGGAAAAGTTGCCAAAACTCACTCACACCTAACTCTAGAAACTGTGAAACTCTTGAACCATACAGACAAGTTTTCCTGAAAACAATAACACAAGATGATCATTGTAAGTAGAAATTTTGAAATGAATATGGATCAAGCACAATGCGATCAAGCAATGAGGAATATGACAATAAAGCATGGCTTGACTAAACATGAACAATCATTAGAAATAGTAATCACAATGATCATTCACACATGAATGAACATCCGGGCATGCAAGCTAATAAGCTCAATGCAAAGAATCATTTGCATGTCTAACACACAACCAATACAAAAACACTAAGGTAGATGCATCAAGGATACAAGATCCAACAAGGGCACAAGAGAAGAGTACTAAAGATAATGCATACATAATCTAAAAGTACTAATAAGCTATAAGGCAAAAGTACATATTTAAGCATAATTTAAATAGCTAAAACATAAACCATGAGATGTAAACATAGACTGAAAATAACATAAAGCAAAATATTAAACATTGGCTTCTTTTCTTATTCTTGCTCTTCATCTCCAATGCTCCTCCTTCAATCAAGCTCATTCTCCTCCTATCATTACACTCCCCCTATCATGAACCATCTCCCCCTTTTTGTCATGGAATAGCTAGTCCTCATCCTCCTCTAGCTTTCTTTGGATTTGATCCAATTGAGTTCGGAGAGACGTGAACTTTATGTTAAAACGGGTGTGTTAGGAGTGCATGATGGATGCAAGTTCAGACAGCTTAGTGCTGATGTCTTGTACAGAAGCCATAATGACGTTTAGCTGCTCATCATAGGAATGTGAGGTAGAGCGTGAACCACTATGTGGAGTAGGACTCTCTTGCTTGACTCCTCTTCAGCTATGACCAATGCTAGCATTGAGAGTGCAAATGTTGATTGGACTTTGCTTAGGATAAGTGTACTCAGTTGCCAATGGATGAACGCCCTTGAGCTTTAAAATTTTTTAAATAAGGCAACAAAAAGGAAGGCAGTTCCTTGGGGCAGTTCTCTCAGCTGTCTTGCTCAAAATGTGAAAGATATGAGAGCAAATATTGATTTCTTCGTCAATGATCAGGTCATGAAGGAATAGAGCCCAACCAAGATTCATGTATCCAGTGCTTGAGAGAGAATAGAGGTTGTGAAACATGATTGTTATAAGCAGCCTCAATTCCAGAGACAGTGATGAAAGACTAATTGATTTCCCATTGAGAGAGAACTCCAAGTTTTCTCCGAAGGTTTCCCAAAGCAAGTCTGCCTCTGGATCCAAGTCATCATACATCGGTGGCTTTTGAAACACTAGCTGGTTGATATTTAAGATGATGCCAAGATAAGAGGGTGTGACCATGAAGTCCTTACCTCTAACCCAACACTTCAGCTCATCCCCCTCATAAATGGCATTAGCATAAAATTCCTTCACCATTTCTTCGTAACTTTTGTCAAAGTTAGATAGAAGGAAGTTCCAATCCTTGGTAGCAAACCATTTCGGAATTTTCGTATCAAGAAGAGAAGCTTGCGCAACCACCGTTTCAATTAACATGGGAGCATCTCGGTAGTAGTTCTCATAAGCTTGAGATGTGGCATATGATCTGAACTTGTTGGCATCATAAAATCCTATCGATGATCAAGTCTTCTTTGACTTAGGAGTGAAACTATCAAGATCAATCACTGGTTCTTTTCCCTTGCTACTACTTCCTTTCAAAACTGATTTGTTAAGCTATATCATGTAATATCAAAGAGCAAGAGGGGACACAAATGACAACAAATTTGATTAGCACCAAGTTAGTCCTAAATCAGAATTTTGAATTAAAACCCTAAAAAGAGAAATTTAAAGAGTAATTCAAAAACAGATTGACATGTGAAGACATAAATCATCAAAGCATGATAGAATCATGATATTAAGCACTCAAACATGTCAAAGAGTGTGTGTGCGTGCATCAACTGCAAAAAGTGTGCAAATTAAGGCAAAGTGTAAAAACACATAATCATATGATGTTTCAAAATCAAAGACACATGATTATCCCTACAGCCTTTGTATTCCATGGAATCCAAAGAAACACACAAAAGCATCTAAGAGATGTTTTATCATGAACTTGATATGCACAACACAACACAAACATGATACAATGCACAAGAATGAGGAATAAACATGTAAAACATGTAGAATAGGCATTATACTAACAAAACCAACAAAACCCATACATCAAACTCAACAAAACATCAACAAAACCATATTCAAACATCATATTTTCAAATCTCAACATAAACACAAAATCCAAGAAATCTAGGGCTAGAAACATAAAATACTTCGGAAATAATAGAAAACCCATACATTTTCTTGAAGATTAATGAAGAAAAATAGAGGTTTTGTGAGTAAGAATGGAGGTTTTGGAAGAGGAAGAGGCAGACAAGACAAAGTGTGCGCGTGATGCTAGAGAAAACTGAAAACTTTTTGAAAACTTTCATGGATTTAACTCTATTTGTGCAAAACACTCGATTTTTGCGACTAGAATGAGTCGTGAGCAAGTCGCCAAACACCCTTGGCAAAATTTTTGAAAAATTTGTCTAAGTATTTTTCGCGACTAGGAAGTCCACTCGCGAGCAAGTCGTGAATCATTCGGAGTAAGCTCCCGACTGGAGCTTCCACTCGCAACCAAGTCGCCAAACTGAGTCGTGAAAATGCCAAAAACCAAGAAAATTTGAAATTTTTCTGAGTATTTTACACGACTAAGGGACAGACTTGCCAGAGAGTCACGAGAGATTTTGAGTAAGCTCGCGACTGGGGTCTTACGACTGGCGTGACCCGTGAGAATGAGTCGCCAAAACAGAGTTGCATAGTTTTTGTATTTTTTGAAATTTTTCAAAACAAAAACACTTTCCAAAAGCAATTAAAAATACTTAAAAATCTTTTTGTGTTTGAACAACATATGATTGAGTAAGTGCAACACATTTAATCAAGTACAATCACACAAATGAATAAGGCATTCATTGAACATAGACATGTAATGTGTGAAGCTTCAATGATCAATTCAACCAAGATATACACAATTAGCACTAGGAAGAGTGACCAATCTCAATTATAGAAGTATGTATATATGACCTCCCACATAACTTGATTACATAATATTGAAGCTTTTCATTTGGCTTCTTACATTCATAACATATGATCATTCTTGAACAATACATTTCATTTTGAGATCGATGCCTAAAATTTTTGATATTTCAATTTGATGAATAAGTCTTTGGCTTTTGGGCACCATATATTTTCATATAAGTTGCTTTCCCTTTTTCCTAGACGAATACTAGTATGTGCAACGGCTTTTGCAGCTCATTATCTCCTTTTTTTTTTCCTTTTTTCTTTTTCTTTTTTTTCTTTTTTTTGAGATTTAACATTGGTTGAGCTCATTAAGCAAAAAAAAATATAAAAGAGTAGGAAGATATATAGGCATAAGTCTATGCAAGTCTCAAGATCAACAAAACCATTGGCTAATCATTCATGACACATTTGAAGATCTATTTACAACAGTCACATAGATGTCAAGATTTTTCCCACAATGATATAAGTGCATAGAGAATAAGCTACGCTCGTAAATGCACAAAACCATTTGTACGAATGTACAAGGCAAAACATGCGTGTGACAAAACACAATAATGCCGATCAAACTTTTTGGATCTTCTACTTTTTATGTGTTTTTGGATTTTTGACACAAAAGCAAGTAAAGATTGATCAAAAAGAATCTTCAAAGCTATTAAAAAAATTAAAAACATGCTACACATGTAACCATCAAAGTAGTGTGTGCTATACACAAGTGAGGTCAAATCTAGATAGATAAGTAAAACACACATCACACATGAGATTTAAGGAATTGTACCAACGTTGATGGTCTTATGGAGTGATTCAAACCATGGATCATCGAGAGGTTTGGAGAAGATGTCCGTCTTTTGGTTGTCTGTATGTATGAATTCAAGACACACGACTTTATCTTCCACCAAATCCTGGATGAAGTGATAACATATCTTTATGTGCTTCGACTTTGAGTGCTAAACCGGATTCTTAGAGAGATTTATAGCACTGGTGTTGTCACAGAATACACACATTGTATCTTGAGGAATCCCGTAGTCGTGAAGCAGCTTCTTTATCCAAAGAAGTTGTGTGCAACAACTCCTAGCAACTATGTACTCTGCTTCTGCCGTAAAAAGGGACACCAAAATTTTCTTCTTGCTCATCCAAGAGACAAGATTGTTACCAAGGTAGAAACAACCACCTGAAGTACTCTTCCGATCATCGACACTCCCAGCCCAATTTGCATCTGAATAACCCACAAGGCAAGCATTGGAATCCTTTGAGTACCACAAGCCATACTCCGGTGTGCCATTGACATATCTTATGATTTGCTTCACAGCAGTCAAGTGGGATTCCTTTGGAGCGACTTGATATCGAGCACAAACTCCCATGCTAAAAGCAATATTCGGTCTACTTGCCAGAAGATAGAGTATGTACGTTTTTAGACCCCTCAAACACAAACAAATTAACCTAGTTATTTAGCCAAGTGATTAACTTAGGTAAATTATTTAGATCTAGGTTAACACAAGTAAATTATATCATTGAAACAGTACGAAAAATAAGTAACACAATGATACGATAACCCAGGAAAACCAAACCGGTAAAAAACCTGGGGAGGATTTAACCTAGCTATCCTCAAGGTAAAACAGATCCACTATGAAAAAATTGAAGTTTTACAATAGCGACTTAGACCACTAACATCCTATTGCTACCTCGAGTAGAAAACTTGTTAGGACATATGTGTTTCACATACTAAGAACATATGTCTTACTTATTTATGTAAATTGGCTAATCCTTTGACAAAACACACTCTACTTGTAATTGGGTAGATCTAGGTGTTTTTAATACTTTAAGAAACAATGTTTCAAGGTCAAGTATTGAAGTCATCAAGTCTGTCCAAGAGAAAGCAAGTTGAAGTGCAGAATTTTTAAAGCTCGACACCTCTCGATAGCTACCTCGACACCTGCTATCTGTCGAGATTTAAAAAGTCAGAATTCCAAATCTGATTTTCTTGGGATCCGTGAATATGTTTTTGGGACTTCTTTTCTTCTAACCCTAAACATATAAAAGGATTATTTTAAGAGCCGTTTTGGGTGACACAAGTTGTATTATCATTGAGCAATCTCTGTTTATGCAAATTGTGCTCAACAGACGAAGTTCTTGACCTAGTTCATCTTCCATCAAGAAGTTGCTGTGTCTTTGCACCATAGGTTTTTGTAACCAAGCATCTTCCTGCTATTCATCACGTGGATGAATTGAAGAACTTTGCAGCCAACCTTTTTTCCTCAAGTTGGTGTTTCTGAAGTCGCGTACTGGGATCCGCGCATTGGTTAGTCACGTACTTAGGAGCCGTGCATCAAAGGTGGAAATTGTCACTACAGATCAAGTCCAATTGGGTATTGGGGTAAGGGTTCAACTGTAGGTTGGTAAGGTACTTGGGATTCCTTTCTTGTAACCGCTTGATTTGATAATAGTGGAGTTTCGGGAATGGTGACCTGAAAATCACCCGGTGGGGTTTTTGCCGTTAGGGTTTTCCCCATTCGTAAACAAATCACCGTGTTATTTATTTTCCGCTGCATATTTAGTATTTGGTGATTTGTTTGTGCTTCCACAAAATTGCATGCTTAATTGGTTAATTAACAACTTGGCTAATTAATTAATCAATTAGGGTTTATCACAAGGGGTCATTCAGATTGTGACCTGTCAAGTGGTATCAGAGCAGGCACACTCTGATTAGGTCTTAATCTTAGCTGTGTTGATCCATTGACCCCTGTTTGTCATGGATAGAGGACAATCCTTAATCATACCTCCTTTATTTGATGGCACTAACTATGCATACTGGAAAGTACGCATGAGAGCTTTCTTGCAGTCTTTAGATGAGAAGGTGTGGCAAGCTGTAGAGATTGGCTGGACTAAGCCAAAAGAAGAACCGGCCGATTGGGACGATGCTAAGATCAAGGCGGCCAACTTCAACAGCAGAGCGCTGAATGCTCTTTTTAGCGCAGTCACCAATGAGGAGTTCAAGAAGATATCCTCAACTGAAACTGCTAAGGAGGCTTGAACCATCCTCCAGACAACCTATGAAGGGACAAAGGCTGTCAAAGACTCAAAGCTTCAGAGGCTCACTACAAGCTTTGAAGAAATTAAAATGGAGGAGGATGAGTCGTTTGATGAGTTCTATGCCAAGCTCAAGGACATAGTGAACTCAGCCTTCAATCTTGGGGAAACCATCCCTGAACCCAAGATTGTAAGAAAAGTGCTCAGATCTCTACCTGAGAGATTTCATGCCAAGATTACGGCAATTGAGGAATCAAAGGATATAGACAAGATTCCTTTGACTGAGCTGGTTGGAAACTTGCAGACCTATGAGATAAGCTTATCTAGGATTGGCAAGACCAATAAAGGCAAAAGCATGGCCTTGAAGGCGAAGAGCAGTGATACAGATGAATCTTCCGATGATGAAGATTCTAAGATGAAGTCCTACATTACTCGGCAATTCAAAAAGTTCATGAAGAATGCCAATGGAAGGAGCTTCGACAAGGACCGCAGGCAGTTCAGTTCTTCTCAGTTCAAAAGCCAAGACAAAGGGAAGAAGGATGCTAGGGAGGCCGGTCAGTATACTGTTCCCGCAGGACCAAAGTGCTTTGGTTGTCATGGGTTCGGACACATGAAACATGAGTGTCCTACATATCTAAAAAGCATTGGGAAAAGCAAGGCCCTTGCTGTGACCCTAAGTGACACTGAGCCTGAAGACGATTCCGACAATGAGGATGACGGAATCCTAAATGCCTTCACTGCCACAATCAATCCTACTGAAGGGATTGTTGAAGAAGTGGATGAAGAAGAAGAGTTGGTGGAGTCCAAATTTGAGAAGATGGATGATCAAGATGATATCCATTCAGCCTATGAGAAGCTTTACAAGCTCTCTGAAAAGCATGAGAAATTATATAGGCTGGCCA
Source organism: Quercus ilex subsp. ballota (assembly GCA_032727855.1). Taxonomy (NCBI): domain Eukaryota; kingdom Viridiplantae; phylum Streptophyta; class Magnoliopsida; order Fagales; family Fagaceae; genus Quercus; species Quercus ilex. The sequence goes on along the minus strand of CM064911.1, from coordinate 93,704,703 downwards.
CCAAGAAGCTCAGTGAAGTGGAACTCGATCGTGAAGAGCTGTCCACAAAGTTTGATGAGGCGAATCAAACTATTGGAGCACTGAGATTTGAGAACAATTTTTTGGCTGAGAAGACCAAGAAGCTTGAAATGGAGCTGTTTCAAGTCAGAGCTCAACTGGAGAGGACCTCAAGTGCAAAGCTTGATGAGATGCTTAGCAATCAAAAACCTGCTTCGGATCGAACTGGTTTGGGGTATGGTATTTCTTTCTCTAATACTGCTTCTACTAGCAATACTGTTTTTGTTCCTGCTGCTAATAACATTGAAATTGAGAACCCTAATGTTAAAACTGAATTAGCTAGTGAGAACTTAGACAAAGGAAAATCTATCTTAGGAGCACCCCCTAAGCTAGACAAGAAAGATGCCAAGAACCCTAGGGCTAAGAAGGCTAACTCTCAAAAGCCTAAACAAAAGAAGCAGCATCTTTGTCATTATTGTGGAGCTGCCGGTCACACTCGACCAAATTGCTATAAGTGGTTAGCCACTCAACAGAGCAATGGCATGATAGCATCTGGAAGCCAATCTCAGCTTCAATCCTCTCTTGCTCCTCTTGGAGATCTTCTGAAAGCCCTCATGTTCCTTTCGAACTTGAACGGTTTAAATTCTTCCCCCTCACCACCTGTTCAAGGATTCTATCAAAGGAAAGGTTCTTCCAAGGAGTGGAAGAAAAAGGACTCTAAGTGATTTTATCACTTTCTTCTCCCTTCTTGTTTTTCTTTTGTGTGTTGCATTGCTTATGTGTTTTACTTTTCTGCTGAGTCAGTCTAGTTTTTGCTTTGCTTTGTTTAACATGTTTTTGTTTGTTTATTTTTCAGTTTTGTTCATTTTGTTTTTAATATAAAAATAAAAATAAAAATTGAAAAATCAGAAAAATACAAAAACAGTGTGTGTTATGTGTACTTTGGTATTTGTGTACCTTGGATGGCCAATGAAACAAAGTTTCTCTAAACTTTGTATCTCTTGTAGCTTAGATGAGCATCTCTATGCACAACTAAGCAAGTGAGCTTTGTGGCTCTTGTTTGTGATGAGTAAGATTAGGTTATCTCTTAAAACTTAACACTCATATCACTCTTTTTGACGGGTAGGACTAGAAAATCCTAAGAGAAAGGCATTAATGACCATCTCACCACTGTTGCCCGCCAATCATAGTATGACACCTGTATGCTTCGGCATAGCAAAAGTGCAGTGTCATAGACACCTGTATGCTTCGGCATAGCAAAAGTGCAGTGTCAAAGACATTCGTATGCTTCGGCATAGCAAAAATGCGATGTCAAATGCTTAACATCTTGGGTATTTCTTTTCTCTCTTTTTATGCCCATGCATGATATGCTTAAAAGAAAAAATATGAAAAGAAAATATAAAGCAAAAAGATTAAAGATGCTTTAAATATGATTGCAAGCGTGTTTTCTAGGAGATGTGGGAGTTATAGGATGTACCTCGAAGGTGATAGTCCCCATCAAACAGTTATGATTGTGTGTGAGTTAAAAGCTATTTACTCATATCTCAGATCGTCATAACATGTATACACATATGCAATCTTGCGATGTTTTTCACACACAACACGCAATATTCTTTGCTACTTTTGATACATGTGTAGGTACAATGTGATTTGGCCATCACAAGTGTTTACATATGCTAATGTATGCTCACTAAACTGTCATAACTTGTTTTTGAAATATAAAATTGGTTAGACTTGTTGTGTGTGTGTGTGTGTTTTGCATGATCTTTGTGCTTAATTTCTTGTTGAGAGATGTTTTGAGAGGTTTATATGTTGAGTGGATTTGTTGGTAAAGATGTGTGTTGAATTGCATTCATGTCTATGTTTTTCACTTCTCGAAAAACTCCTTTTACTGTGTCTCGACACCTTCCTCGACACCTCCTCGATACTTGGTCATCTGTCGAGCTTCTCAAGATTTTCTTATCGCAGTCTCGACACATCCTCGACACTTTGTGGATCGATCGAGAAAGTCTCTGTCCTCTCGATAGATTCTCGACACCTGTTGGATCGATCGAGATTCAATTGTGCTGTTTGTGTCTTCTTTCTCGACACTTGTCTCGATACCTTGTGGATCGATCGAGATTTCTTCTGTGTTCTCGATACCTTCTCGACACCTTCGCGATCGATCGAGCTTCGCGTATCTGAAATTCTCCTTGCATCTCGATACCTATCGATACCTGCATCTGTCGAAGGCTTATTCCTCGATACCTTTCTCGACAGATACCTCGATACCTCTCGACACCTCAGCTGTCGAGAATTACTGAGGTGCCTATTTAAGTGCAGATCGCGATTCTGAATCATTTCACTCGATCTCTCTCGATCTCTCCGTGGCTGTTCATCTCCCTTTCACTCTCCTTTCACTCTAATCCTTCAACCCACTTGGATCTTGCTTATTTCTTGCTCAAATCACTTGGTAAGATCCTTTTTCTCTTCCTTTTTCATGCATTTCATGTTATGAAAACCTAGTTTTTGGGATTTTTCATAAAAATTTGGGGTTTTTCAAAATTATTGAGTTTTTACTAAAATTTTGGGTTGGGTTTGGACTTAAATGATTTCAAAATGTCATACATTGCATTTCATGTGCATTATAATGATATTTTCATACATTTAGATGTGAGTACTTTGTTTATATGCTGTTAGGAATGGATTGGGCTGAGCCCATGATAATATTTCTGTTTTGCATGTCACATGTTCATGCATTCCCATGCATACGTACTCTTTGTTCATATATCTGTCATATTTGAACTGATTTGGGACTTTTCTGTTTGTCTCCCTCTCTATCTCTTTCTCATTCTTTTACGTGAGTAGTGTCTATGGCACCCAAACGTAAATCTACTCCTGCTCGGAACCCTCTGCGTTCTGGAGCTTCTACTTCTTTTGATTCTGCTCCTTTTAACATTCGGTTCCGTGATGGAGATGCCCAAAAAGCATTTACTGAGAACTTTTCTAGACGAGGTGTTCATTCGGAACGCCAAGTCATTCTGGCGGACTTCGCCGACACTGACCTTCCTTCTGTCATTCACAGTAGGGGATGGGGGTCACTGTGTGACATCCCGGTCACTTGCCCTCTCGTGCTGATACAGGAGTTCTACTCCAACATCCACGGGATTGATCTTTCAGTACCTCATTTTTCCACTCGCGTTCGAGGTATGCGCATTCCTGTCACACCGCAACTTGTTGCGGATGTGCTTAGGGTACCTAGGATAGAGTTTCCAGATTACCCCTCTTGTGAGCGTCTGAGGACTGTGTCCAAAGAAGAGCTCATTTCTGCTTTTTGTGAGCGCCCTGCTGATTGGGGTGAGCATCAGTTCACATCATGTAGGCCTTTTGCTAAAGGTCCTAGATTCATGAACATGGTGATGACTTTTGTTCTCCATCCTTTGTCTCACTATAACTCTATCACAGAGCCTCGTGCTCGATTTTTGCTTTCTCTTCTTGAGCACTTGACCATAGACTTCCCTTCTCACTTCATCCGGTCTATCTTAGAGGTTTATCTTGATTCGGCGTCCCGTGATAAGCTCATCTTTCCTTCTGCTATCACGCGGATTCTACGCCATTTTTCCGTTCCCTTTCCTGTGTCCGACCACTTCACACACATATCTGCCATAGATGCCGCTACCGTAAAACGTAGTGAGGCACAGTTTAGGTCGAGACAGCCTGGTGCCACTCCTCCCTCCCGTTCAGCACCATCCAGATCAGCTCCATCTACATCTGCTCCTTCTTCCTCTTCGAGCGATGTATCCCTTGGTGATATCATGGCGCAGCTGCAGCGCATGGACACTCGTCTTGATACACTCTCTGCTGAGTTGTATCAAGTGAATGTTCGTGTGGGTCGTATTGCACGACGGCAGGCGACCATGGGTGGTTTTGCTCTAGAGGCTACTCCTTCACCACCTACTCCAGTAGCTTCAGATTCTGAGGATGATGATGATGATGATGTTGATGATGATGATGATGGAGATGCTAGCTCTGCCGATGAGATGTCTACATGACACTCTACCCTTTGTCACTCGTGACAAAAAGGGGGAGTAGTTTTGGGTTATGAGAGTAGTCATCTTAGGGGGAGAGTTAGTATAGGACATTTTTGGGACATTTTTGATAGGGGGAGTGTTGATACTTTTGAGGGATGTAGTGAGGTTTGATGTATCTTTTCTTTTCTTATCTTTTTAGATACATTGTTCTTGTATATGAGGTCTTGTGACCAGTTTTACATACATGGTACTTATTCTTTATTTATGTGGATGTATGTTTCTTTCACCTCTCTCTTCATGTGTTGTTTCTTTTCTATCTTTATACACATGTTCTTTACTTGTATGCAATCTATTTATTTCTGTTTCACACAAGATGCCTTGATAAGTTTTGTTTAAAGTGTTTCAGAAATACAGGTTGTCAAAGTCTACTTATCATAAGCTCTCTTCTTGCAAAGTTTTTCAAGAGTTTGTGTTAGGATAGATTTTATTGTATTCAACAAGTGAATATGAGTTGAGTGATTTATGACTTCTCTCATATGCTCATTTGTTTGTTGTGGTTTTGTCACGGATTGCCAAAGGGGGAGATTGTTAGGACATATGTGTTTCACATACTAAGAACATATGTCTTACTTATTTATGTAAATTGGCTAATCCTTTGACAAAACGCACTCTACTTGTAATTGGGTAGATCTAGGTGTTTTTAATACTTTAAGAAATAATGTTTCAAGGTCAAGTATTGAAGTCATCAAGTCTGTCCAAGAGAAAGCAAGTTGAAGTGCAGAATTTTTAAAGCTCGACACCTCTCGATAGCTACCTCGACACCTGCTATCTGTCGAGATTTAAAAAGTCAGAATTCCAAATCTGATTTTCTTGGGATCCGTGAATATGTTTTTGGGACTTCTTTTCTTCTAACCCTAAACATATAAAAGGATTATTTTAAGAGCCGTTTTGGGTGACACAAGTTGTATTATCATTGAGCAATCTCTGTTTATGCAAATTGTGCTCAATAGACGAAGTTCTTGACCTAGTTCATCTTCCATCAAGAAGTTACTGTGTCTTTGCACCATAGGGTTTTGTAACCAAGCATCTTCCTGCTATTCATCACGTGGATGAACTGAAGAACTTTGCAGCCAACCTTTCTTCCTCAAGTTGGTGTTTCTGAAGTCGCGTACTGGGATCCGCGCATTGGTTAGTCACGTACTTGGGAGCCGTGCATCAAAGGTGGAAATTGTCACTACAGATCAAGTCCAATTGGGTATTGGGGTAAGGGTTCAACTGTAGGTTGGTAAGGTACTTGGGATTCCTTTCTTGTAACCGCTTGATTTGATAATAGTGGAGTTTCGGGAGTGGTGACCTGAAAATCACCCGGTGGGGTTTTTGCCGTTAGGGTTTTCCCCATTCGTAAACAAATCACCGTGTTATTTATTTTCCGCTGCATATTTAGTATTTGGTGATTTGTTTGTGCTTCCACAAAATTGCATGCTTAATTGGTTAATTAACAACTTGGCTAATTAATTAATCAATTAGGGTTTATCACAAGGGGTCATTCAGATTGTGACATGTCAAAACTTACAACCACAACCACGTGATAGCTCTGAGTCCATGGATTACTTCTTTCTTGGATTCATAGCAACCACAAGTACTCCCACTTGTGTTTTTCTTTAAGCTCTTTATGCAGCAACTGAAACGATCACCAAGCTCTTGACATCAATCTTGATCTTGATAACCCTAAGTATGTATGAAGGCAAACACATCTAGATCTCACAAGAGATTCATACACATAGCATAAAAAACAACTACAAAACGTGGCTAGGGTTTTTCCTTTTATACTTAAGGCATTGGCAAGAAGTTTGTTTCCCTTTCCAAGACGTAGACCTTCATCTAGAGACCCAATAATGTTACTTTCTGGATGGTTTTTAACCACTCTTAATGATGGCTTTTTTGAGGTGGACACTTCATCATTTCGGGAGATAGGAGGATGAACCTCCAAAGGGGTGAGAGGATTTAATGATCTAGACGTTGACCTTGTCTCTATTCTAGAGTTCACGAGATTCAATTCCTTTTCCAATGTAAGTCCTTCCACTTCAATATCTTGGGCTTCAACCTCAATGGTGGGTTCTTTGGGGCTTGGTCCTTCATCATCATCAATTTCTACTCTTGTTATGGCATCATCAATCACCACATTGATTGGCTCCATCACCGTTTTCGTTCTCTTGTTGAAGACTTTATATGCCCGGCTAGTGGTTAATGAAAGGCCAAGAATGTATTGACCCCTTGTGATGAATTAACTAATTAATTAGCCAAGTTAATTAATTAATTCAATTAGCATGCAATACGCGTAGTAGCACAAACAAATCACCAAATAACTAAATGCAATGGAAATTAAATTTGACAAAGGTGATTTGTTTACCAATGGGGAAAACCACCGAGGCAAAACCCCATCGGATAATTTTAAGGTCACCACTCCCGAGAATTCACTATTGAAAGTTCAAATAGCGTTGAAAACACTATGAACGTTTAGACCCCCAAAATACAAATTACCAATTCAAGCTTTATATCAAACAATGTATGTGCAGAAAATGATTATAAGCTTATACAAGAATTGATAAACAATCTAAACCAAATAAAATCACATCCACAGCAGAAATTAAATGGCAAAGATTAAGGGAAGAGAGATGCAAATACAAGGACAACACAGGAATGTGTTATCGAAGAGGAAACCGAAGCCCTCGGCGTAAAACCTCTCCGCCGCCCTCCAAGCAGTCAATAATCCACTAGAAAATGAAGTTGGGATACATGAACAGCAATAGACCCTCCAAGCCTAATCTGCCTAGATACCTAAGCCCTCCAAGCTTCTTGCTCCAACGAGGTTACGCCGAACCTTTGTCTTTTCTAGCTTACTAGATTCCGCTATAACCTATAGCATCAACCAATAACCATTGGTCCCTTCTTAACTACTTCCCCAGGCACCAAATAGCCTTCTCACAGATATGGGTATGGTGAGAAAAGGATTTGGGTAAGAACCTCTCAAGAATGTAACAATGGAGAGGATGAGAGTAGAGGAATTTGAAGAGTCTCTATGTGAAGATTGTGGATGAATTAATCTTGTTTTTCTCTAGGGTCTTTCTCTCAAAATTCTCTCTGGAAGCTCTCTACATTTCATGAGTTTAAGGGGTATTTATACTTGGATGAGAAGGGAATGTGAAGAGTCAGGTTTTTCAAAACAGGGCTGGCTGGCGACTTGACCTCACGACTTGACTGAGTTGCGAGTTCCAGTCGCGACCTAACAGAACGGCCAGGCTGGGATTTTTGTCCTGTAGTGCTCCAACTGTCATGACTGTTCATCTTCCTGCACGCTTCACTCATGTGCTGCAGTTGGCGGCTTGCCAGTCACGAGTCACCCGCGAGTCTCTGCATCCTTGCACAATCTTGAGCATTTCTTCACACTTTCTCACTCATTACCCTTACATGAATCCCACCTAAATACAGGGTTACTAATTGCTAAATTACAAGCAAATTTGACATGGAATAAAGCCAACACAATGGTTGATTAAATTCAACCTTACACTCTCCCCCTTTGGCTATTTCGTGACAAAACCCTACAACAAACTCTAGACTTAACATGTGAGTTGAGAACAGTTGATCAAAACTTACTCACACCTAATTCTAGAATCTATGAAGCTCTTGAACCATAAGAATCAAGTACCTCTTGAAACACAACAACACAATATGATCATTGTATGCAGAAAACTTGTAATGCATATGGAGCAAGCACAATGCGATCAAGCAAAATTGAAATAAGAAATAAACCAAGACTTGACCAAAAACGAACAATCACTTTAAAAAGTGATCACAATGCTTATTCACACATGGAATGAACATCCGGACATGCAAGCTAATAAGCTCAATTGCAAAGTATCATTTGCATGTCCTACACTTAACCAATGCAACAACACTAGGAAATTGCATTAAGGATATAAAATCCAACAAAGGGCATAAGAGTGATGTACTTAAAGAAAATGCATGACATTTAACAGCAAGTACTAAAACTACAAAGTATGGGTACATAAACCTTAAAAGCTTACAAAAGCAACAGGTACAAACAAATACAATATTTTAAATAAACTAAAAGTGCTTAAAGTTTCTCCCCTTCAAAATGATGAGAAGCTGCGGTGCACTTGGAACATATATACCTGTAACCTGAAACACTTGCACAAAACACATTAGACCCTCAAGGTAAAGCAAGTCATAAAAGGACAAGTATAATGTAACAAATAAATTGCGATCAAGAATATGATGTGAAACATGTGAGCAATTTGACCAAACAATATCTTCTCCCCCTTAGTATATGCATCTCCCCTATGGAATATCTCTCCCCCTACGAATGTGCACGAGAAATGGAATTTCTTCCCCTAAGAATGTTCACAAGAGTCATATAAAAGTGACAAAACTCTCCGGTATACTATTCTAGAGTATACTCTCCCCCTTTTTGACACGAATAGACAAAGGGCTAAAGAGAAAAGAGGGCAAGAGATGAAGGAATGAACAAGGATAATGATGCATGAGGGGTGCAAGATGAATGAGAAAAACAAGCTCAAACCTAAGACAAAACAAAATGCTACAAAGTATAAGGTAAACATGACATGCTAGGATGAAGAAATAAGGTATAGATCAATGCATGACAAGGGTAGCAAAGGTGTGTGCAAGAGGTGGCTAAGTGCAATGCATGACTAATGCATGGAAAATGTACATGTGGGGCAAGGTGTGTTAAATACACAACCAATGAACCAAGCATGTTCCTAATAAGGAAACATGAGAAATCCCAAGGTTTGGTACTCATCGGAGTCCAAACAAGTGAGAAGATGCCTAAGAGGCATTTTATCAAACACTTAACGTGCACAATATGAACAACAATGTAAAACAATGCATGAACATCATGAAATCCACCCTCAATACATGTTCTTTTTGCCACAAGGGGCCAACAACCAAAGAAAATCATCAAAAGAAACCAATTCCATACAAAATTTTGATAAAAATTAAGTTTTCCCAATGCCTATGATGAAAATCTCAACCAAGAGCACAAAACTCACCAAAACATAAACCAAGGATCCAAATCAATGAAAAGAGTTTAAAATTATCTTAGAGATGTTAATGGAATGAAAAACCATTCAAATTGGTTGGGTTTTGATGTAAAAATATTGAAAGAGGGGTTTTAAAGAGGATGGGAGAGGTTTAAAATAAGTTTCCCACGAAAAAGCTCTTTAAAAAGCTGATTTTTGGCGTTTCGCGACTGGCAAGTTGCGAGTTGAGTCGTGAGTGAGTCGCGAAACCATTCTGTGTGAACTCGCGACTGGGACTCGCGACTTGCAAGTCGCCAAAACGAGTAGCCAAAACTCGCAGCTTGCTTGCTACTCACGCAAGTAGCCAAAATAAGTAGCCAAAAATTCTGACACTTGTTTTTCAACACAGAATATGTTTAAACAATGAAAAACAAAGTAAGCACTAAACATGAACACAAAAAGTGATAAAAATCACTTCCAAAAACATATAAAATGATCAAAAATCTTCTTGGATTGATCCATATATAGTTGAGCACACACACATTACATTTAAACAAGTACAATCGAACAAATGAATAAGGCATTCATTGAACATTAGGCATGTGTGTAGTGTGTGTGTGTATCAAATGTGGAATAGTCCTTAGTCTAGAGTGAAGCTTCAATAATCAATTCAATCAAGTCATACACAACCAGTACTAAGTCAAGTGGTCTATCTCAATTATAGAAATGAACATATATGACGTCCCACAAGAAAAAGATTACATATTTTTGAAGCTTTTCATTTGGCTTCTTTACAATTCATAACATTTGATCATTTTGAATCAATACATCTCATTTTAAGATCGATGCTTGAAATTTTTGATATTTCAATTTGATGAACAAGCCTTTGGCTTTTGGGCATCATACAATTTCATAAAAGTCGTTTTCCCTTTTTCCTAGTCAAATACTAGTGTGTACGATGGATTTTGCAGCTCATTATCTCTTTTCATTTTGAGATTTACATTTGTTGAGCTCTTTAAGCAATAAAAAATAAAAGAGTGGGAAGAGATATAGGCACAAGTCTACGCATGTATCAAAACCAACACGACTATTGACTAATCATTCATGACAAGCTTGAAGATCGATTTACAACAATCACATAGATGTCAAAATTTTTCCCACAAAGATATAAGTGCATAAAGAACAAGCTAAGCTCGTAAATGCATAAAGCCATTTGTACGAAAGTACAAGGCAAAACTCACATGAGATATGTGCTTAAACATATACGATCAAATTTTATGAATTTTTCACTTTTTATGTGGTTTTGGATTTTTACTCACACAAACTAAAACAAAAAGTAAGATCAAAACAAAACAATGCATATAAAGAAATGCGAGATGCACAAATGCATGACAATAAAGCATCTAATGCGTGAGGGGTCCTACAAAGATCGAAAGAATTAGATTAATGACCAAAAGAGCAAAAGCTCAACCATAGGAACCCTTCCTCATCCAAACGGAACGATTGTTTGGAATGAGTGTCTCATGAGAAGTTAGACGAGGGTTGGAAGAATGAGAACCAGAGATGTACATAGACAAGGAGTTAAGAGTATTAAACACTTTCTTTAACAACATGCTATTTTCACTTAAATCCGGTTTACCCTTTTTAGCACAACTTCCATGAAGCTCAAGTTTCTCTTTTTTTTTTTTTTTTTTTTTTTTTTTTTTTTTTTTTTTTTTTTTTTATTCTTTTAAAAGCATGAAACTTAGAGCATTGAGGTCTTAGATGACCAAAGGCACCACAATGGTGACAAACAATGCATTTAGGTCTACTAGGCTTTTTGCGAAGAGATCTAGCAACATTGTTTTGTTCCCTTTTCAACTTGGAGCATTGAGGTCTTATATGACCGATCACACCACAATAGTGGCAAGTTGGAATAAACTTAGATCCATTCAAAACCTTAGGTTGAGACCTAAATGAAGGCTTTGATTTAACAACCTCTCTCTCCACCTTTTGATTTTTTTTATGTGGAGGAATGTACACCGATTTTTCCTTTAAGGTAGAACACACACTAGGCACAAAATCGAGTATCATAACATGATTGCAACAAATATTTTCATCCTTTATAACAATAGGTTCAGCAATCAAACACTTGGCATGCATTTTCAGAGATTCATTCTCACATTTTAGCTCATCAACAAGTTTGTTAGACAAAACAAGTTTAGCATCCAAGTCCATATTTAAACATTCAAACTCTTTTAGCTTTTCAAGAGAAATTTCAGCAAGTGGTTTATATTTCTCAACCAATTTGTTGGATTTATTAAGCTTAGCAATCAAATCATCATTTTCACAAAATAATTTGTTCAAATTCTTTTGAAACTTCTTAGCATTTTTCTTTAAGAGTTTGTCAAAAACACCCACAGATTCAAATAACATGTCATCACAATTATGAGGATTAACACTCATAGAGACATTTTCACAAACACATGGCATGTTACAATCAACAACATCCATAGAAGCATAAAAGCATTATCCATGACAAAACACACAAGGGGTCAAGGATCACACTTAGGTAATGAAACCAAAACAAGTGTACCCGCTCTGATACCAATTGAAAGTTCAAATAGAAAACACTATGAACGTTTAGACCCCCAAAATACAAATTACCAATTCAAGCTTTATATCAAACAATGTATGTGCAGAAAATTATTATAAGCTTATACAAGAATTGATAAACAATCTAAACCAAATAAAATCACATCCACAGCAGAAATTAAATGGCAAAGATTAAGGGAAGAGAGTGCAAACACAAAGACAACACAACGATGTGTTATCGAAGAGGAAACCGAAGCCCTCGGCGTAAAACCTCTCCGCCGCCCTCTAAGCGGTCAATAATTCACTAGAAAATAAAGTTGGGATACATGAACAGTAATAAACCCTCTAAGCCTAATCTACCCAGGTACCTAAGCCCTCCAAGCTTCTTGCTCCAACGAGATTACGCCGAACCTTTGTCTTTTCTAGCTTACCAGATTCCGCTATAACCTATAGCATCAACCAATAATCATTGGTTCCTTCTTAACTGCTTCCCCAAGCACTAAATAGCCTTCTCACAGATATGAGTATAGTGAGAAAATGATTTGGGTAAGAACCTCTCAAGGATGTAACAATGGAGAGGATGAGAGTAGAGGAATTTGAAGAGTCTCTATGTGAAGATTATGGATAAATCAATCTTGTTTTTCTCTAGGGTTTCTCTCTCAAAATTCTTCTGGAAGCTCTCTATATTTCGTGGGTTTAAGGGGTATTTATATTTGGATGAGAAGGGAATGCGAAGAGTCAAATTTTTCAAAACAGGGCTGGCTGGAGACTTGACCTCGCGACTTGACTGAGTCGCAAGCTAACAGAACGGCCAGGCTGGGCTTTTTGTCCTGTAGTGCTCCAACTGTCATGACTGTTCATCTTTCTGCATGCTTCACTCGTGTACTGCAGTTGGCAGCTTGCTAGTTGTGAGTCACCCGCGAGTCTCTGCATCCTTGCACAATCTTGAGCATTTCTTCACACTTTCTCACTCACTACCCTTACATGAATCTCACATAAATATAAGGTTACTAATTGCTAAATTATAAGTAAATTTGGCATGGAATAAAGCCAACACAATGGTTGATTAAATTCAACCTTACAACTATTATCACAACAAGCGGTTACAAGTAAAGGAATCTAGTACCTTATACCAACCTATAGTTGAACCCTTACCCCAATACCCAATTAGACTTGTTCTATAGTGACAATCTCTCCTTTTAATGCACGGCTCCCAATACGTGACTAACCAATCTGATGCGCGGATCCTAGTACGCAGCTTACTCCTTTGCACGAACCTAAGTATGTGACTGACTTCACAGTAACCCTTTGTTGTAGTTGATTTGCAGCAGCTTCACATAAAAACACCAATAAGATCTTCAATGTTGGTGCAAGAGACTTTGCTTGGTTACAAAACCCAAAGGCGTATAAGAAACACAATAAGAACTCTTTTTTCTATAGGTGGAGGCTAGGGTTTCAAAAAGAAAACCTTATGAAGCTCTTTAGGGTTAGGTTTTTCTTTTTCCACCTCCTTTAAATAGGAGATTAATGGGCTTTCCTATTCCAAATAGGTTTACACAAACCTTGGGCTTTCCTAGTCCAATAAGGATTATACAAACTCATAAACAAATAACCTTTTAGAATAAAAACATTGCTGGCTATAGTATGAATCACGTAAGCTTGATAGATCGAGACATGTGTCGAGCTTTAATGAATCTCGACAAATCGAGCTTCTGTCGAGGAGGTATTGAGACCTGCAGATTGCACTTTTCTTGAGCAGTTCTTGAGTAATCTTCATGTCTTCAATTTAACCATTTGTAATAATCATCTTGAACCTTCTTAAGATTTACCCAAATAAAAGTAAAGTGTGTTTTGTCAAAGGATATGCCAATTATGTAAAATTATGTCCTTAACAGTTAAATAACCAAGGAAGATGACTTCATCACTTTTTGCATCGAATTTTCCAAGGTTCTCCCAATCATTTAGAATGTAAAACTTGCTTCTGAAGACTCGAAAGAACTTCAATTTAGGCTTCTTTCCATTCCAAATTTCATATGCAGTCCTTTTTGTTTTCGCTCGGAAGAATATTCTATTACCAATGTGATAGGAGTTGTTCATAGCTTCTCCCTAAAACTTTTGAGGAATTTGCTTGTTAAGTAGCATAACTCTTGCCATTTCTTGAATCACCCGATTCTTCCTCTCAACCACTCCATTTTGTCGAGGAGTTTTAGGAGTTGAAAATTCCTTTTTGATCCCATACTTCTCACAAAAAGACTCAAATATTGCATTCTCAAACTCCTTGCCATGATCACTCCTTATCTTGACAATAGGAACCCGTTTCTCATTTTAAAGTCTCTTGCACAGAATTTCCATCTTCTCACATGCTTCTGATTTCTCTCTAAGAAATTCCACCCAAGTGTATCTTGAGAAATCATCAATAATGACCATGATATACATTTTTCCTCCTAGGCTCTCGGTTCTTGTGGGCCCTATTAGATTAACATGAAGAAGCTATAAATAGTGTGAGGTCGAGATCACATTCACCTTGTGATGATTTGACTTTGTTTGCTTCCCCATTTGGCATGCACCACATATGGTATTCTCCACCTTCCCAAATTTTGGAAACCCCACAGCAGCTTCAAGTTTGGACAGTTTAGCCACTTGTTTGAAGTTTGCATGCCCAAATCTTTGATGCCAAAGATCCAACAAGTCAACACAAGCACTTCTACAGGAAATCTTTGGTGTAGGAACTATTCTGTAGCAATTGTCGGTAGTCCTATTTCCCTTCAGTACTTGAATCCCTTCTTCATCAATGATTACACAAGCCTTCTTTGAGAATTGAACAAGGAAATCCACATCACATATTTGAGTGAGGCTTAAGAGTTTCACCTTAAGCCCTTTGATGTATAAAACATCCTTCAATAGAGGTTGCTCCGGTATCTCAACAGTCCCTTTGCCAAGTACTTGAGCATGGCTTCCATCGCCAAATGTCAAATAGTCACCAACCTTCTCTTTGAGTGACTTAAACAATGATTTATCTCCTATCATACGGCTAGAGCAACCGCTATCAAGATACCATAAACAAGAATTAAATACCTTCAAAGAGGTGTGCACAAATAAACAGGCATAAGACAAGCACTCTTGACCTTTAAACAAAAAATTATCTTCATTTTCCACTCTCTTGTTAGATTGAATTTTCTATTTAAGATCATCAACCTTATCACACAATATTCTATTCCTTCTTTTATACTTCTTAATCAAAGAATTTGACTAACATAGACTATTGTGTAGGATATGGTTCTCATTTTCAAAATATTTCAACATGTGAACAAACATTCTAGCTTGTTTCTTCATTTTTCATAACTCTAGGAGTTCATTGTTAAGACAATCTTCAAACATACTCATAGAGTCATTATCACAAACATTTAAACCACAATTCAACATAGCCTTTTCCATAGCTTCATCCATAGCTAAGGGGTCTAGGATCACATTTAGGTAATGAAACCACAGCAAGTGCACTCGCTCTGATACCAATTGAATGTTTAATTAGCGTGTAAAATACTAATGAATGTTTAGACCCCCAATTTCAACAACACCAACACAAGCTTATACACAAACAATATATATATATATATATACATATATGGAATGATGAATATAAGCTATATCCAAATTGGTAAAACACTCTAAACCATAATTAATCACAAACACAGCAACAATTAAAAGGTAAAGAGTAAGGGAAGAGAGATGCAAACACAAAGATAACATCGGCACGCGTTATCAAAAGGAAATCGAAGAACTCGGCGAAAAATCTCTCCGCCGCCCTCCAAGCGGTAAAATGATCCACTAAAGAATAAAGTTGTGATACACGAATAGCAATAAACCCTCCAAGCCTAATCTACCCAATACACCTAAGCCCTCCAAGCTTTTTGCTCCAATAGTGTTAAACCTAACCATGTCTTCTTTAGCTTCCCGGATCTCGCAATAAGCCCATTGCATCAACCAAATTGGTCATCTCCGAACTGCTTCCCAAGCACCAAAATACCTCCTCACTGATATGGGTATGGTGAGATAAGGATTTGGCAAATGTACCTCTCAAGGATATGTCAATGGAGAGGATAAGAGTAAAAGAATTTGGAGAATCAAATGTCTAAAATTGTGGATGAGTAAATCTTGGTTTTCTCTAGGGTTTCTCTCTCAAAATTTTCTCTGGAAGCTCCCTACATTTCGTGGGTATAAGGGTATTTATAGTAGAGTACATGAGGAATGTGAAAAATCATTTTTCTGAATAACAAGGCATATTGGCGACTCAGTCTCACGAGTGGGATGAGTTGCGAGCTAACTGCCCGGCCAGACTGTACTTTTTGTCCTATAGTACTCCAGCTATCGTGACTCTTCAGCTTCCTGCATGCTTCACACATGTGGTACTTTGGCGACTTGCCAGTCGCGAGTCAGTTGCGAGATCCAGTCGCGAGACTCCTTTGAATGCACACAACTTGAGTTTTCTTCACACTCTCTCACACATAATCTTTACATAATTCCCACCTAAATACAGGGTATCTAATTGCTAAAATACAAGCAAATTTGGTATGGAATAAAGCCAACACATGATTGAATAAATTCAACCTTACACTATGAACTAAGATTTCTTTTCTATAAGCATTGACAGTTGAGTATTGTTAGGACTTAGAAAAGCAATATATCCAAAAAAAAGCTTCCAAAATATTCCCAAAAAGTTGCCTTCTTTACAAAATAAATGATCATCCTCCTACAATAGACAAAAAATATTCAACAAACAATACATTAGTACCAAATACAAGACCAACTAGTAAGTAAGGGGCTAAAGGTAGAATCATACCAAGTCAGTGATTAATCATCAATACTAATTAAGGGTTGTTTGCCTGAGGTGGAACCCTTGCTTGAGTTGGTTGTTGGTTTAAAACTAGAAAAGAATAGGAAATAAACACAATAGATTAAAAAATTTGCTTGAATACATGAGACATTCAATACAATTAATAGACAATAAGTTTTAGAATTTAAACATATTACCTAAGTCAAGTAACTCCTCCTCCAATGCCTCTACATCATCCCTTGATTGGCGATGAGAAATTGGAACTGTGGCTTGAAGCCAATTTTGTGAACATACAAGGTTTTGAACCATGAGAGGAGATAGTGAACTTCAAAATGGATCAATAATGCCTCTGGTGCTAAATGCTAACTCAGATGCAACAGTGGAAACTAGTACAGCCTGCACATCCTTAACAACTTTAGACAACACTTGGTACCTGCTACAATTTTCCCTCCACCAACCCAATATCTCAAAATTCACATCCTTTCTACCATCACAGTTTTCAGCCAAATACTTTTCAAGCTCATTACTACAACCTACAGATTGCTAAACTTGCAAGAAACGTTCATATCACGAGTGAACCATCACAAATGGATCACTAGCATCACTTTCCAATTCTGTCCTCTCACTCCCACTTTGTTCTTACACATTTGGTGAATGAATAGAAGAGTAAAATTATACAACTTATACAAAATATCTTTCACCTTATCAGCCATCACTTCTGCCATTACATTCCCATAAATTTCAAAAAAAGAAACCTTCAAAAACCTCAATTTTTTTCATGGATCAAGAACCACAGCCACATACAAAAGAGGATTAATTTTCTCCCCTTCCCCCCAATACTTCTCAAATTTAGTTTTCATGTTTGTGGCTGTGTTTTTTAAGAGAGTGTTTTGGGATTTAACTAAATTAGAAATACTCTCCTGAATAAAAAAAGATTTCATCATAGAAGGCATTTGATGTAACATACAAAGAACCGGAGAACTTCTTAGTTGCATTATAAAAAAGCCTTAAGAAAGTCACAAATGTCCTACAATTTTGGAAATCACTTATACAAGGAGATCCCAAACCACCACTATCTTCCTTGGTCCTAAAGTACGCCAAATAACCATCATCTTCAAAATCCATTCGAAGAAACACTTTCTCAAAATTTTTAGTAGTTTCTAACATGAGATAGGTTGAGTTCTACCTAGTAGGTACATCTAGACAAAGAAGACTCTTGGGCTCCATACCTAACCTCTCCATAAAACTCCTAAAAGTTTGATTTCTATTGGATGAGGACTTCACATGCCTCACAACTTTATGCACCTTAGCAAAAGATGCATCAATCTCTTTCAAACCCTCCCCCACAATGAGATTTAGGATATGGGCACAACACCTCATATGCATGAACTCATTTCCTAAAACTGTCCCATTCCAATCTTTAGCCACCCTTTGCAAAAATTTAATTGTTGTTAAATTTAAGCTAGGATTATCCACTGTCAAAGTGAATATCACATCAATACCCCACTCACGCAAAGACATCTCAATCTTTCTACCTATAGCCTCCCCCTTGTGGTCTTCAACTTGACAAAATTTTAAATTCTCTTATGCAATTTCTAAGCATCATCAATAAAGTGACATGTGAAACACATATAATTTAACTTTTGAATAGAAGTCCATGTGTCCATAGTGAGACACACCCTACAACCCTTCAAGGATTTCCTTAGCTTCTCTCTCTCACTATAATAAATGTCAATCACATCTCTAGCCACAGTTTGACGGGATGGGATGTCCTTTAAACAAAGTTTATGTTGTAAGGCAATTACATATTTCTTAAACTCATACCCCTAAACATACCTAAAAGGCAACTTATCAATTATAATCATTTCGGCCAATGCCTTTTTAGAAGCCTCGACAGAAAAGGTTGTTGACACAAGCTGGAACCCATCTTCTCCATCCTTTTTGGGTTCAAAAGCTAATGTTTTCTACCCTTTAACTAGATCTTCTCTATTAGGGATCTTGGGACAATTTGGCACATGAGCTAAAAAATTACTAGTACCACAACTCTTACTATCAGCATTATACGATTTTGGCAATAATTACAAATAGCCTTAGTTTTACTAGTATCACCCTCTCCTATATTTATTTTTTCAAAATGGCCCTAAACAACTGACTTTTTCCGACCACTACAAGTACCACTAACAGGAACTGTCTTACTCACTTTGCATGGTGGAACTGGGGGCAACTCAATAGCAATAGCTGCTTCAGCTTGGGTAGCAACAGAAGCTTCGACTTGGGTGAGAATAGCACCATCATCTTGTGTAGCAGCTGGTGTTTGGACAGAGGGTTCATTAGTGGAGGTTTCCATGACCTAATAAAATCAAAGATACGTATTAGCAAACTAGAGTAACAAGTATAATTAATAACTTTAATAATAATAATAATAAATAATAACCACACAAACCAAAAAGGAAAAACGGTATCCTACTTATGCAAAAAATAAAAACACAAAACAAAACAAAAAAGCCCAAATACAAACAGCATAAGCTTGAAATGTTATCTATATATTACTAAAAGCTGAAGCGTAGCATTTAATGTTGCTACGCTCACGTTGAGCCACGTCAGCAGCCATGTCATTTCTATCATCTTTCCTAAATTTATCCTACAATTTTAAAATAGTTTTTATCAATTTTAAAATATTAATAAAACTAAAATTATTTCTAGCCTATCTCTACCATAAAGCCCACTTCCTATAAATTTAATTCCACCAGCCCACTTCTTATAAATTTATTCCTAACATAAAAGCCCAAACCCAAGCCTTCTCAACTGAAAACCCTTTGAAAATCACGGTTACAACTTCTTGGATTTCCTTGCCTTTTGTTTCTCATGCAAAACGTGTTCCTTCCCCTTCCCCACCTTCTAACAGCAGATTTCTCACACAAACCGTGTTCCTTCCCCCTCCCCACATTCTAACAGAGGACTATCAAAATGCTATCCACCATAACGCCCAAACCCATTCTTAATAGCATTTACTCTATAACACCAACCCTTTCTGTATCCCTTCCTTTTGCTCTACCTGTGTTCCACGGTTTCGAAACTTCAAAACCTTCAGCTAGCTAATGCCAACCTCCCTCTCTTCCAAAGACAATTTGAAAACTTCAGACCTTTGGCTTTCTAAAATGGTATATTTGATGATTCACTTCAGACCTTTAAAGCTTGAACGCAACACTAGGTGAGAGCTATTGAAGAGGGTGCGGATTTCATAGAAACAGACATCCTCGGCAGTTAAGATGGAGTGCTGATATGCTCCCACGATGTAACACTGGATCTTGATAATAGAACAAATATTGCAAACTTCAGTCAGTTTGCTGATCGAAAAAGAACTTATGAGTTCCAAGGTGTGAATATGACTGGGTGTATGTCTCTCAATTTCTGGCTTAATATTACTGCACATCTATTTTATTAAGTCCTTTCTTATATGAAAACTGGGGTATAAATCTATTCAATTATTTTAAAGTTTTCTCTTTCTTCTTTTCCCCTTTGGTTTCATGTTACTATGGTGAGAATTACAAAAAGAATCGTTAATACTTTACTTTGCCAAACTATATTTTAGCAAGGTGGTTAGAAATTTATGATTAGTATGTCTTGATTATGTTCAATTCAGTTTTATGTTACATCAAGGCATTTGTTATCTGCAGCCTGGGAAAAATTACATTCTAAGTGTGGATGCACATCCTTCAGATGCAATAAATGTGGCAAATAGATGCAGGGTATATATTTTCCACAGATTAGCATTGCATTTGGTACAAGTCAATTTTGAACAATAATGAAATTCAGACTTTCAAGTTCAAGACAGTTGAAGTTACCTTGATGTGAATGGAGTTTCCAATTGGTGGGTTTTTTTTTTTTAATTTTAATAGGCTGTTGTTTGAGTGTGTGTGTGTGTGTGTGTCATGAAATCTGACAGGGACTGCACAACAATGCCACCCCCTTATCCTTCTTGACGTCCTTTGAGACTTCAACAGATCTAATAACATTCCTTGGTTATGTATGAATGTTTCTTTAAAGCTTCTATAATCAGTTTAAAATTTGCTTTGTGTAGGCCCCAATATTTGTAAGTAGACAAATTGTCTTGGAAGATGCTATTAACTTGACAGGTATTGTGCACATAGTTAGGGGCCTTGTATTTGCTATCATCTGTTATTGTTGTATCTGGTAGCATGAGTTGTTTCTTCTCCAATGCTGCAGATGGTCCAGATATACTGTCAGGCCTGCTTGCTTTTTTATGTATTTATTTAAATGTTAAAATATGTATAATAGGTTTTATTTATTTTGATCATTATGATATTTGCAGGTGAACATCTTTGCAGTTTTTGCAGTCGCTAATTTTGTTTGCCCTCTCCATCGCAACATGAAGTTTGTGAATTTTTTTCTGCATAATTAACATATATGAACATAGCTAGCTATGTACCTATTTCTCTGTTTATATGATTGAATTCCTATTTCAGGTGATTCAATTAATTTTGTATTTTTGGGAAAATCTAATGGTGGGGCCTAGCTTCATGCTAACTCAGTTTCATTTTATTTATTTGTCTTAGTTTATTTAAAGTTATACAAAAGTAGAACTATAATATATGCTTAAGCTCAATAATTTTTCTCTTTTCTTTAACATATAAGAACAAAATATTTAAGAAGAAAAGAGAGAAATAAGTTGTATCCTTTATATAACTGGCAGAGATCCTCTTTTAGCTATTTTAATTTGGATTTGCCTAAACACCTCCCACCTCTAACTATGATAACTTGAAGTTCAAGGCGTTATATTTGTATATATCAGTTTAGTGATTGGAATTTCTTTTTCCCCCCCTTTTTTTTTTTTTCGGTGTATCCCTTCTAAGGTCATGAGTTTCAGAATGTCTAGGTTCAGGACAACTACCTTAGTGTTTTGTAGTTGTCCTTTATAAAAAGACCTCATAGTTAAGATCCTAATTCAAGAGTTTATGGCTAATTCGAGGTAGCCTAACCTCCAAGAGAATTGAAAGAATAAAAGAGGAAAATTAGAGAAAATAACTGATAGAGGAATAGAAAGAGATGCAGCCTATAATTTTTCATAGCTTGAGAAGAATTTTTTTTGATAGGTCATAGCTTGAGAAGAATTACAGCACACACACACCACTTTTATGTTTTTCATATTCTTTTTTATTTTAATTCACACAGACTCCAGGTACTTTCATTTTTTAAACACATACCATACCTTCTTGCTTTATTTATTTATTTAAATGTTAAATTTTGTATAATGGATTTTATTTATTTTGATCATTATGATATTTGTAGGTGAACATCTTTGTAGTTTTTCCCTTTGCATCTTCGCATGAAGTTTGTGAGTTTTTTCCTACATAATTAACGTATATGAACACAGCTAGCTACGTACCTATTTCTCTGTTTATATGATTGAATTCCTGTTTCGGGTGATTCAATTAATTTTGTATTTTTTTTCAGACATGTTTTGAGAAAAGATGCGTGTTTTATCTTTTCACTATGTCATATAGTCCATATACCTGGGTTTAGGAACATATTGTGTGTATCATTGAAATTCTGAAGACATGTTTGGGCAAAGGTGGGGGATTTTCTATTTCCCGCCATATCTCATAGTTATTGTATGTGGATTTGTTAGGATGTCACTCGATTGTCCCATGGACCTTTCGGCTTTTGCAATTCTCTCCTAATTAGGTGGGTGTAAAAGTTTCCCACTTTCAAGAATGTACTTCTTCGGGTTCGGAATTTGTTGCTAGAAAAAAAACACACACAAAAAATCAACAAGCCCCTCGATGCAAATAATTTGATTTATGCAGTTCCTTGGTACAAAACTGTTAATAACTTGCACCTGTGGAATGTGTCTTTATTGATTTATGCAATTCCTTGGCACAAATTTAAATTCACAACTGATGCCTATTACTTATAATTCAATGTAAGGATTAGATTAATAGTATTGTTTCTTTTGATTGTTGGTTTTTTTCCCCTCTTTTATTACTACCTCTTTTGTGTTGTGGGTCTTATATGGGTCTGTTCAATTTAAGCATTTGGCTTGGGATAGACAATACTTGAAGTAATTGTTACTTTTTATATATTACACATCATTACGTAATATTTATATTCCCACGCATCGCGTGGGTCTGCGGCTAGTTTAATAATAAAAGCCAAAACAGTGATGCTCAAAATTGATTAAACAATAGCAAAATGTCGATATAACAACAAAAACTGAACACAAACATAATATATGATTTATATAGCAAATTACACTGTATTGGTCTTCTATCCTTAACAAGCATCAACTCAACTTAAACACTAAACAAAAACATAACATAGCTAATTAAACACTAAACACTATCATAATATATGATTTATATAGCAGATTAAACACTAAACACAAACATAATACATCATTTACATAGCAGATTAGACACTAAACACTTACATAATATATGATTTACATAGCATATTAAACACTAAACACAAACATAATACATGATTTACATTGCAAATTAAACACTAAACACTAATATAACGTATGATTTACATAGCAGATTAATCACTAAACATAGAATATATGATTTATAGTTGATTATTACAACCAAACATAATATATGATTTACATAAAAGATTGCACCAGATTGGTCTATTATCCTTATCAAGCAGCAACTCAAACAAAAAAAGAAAAAAAAAAAAAAAAAATCTAAACTTAAACACTAAACACAAAGGAAAGCAAAAACCATACCTTAAAAAAAACTGTGGGTGTATGAGTTTCGAACTTGAAGGTAGAAAACCCTACTTGGAGTCAGCTTTCAATCCCGTTTAAAATTAAAACAAGATCAAAATTGATTGAAAAAAAGAACAAAGAACAAAGGAAAAATAGTTAGGGTTTCAAGGTTTTTTTTTAGATAGGGTTTCATATTATAAATCTTTGGGTTTATTTGATTTTAACATTTGATTTCCAAAACAAATGAAACCAACGAGACTAAAAAAAAAAAAAAGATGAGAAATAGAGAACAATTACCTAAGCGGTCGGAGTAAGAACTGACTCAATGAAGAGTACACAGTGGCAGGGTGAGGACTAAACACCGGCAGTAGCTATGAAGAGAGGAGAGGATAGCAGCAGCGGCAGCTAGGCATTGGAGGTAGAGAGAGGAGTGGGCTATGGCATTGAAGGCGGTTAGGGTTTGGATTTGGAGAATCGGTTTAGAAAGAGTTGAAGAGCCAACCAAATAGAGAAGTGAGAGTTTGAGAGAGTTTAAGAGAGCCAAATAGAGAACTGAGACTTTGAGAGTTTGAGATTAACCAAAGCTTAAAGCTTTAAATTGAAGAAGTGAAGAGGTGAGGAAGCGTGAAAAGGGGAGGAAGTGTGAAGGTGAAGCCATGACCACGAACCTTGCAATCTGAACTTTGAGAGTCTGAAGTGAAAACTGAAGAGACTTATTAGAGATAGTGAGAGATATCAGGTCTTTGATATGTAATTGTCACTGTTAGATTGGTCTTGATTTTGGATTATAACCGTTGATTTAGAAATGGGTAATTGTGCCACTAAAATTAGTCATATCACTGAGTGCTCAGCTTCTACTCTCACCAACACCATTGATTTTGAATTTTAATTTGAGTTAAACGGTTGATTTGTATATTGGGAATTTGTGTGGAAAAAGTTAATTTTGGTTTACACGTTTTCCTCTCTCATATACCAAAACGTGTGGGCTAGCACTGCTGAGCTGCTGGCATATCAAATCTTTTTTTTTTTTGAATAAATAATTCGGTTGATTTGGGTTTTTCGGGTGAAATATTTTTAAACCCGAATCTGAACCGAATTATTTGGTTATTTCTCTTGCCAACCCCTGACTGACCGCAGACTGAATTCAAAGCCACCCGTGGACCTTCGATTCGGGCAGGTTGGCTGGTCTAGGTCACCGGACAGCCCTACCAAAAAGGAGTAGAAAATCCACCAGCCAGAAAGAATATTTTCCTATCTGCAAACCCAATTCAATTCAAGTCTTTGAAGCTTGCTGTAAGGACTCAAATGAGAGTAATTTAGGAAGCCTCCACATTGTCAATGATACAACAAATTATATCCCCTACTTCTCCATCAGATTCCCAAGTTCAAATCCTCGGAAAATTCCTCTCCATCCGATGAACTCTCCATCATTGTAATTGTCAAATTTTCACCATTACTGTTCCCATTCAATGGATAGAAGGCCCTTTTCATTTGATTAAGGTCCTTATTCCTTCTACCCACATAGCAACTACCATCAGCCCAAGTAAAAACCTCGTCCCCTTTCGGAACCCCGTTTTCCCATTCCCTGTTATAATTGTTTCTGTTTGCCCAAATCAAAACCCCACACCACGAAATCACACCGTTCTTCCATTCCCCAATATACTCGTTACCATTATTCCAAATGTAATGCCCATGCCATTCTTGCACGTTCTGTTTCCATAGCCCAACATATAAGCCTCCATTCACGTAACGCTTATGTCCATACCCGTGTTTCCAATCGGAGCTCCAAGACCCACGATATATATCCCCGTCGGCTCCGATGAAAATACCAAACCCTTCCTTCCGACCCAACTTAAACATGCCCTCATAGGTCCCTCCACGCCACCCACCTTCGTACATGCACCCGTCTGTCCACAGGTACTTCCCCAATCTATGCAGCACGTTTTCCGTTACACTCCCCATATATAGATCGCCATTCGGGAGTGCATTCTCCACTGCAGTTAAGGATGGTGAGGTAGTTAAGGTCGTTGGTGTAACCCTTGCTGTAGTACCGGCTTGATAGAAATAGTTGACATCGTTTATGCTTGTGACTAAGATGGTATCTGATCTCTATGGCAGAGACCTGGCTGGTGGGAAGATTGAATCTATGGAATAAGATAATCGTGGAGGCGTTTGGTTAGATTCTTCCGACTTGGTGTCAGATATAGTTGGTGGGAAAAAAGTGATGGAATGGAAAGATTTGTTGTTGGTGGTGGTGGTGAGAATAAGATGCGAGAAAATGAGGAGGGTATGGTAAGGGAAGGATGAGAGAATCTTGAAGCCGCTTCGTCGGATTCTGAACTAGCATCAGTGTCAGAGTTGTAAGGTGGGAAGAGTGATGCAATGGAAAGGGAATGTGACGACTCTACTAGTGATTCACTTGTTTCAAAATTTGCGCCCAGAAATCACACAAAAGAAAACAATAAATTGCAATTTCACGGTAGTATTAAGTTACTGAAATTTTCTTGTCTAAGAACTCGAAATTCTTTGAAACATTACCTGGATCAACTTGGTTCTGCCGCATACCGATGTTGGAGATTGACATAGGTAAATTGGGAGAGAGACAGAAAGAGAATTGCGTATCAAAATGGTGTGTTTAAAGAAAAGAATGACAAGGAAATTTCCCCTGCGCTGAAGAGGCTTTTTCCTAGCGACTAAATGCGTTTGATAGCTTTATTTGTAAGTAAAAAAGCGAGCGACTTGACCTTCATTTACTTGCCCACAGAATTCACATCTCACTACGCGGTCTCAATTTCTGTACACTGTACAGTAGGGCCATACTTCAATTGGGTTGTTCAGTTTTCACCATAGATTGACTCTAATGGCTTGGGATTTTGGATTGCTTTTTTTGAGTGTGGTAATGCTGAACCTGTTAGAGCCTTACAACAAGGATGTTCTGCTTTTGTGCTCCGTTTGGCCATCTCATAGAGAAAACTCACTATCTGGTTCAAGGAATCCGACTTAGTCAATTTGTATAAGTGGTTAATGTAGCTTTGGCGGCTGATGTAACTGTTTGTTAAGAAAGTTATCCATAAATTTCTAACTTTATATCAAAAAGCATTCCCAGCATTCCCACTATCCATAAAGTTATCCATTTTTAATGAGTTTCTGCAATTTCTTATTTGCCACCAGCTTTGGGCAGCTCTAATTGGGAGTCATCTAGACCTTCGGTTTGTGCAAACAAGGTACTGTTGAAAAGTTTATAAGATTATTTTTATTACAGTACAAAATTTGCATCAATCAGATGTCTAAATCAAAATTATTGATGAGGTAGAAAGAACTAATCTGAAGTGAAGATGTTTAATTGTTCAAATCGAAAATACAAGGATCAAATTGACACTCACTTTAAAGTCATGGATGACATTTGTAGAAATCCTTCATTTTAATAGGGGTAAACCTCACAAATTGGGTACAGGAATGTTAAAGAGGCTATAGCTTGTGTTCTATACATGGTCTATTGGTCTCTAATATCTAATTCCAAATTAACAGATGATCCATTCAATACTACAAATATGTTCCCCTCCCTGACTAGAAGGATTGGGTATAAGATATCCACCTTCTTATTGCTATATAATTTTTTTTTTTTTTTTTTTTTGGAATGGGCATCAAAGCTTGATAACAGTTCCATTAAGGTCTGACAAGATAGGTAAATAATATCATTAGTGTCTTAGAGCAATCTGGCATTGTAATTTCCTTTGTGACTGATATCCTGAGTCCTAGAATTAAAACTTTCCTAAGGGGATGAATAACATGATCATCCTACAAATACCAACAAGCAAACAGCAGAGAATTGGCTTGACTAAAACACTTACATGCAAAATTTGAATAGCAACAATAAATAAATTTAGCCATAACCATTATTCCTAAGCAGCCAATCACTCTCTTACGCTGAAATATTCGCAAAAAAGCACAGCCTAGAAAATGCTGCATAACATCCAACAACAATGAAACTTTCCAATATTCCTAGGCAGGGAATCACTCCCTGTCTAGATGTGGGTTCCTAGTTAATGTTTTTCCTCCCAGAGCAGCAGCATAACGGTCATTTGTATCCTGTTTGCACTGCAACTCTTCTAGGTATTCTACCAGTCTCTTTTGATTTACTGTCTCCATCATCTGATTGATTCACAATTTCAAGCAATCAAACTGTCATGATGTTCTTACACTTTGGAAAGAAAATGCTTCATAGAAACAAACTCAACATCTAAATCCTCTATTCTAAACAAGTTAAAATATTCTGACTATATAGTAGCAGTGAGAATTTAAGGTCTGCATGATCCTTTGTGTACATCGAATATGAGTGCAAGGAGAACAGGAAGTAGCATTAAGTAAGCCAATGAATTGGGAAAAAATTTCCCACACACATTTTTTACATTCACCATGTGCACCCAAGCTTTGTCTTGATTTGTTGTTAGTGACCAGCCAATCTTGGCTAGTAAAGCTCTATTAATGTCTTCCTTTTTAGCCTCAATCCACCATACTCTTTTTGGTTTAAAATGCTGCCACTCCAAGATTTTGGAGCTAAGGTGCTGCTGTTACCTAATCCCTCCCCCTCCCCCCCTCCCCCCATGTAAATTTTCTCAAACATGCATTGATATGAAAGTGGGTTTTGGCATATGATTATTTAACACACAATCTCAACTCCCAATAGTATGAATCAAGGAAAACTATATTCATACAAAGCTACCCATATAGGAAATCAACAAAGCACTGTAACGTATATACAGTTGAGATTCACACAATCATACCATCGCCATCATCTAAACAAACCAAAGTTTCTGAACTATTTTATCACACTATATCCACTTCTCTAACTACCTTGAAATTCCAGTACTTGGGGACTTTTAATCATGAATTTAGAACTTATCAAAAGGGTGGGGGGAAAAAAGGAAAAACAGAAAAGAAAAGATCTATGCCTCAAGACACAATGCAGCAGGGTGATATTCAAAGTATTTAGAACAGAAAATTATATGTGCTGAATTCACTAATTGAACCTATAGTCTCATGATATCAAGTGAAGTAACAATACTTACGAGAAGGATGCCACAAAAATCAATGTAAAATGGCTTTATTATTTTTTTTCAAAGGCTATTTTCCAGGATGGTACCTCAATCAATCAATTCAAATCATTTGAACCGCAAAACTCATAACATTGAGCAGTATGAATAAAGAATGTGCTTGAGTAAATCAAAATAGAGCTCCAAAGAGCAAATTGATCCAACTGACCAATAAGGTATCTCCCCAATCAATCCACAATGAACTAATTGAACCCCAAATCTCAGAACAAAAGGGAAATCAATCAAAACTTGTCTATGCTAAACCTGCCTCTTGTACAAAATCCCAAAATGCAAATTCATTAAAATTAAGACTGTATTAGGACTATCAAAATCTTCAAGTTGTTATTACCCAGTAGTTCCTAGGCCAATCTGCACCTTATCAATGACATTCAAGTTTTTAAATCAAGTAATTGTACTGTAAAAAAAAAAAAAAAAAAAAAAAAGCATCAACTTTTAGATGAATCTTCAAGTTGTTCAGTTGGTTTAACCACCGATAACCTGTACCCACACACGCATTAGGTTATTTACAATCTCAGTCATTGCTGGGCGATCTCGACCTTTCAGACTTACACAAGCCACTGCTAGGGACCCAACATGCGCCACTGCCTTTCTTTCAACTGGGGTAGGTGGTGGTACTCTTGGGTCCAAAACCCTGTGAATTTGATCTTGGGCAATGAATGGCACTATAAAATCAACTATAAGCCTTTGCTCACCATTTTCATTTTTATGAAGTGCCTTGTACCCAGACAACATTTCTAGCAATACAACTCCAAAGCTGTATACATCAATTTTGGTTGTCAACTGCCGAAGACTAAAGTACTCAGGGTCCATGTAACCAATGGTGCCAGCCACACAATCCAAATGGTGTGACTTGAAGTCCACGGGGGCCTTCTCAGATAGGCAGAAATCAAACATTTTGGCAGTCCACGTAGCATCTAGTAATATGTTAGACGACTTGATATTGCAGTGTATGATTTGTGGTACTGCATACACATGTAGATACTCAATGCCTCTGGCTATGTCTAGTGCCACTTTAATCCGGGCAGTCCATGATGACAACAGAGGAGTACTTTGAAGCTCATGAAGATGGTCATGAAGGGTACCATTTTTCATGTACTCGTACACCAATGCGTACTCATTACTATCCTCACAAAATCCTACTAAGCAAGCAACATTCTTGTGATTGAGGTGGAACAAAGCTTTCAATTCAATTAGGAAGGCACGAGCACTGCCCTGGCGCTTAATAGCCACTTCTTGGCCACCATCTAAAGTGGCACGGTAAACTGAGCCAAAGCAACCTTTCCCAATATTGTGATCTTCTGAGAAGTTGTTAGTGGCTTTAAGTAGCATTTGCAAAGGAAATTGTTTCCTTTCAATAATTTCGATCAAGTCTTTGGCTGCGGAAAAGAATGACAGTATGGAATTTTTTTTGGGATGAGAGAATTTTGGACTGTTACTGCTCTTCAGCTTAAGAAACTCAGTCAAGTGATTGAAGATTGCTGTCCGGATTGTGCGTCTAGGACTTGCTGATATGGAAGGATCAGTGGGAATTATTTCATAATTGTCGGAACTACTATTGTCTGTTTCAGTTTGAGAACTGGCTGGTGGTAAGAGTGGAACTATGGAATAAGAGAGTTGTGTTTCTGCACGAGGTGTTTTGTTAGATTCTGAGCAGCCATCTTCTGTCTGAGTCTCAGACGTGGTGGGTGGGAAGATTATTGGAATGGAAAAACTTCTTGTTGGTCCATTAGGGAGTGGAAAGAACTGTGGAATTGAAGAATTTGGAATTATTATTTCTAAATTATTTTCGGAATCACTAGACCTGGCTGGTGAGAAAATTTCCATTATGGAATTGGAAAAATGAGAAAATCTCGGAGGTGTTCCGTTGGATTCTGAACTATCATCAGTGTCAGAGTTGTTGGGTGGAAAAAGTGATGCAATGGAAGCTGACTCTTTTATTGATTGTTTTCTTTCTTCACGAATTGTTAGACTACCAGGGTCTGAGTTGTTGCTGTTGGCAACAAATTCTGCAAACAAAGTTTATGAGATACAAAACCATAAATTGCAATTATATAGTATTCAGTTACTAAAATTTTCTTCTCTTACTCAAAATTCTTTTGAAACTTACTTGGAACAACTTTGTGCTTCTGCATATCGACCTTGGAAAAATAATTACGGGAGATTGATATAACTGAGAGAGAGAGAGAGAGAGAGAGAGAGAGAGAGAATTGCATATCAAAATGGTGCATTGGTATTCCTAATTTATAAGAATTTTAGGAAGTTTCCCGGAAGAAATACACCAAAGGAAATGAAGTTTCCCCTGCGTGGAACAATTCCTACTAGCGTGTGTCGGCATTCATAAATTGATATTAAGAGTGAGTTATTTATTTTTATTTTTTTTCTTTATAGGTCTTATAAATTGATATGTCACTGATCACAATAAATAATTCAATATTCAATTTTTTTTTTTTTGAAATGTCACATTAGTTTGTAAGTTTTTTATAGTAAAATTTGTAATAGTTTTAGCATCTTTTTCTCTCAAAACTTTTTAATGAATTAATAGAAATATAACACAATCATCAATTCACCATTAAGTAAATAAAAAATGCTAAAACTAATACAAATTTTATGCCAAAAAAACTTACAAATTGATGTGGCAGGAATATGATTGGTGTCACTCAAACAATGTAATAAATGAACATTTTGAATAACTTTTTTTTTTTTTTTATTGGTGACAAGTTAGTTTGTGAAATTTACATAGTAAGTATCATTAGCTCACTCAGAGTGAATTAGTCTTATTAATTAGTAAGTACTAGTGAGTTGCCCGTGCAATGCACGGATAATGTTGTAATGTTTTATGTAAATTTTTTTTTTTTTGGGAGAATGTTGTACATATATTATATCATATTTGTTATAAAACTTTGTTAGTACTGAGTTTATCATATAAAACAACAATTATAAATTGTACACATATATATTATAATTATTCTATTCAAGTAGTGACCAATAAAAAACAACTTTGGTAATATTGTATAATAAAAGTTGATAAAAGCAGGTTAATTCATTCCATATTATTGATTTTTATTATGTGATATGATAAAGAGCTTCATTGTGAAATCTTGTTTTTTTGTTTATTAAATGCTTTGTTTTTGCGGTATGGCAACACTTGAATTCTTGTTGAGCGGTATGTTATCACCATCTATTTCTTCATCTTCAACGTTTGAAGTTTGGTCTATCCCTATTTGTTCAATATTTGAGCTTTCATCACTTTTTCCTTTTATTGCATCATTTGTGTTAATCATTAATGAATTGACATTGGACAATTATGACTGGATCTTACAAAGTTTGGACTTGTGGATTTGTTGTTGCTAAGATTTTGCGTAGATGTATGCATTCTATTAAATTTTAGTGATGTGATAGTTTTTGTAAATGTTTTTATATTTTTTGTTCTTTAGGAATACTGTAGCAAAAGAATTAATATAGCATATTAGATTGTATATTTTTATTTCTTCCATACCTTTTTGTCATTTGAAGGTGCATAAAAAATCTTAAAAGCTGTGTAATTTTCAAAACCATCCTTTAGATTAAATTCATTCAAACGAAGTATGAAATTTTATTTTCTTCTTAAAATTTTCTTCAGATCATGTGGGATTCCTTTTCAAATATAAATATGTATATGAGAAATTTAATATATATTATGATCAATAGTTTTACATTAGTTTAATTTAAATAAGTTGTACCTCTAGTTTTTTTTCTAGCAAGATCTCTTGCGGATTTATTTAGGATTTTCTCAGCATCTCAATCAAATATCACAAAAGTTGTTTTGTCAGTTGCATCAAAAAATTCAATTTGAATTATGTATCTGAAGTAGTTTGCAATTGTATATATAATAGTTATAGTGAGATGAATATATTATAAATATTTGGAGAGTATGTAGTTAATGTGAGTGCCTCTAACCTTGGGATAGGAAGATTTTTTTTTTTTTTTTTTAAATATTTTGCACACCAAAATGATCCTGATTGTGGTTTGACCTTCCTTCCACAAAGCACAAATGAAATGTAATACCAACCCATCATTATATCAATGTTACTTATTGTTGCAATACTGTAGCAATTCACATCCTCTAATGAACTTTGAAGTTAATATATATTATTTTTTTAATGTAAATAGTATGATGTATTACTTTTTTTTCATGTAAATGACGGTATAATTTGAAATGATTAATAAACCCATTTCGTAGGATCCCATTCAATGCACTTGATCTCCGCTATTGTCTTCATATTCTTTAAAGATAAATCCTCTTATGAAAACTGTTTTGCATGTATTTTTTGTATTTCTTGTATAGGATCATGTTTTTAACCATTCCTATCATTAAATTTAAAAATATATATATATTATGTAAATGGTATTTTGTGAGATAGTATATGCTATTTATCGAACTTTTTTTTTATTAATAATTTTAGAAATATGCACCTATCAATTATTTCAGCAACCTAAGGAATGTCAAGATTTGTCTGCATAATAAATGGAATAGAACATTATTAGTAAACAAAAGTGTATGGAAATGAAATTGAGAAAAAAAAATGAAGACATGTTTTCATAAGAATGGGATTTTCCAAAAATATCATCTACACGTGGAGGAAGAGGAAGAGAGTTTGTAAGTGGGTATGAGTTTTGGTTTTGACCTACACATGAGAAGGGTTAGACTTAGGTCATAATTCATAATATGTAAGGTAATAACTAGACTTGATCTTTTCATAAGGTTTAGTCTATTTTAAAAGGTAGTACATTTTGTAGAGAATAACATTTGGTCTAATTGTCAAGAGCATGCCATATTTTATATAAAGAAGTCACTATGATCTATTGGGTAACAGTTAAAAAAACTTAATGAAAAGAGGTTAAAATGGATAAAAGCAAAATTAGAGTGCCACATGGTAGGAGCTCATGCAATTCTATATGAGGTCTTTGCTTTTATATATAACTAGTCGCGGACCCGCGCGTTGCGCGTGATAATTATTTTTATGGTGGTTTTATTAATTTTTTTTTTTACAATTTAAACTAATCTAATAATGAGTAATGTATTTTGAAATTATATTTTTATTTATTATAGGAACAATCATATATGCAACATAGGAACAATCTAAAACACCAAAAAAATGTAAACTAAAAAAAATTAATAAAACTTAACAATGATTAATTGAACCAATATTATGATAAAATTTTATTTTTGATAATCTATTAAGGTTATTTTCTTTGTAGAAATTATAATTCCGGCCACCCAAAACATATTATCAAATAAACAATTATTGTATATATACAAATTTTAACTTTTGCAATTTGTCACATATCCAATTATTTTCGTTTGGCTAACATTTGCTTTTCATTAAATGAATGACATTATAGAGTACTTCTAATACAACTATTAAAAGTACTTTGTCCACCACAAAGGATTAGAAAATAAACAAAAATTAGTAAAGTCTCATAGTTTGACATCCTAATTAAGCACTATAAAAAATCATGCTATGTAACAAAATAAATACTAAATTATCCAAATCATGCTATGTAATAGAATAATATTATATTTTTATACGCTATATTTAATTCTTTAGATCGCAATAGGATAACATTTAACAATCAAATAGAATAAAAAATAAAATAAAAAACAACAACAACAATTTAAAAAATAAAACCAAATCGCATTAACCCAAAATAGAGTTTTAAAGAATATAAAAAATTATCAACCTAAAGTAGAGATGCAATAAAAATAAAAAAATCCACCAAAAAATTTAGAGAGAGAGAGAGAGAGAGAGAGAGAGAGAGAGTACCTTTTTTTTGTGAGGAAAAACTATGCATAGAATAGAAGAGATAGTGACAAATTTATAGTAAGAGGGTGTGAATAAGAAGAGACAAAAATAAAAGGAAGATGAAGGGAAAAAGAAAGAATGATATTAATGTAGAAGGTAGTGGGGAGATAAAAAGGTAAGGGAGAGAGAAAGATTGAAGAAGTTGTGGGAAGATGAAATGGTAAGGGAGAGATAGAAAGGTTGGAGAAATGTAAATATTAAAAAAATAAATGTTAAAAACAATTATAGGAAAATTGAAAAAAAAAAAACTAAAGCTTGAAAGGCTTCAACTTTTTTTTTTGTTTTTTTTTATTTTTTCTTTTAAGCTGAAAAATCTCACACAAAATCCTAAAACTGAACTGAAAAGGTTTTGGGTTGGACTTGATAGTGGAACTAAATAAATAAGAGGTGGGCTAGATTAATTATATAGATTTATTATATGGTGATAGTGGAAGTAAATAAATAAGTAATGGGCTAGATTTATTACAGGGTGATAGTGGAAGTAAATAAATAAGTAGTGGACTGTATTTATAAGGCTGAAAATTGTAAAAATAATTTTAAAATTGTAGGACAAATTATATATATTTTTTAAAAATGACGTGGCAGCTGATGTGGCGCAATATGAGAGCAGCAGCATTAAACGCTACGCTTCAGCTTTTAGTAATACTAGTCGCAAACCCACGCGATGTATGGGAATATATAAATATTATGTAATGAGGTGTAATTTATGAAAAGTAACAATTACTTCAAGTATTATTTATTAAAAAAAAAATTTCTGCAAGTATTTTTTATCTCTACAAATATATCATAATATTATTTTTTGTATGTTTGATT
Source organism: Quercus ilex subsp. ballota (assembly GCA_032727855.1). NCBI lineage: Eukaryota > Viridiplantae > Streptophyta > Magnoliopsida > Fagales > Fagaceae > Quercus > Quercus ilex. The sequence continues at coordinate 93,669,728 of CM064911.1, read as the reverse complement.
AATATTTTTTTTAAGGAGAATCATATTCTTCTAACTTCTGTTGTAGTGTGTTATATTTGCCTAATATACAACTAAACTTTATAAGTTTTAAATTTATTATTCAAATTTCTCATCTCTTAAAGAATAAGGAGATTATCAATATAATAAAAACTTATCACAAATTTACAATTTATGTTAACCAAAATTAAAATGAAATCAAAGGAATAAAAGATATACTTTATAATAATGTATTACTCAAACAAATGGTAGGCATATTCAAATTTCAAGCCATGTAGATTGTGTTTTATTATAAACTCAAATTCTTATTTCCAAAAAAATTAAGTATTAACCCAAACCAAAATTCAACCAAGCCTACAAAAGAAAGAGAGGACTTTGTGATGGGAAATTTAAAAAACACAATACCATAACACATTAAAAAAAAAAAACCATCAACCTTAATCAAAGTTATAAGAAAGAACAAAAATCTAGAAAGAGAGAGAGTACTTACATTTTTTCCGTGGGAAAAATATGGATTGAATGGGAGAAATGATATCAAATTTATAAAAAAAATAAAATGAGGAAAAAAATAGTAAAAATATAAGGAGGAAAAAATGATGAAGGAAATGTAACGGTAAAGTAGAGAGTAGTGGAGAGATAAAAAAGCAAAAAGGGAGGGGAAATGTTGGAGAAAGTGTAACCATAAATGTGAACTAACGGAGAGAATAAGAGGTTTTATTTTTTATTTTTTAAGAATAGGGAGAATAAAAAAAAATTTAAAAGGTACAAAATAAGTTGATGTGGCCGTTGATATGGCTCAACAGAAGCGTAGTAATAAAAAATGTTACGCTTCAGCTTATATATATATATATATATATATATATAAGATTTTACTATTTGAGTTAATTGATGCAACCTAAAGAGTATTATATTATGTTTGATTTTTTCCCCATACATGGCAAAAGGTATGCTTAGTGAAAAATAAAATTAAGGAACTACAACAAATCTTATTCAATTGTCTACCAGTATCTTCCTCAAAAAACAAAAAAAAAAAAAAAATTTGTGTACCAGTTTGGATAAAAGTTGTAAAGGACAAAAGTTCATCACCAACTCTTAAAGTAGAAAAGTTCTTCACCCACAAACTTAAAGTATATTCCAATTACACATTACATTTTGATAGTAGAATTGATGTCAAGATACTTCAACTTCCAAATTTATACTTTGTGGTAGATAGTCTCAAATCTTAGGTCACAAGTCGCACTAAAGATCTGCACTCCTTTACTCAAGTCACAACATTTTGGAATAAACCCAATTGAATCATTGAGGCACTTCATACAGTCTATGCTTGAAAGGTCTCTAGGGCATTGAACTGACCCGTGAAGTTTGTAATTGTCTCCAACATCGAAGTCTTCAGCTGAAAACATTTGTGCATTCACAGAAGCTTGCCCTGCGAGTTGGGCCAACCACTCTCCTTTCTTTTGTCTAATCAATCGGTTAGTATTCATGTTTTCTGGGGTATTTGTGAAGAACAGTGTGTCGCAGTCAATTTGGCCAAAGAAATCCAAATTATGATACTTCAATGTGTAGTAATAGTACCATATTGTTGCACCTTTATTATTGGGACAATGTGACCGAATTTCGTTGGCTGCATTAACAATACAACTCTTGCAATCTTTCTCTAAGATATCACCACAACAAATGGTAAGCCCATAAACTGTGTCCGCGCCTTGACCCTTTGTGCCTATTACAAAACCAGTGGAAGGGATTTCGTAGGGAAGATAAGGAAAAAGCTCATTCAAATTTGTATCATAATGGTCAATGATTGTGGAATTTACCCAAACCAAGTATTAACTCAAACCAAAATTCAACCAAAGCTACAAAAGAGAGAGAGAAGATTTTGTGACGTAAAATTTAAAAAATACAATACCAAAACATATATTAAAAAAAAAAAAACCATCAACCTTAATCAGAGTTGTAAGGAAGAACAAAAATCCAGAGAGAGAGAGAGAGAGAGAGAGCACTCGGCTTTTTCGTAGGAAAAATTTGGATTGAATGAGAGAAATGATATCGAATTTATACAAAAATAAAATGGGGGAGAAGAAGAGTCAAAATATAAGAAAAAAATTGATTAAGTGTAACGGTAAAGAAGAGGGTAGTGGGGAGATGAAGTGGAAAAAATGGAGGGGAAAGGTTGGTGGAAGTGGAAAGGTTGGGAAAAATGTAATGGTAAATGTGAACTCATAGGGAGAAGAAGAGGTGTTTTTTAATTTTTTTTTTAATTTTTTTTTAAGAATAGGGAGAATATAAGTTTTAAAAGAGAGAAAAAACAATTAGAAAATAAGTGGATGATGTGGCCGCTGATGTGGCTCAACGGGAGCGTAGCAACAATAATTGCTACGCTTCAGCTTTTAGTAATATATAGATATAGACTAGCAAGTTGCCTGTGCGATGCATAGATAAAGTTGTAATGTTTTATGTAAAAAAAAAAAAAATTGGAAAATATTATACATATATTATAGCACATTTATTATAAAACTTTGTTAGTAATGAGTTCATCATAAAAAGCAACAATTATAAATTGCACACACATATCTATTATAATTATTTTTTTCAAGAAATGAGTAATAATTAAAACAACTTTGGAGTAATATTGTATAATAAAAGCTGATAAAACATATTAATTCATTCTATATTATTAATTTTTATTATGTGATTTAATAAAAAGTGTAACATCCCAATTTTGAAAAAAAAAAAAAAAAAGATGATGTGGTGAGATTTTTAGAGACGCATGTGACCCCCACCTACCCCTTATTTCCCCACCACACATTCACAAATATCTCCCTCCCTCTTTGACTAGCCATCTCTCCCTTTCACCTTATTCTCTTTTCTTTTTCATTTTCTTAGCAACAAAGTTTGGACTTTGTTGCTAAGATTTCACCCAAACTTTGTTGCTAAGATTTCACCACCACATATTTACAAATATCTCCCTCCCTCTTTAACTAGCCATCTCTCCCTTTCACCTTATTCTCTTTTCTTTTTCATTTTCTTAGCAACAAAGTTTGGATTTTGTTGCTAAGATTTTTGGTAAGTATTTGCATTCATATTAAATTTCAATGATGTGACAGTTTTTTGCAAATGTTTTTTTTTTTTTTTGTTAATTTTGGAATAGTACAGCAAAAAGAATTAGTATAGCATACTGGATTGTGTATATATTTTTTTTCTTCCATACATTTTTGTCATTTAAAGGTGCATAAAAAATCTTAGCAAATATGAAATTTTCAAAACCATCATTTAGATTGAATTCATTCAAATGAAGTAGGAAAATCAATTTTTTTCCTAATTTATTTTCTTCAAATCATTTAGGATTTTCTCGGCATCTTGATTAAATATCACAAAAGTTGTTTTGTTAGTTGCATCAAAAACTCCAATTTGAATCCTATATCTGAAGTAGTTTGCAATTGTATATATATAGTAGTTATAGTGAGATGAATATATTATAAATATTTGGAGAGTATGTAGTTAATGTGAGTGCCTATAACCTTGGGATAGAAAGATTTGTTTTTATTTCATATTTTGCACACCAAAATGATCCTACTTGTGGTTTGACAATTCTTTCACGAAGCACGCATGAAATGTAATACCAACCCATTGTTGTATCAATGTTATTTATTGTTACAATACCCTAGCAATTCACATCTTGCAATGAATTTTGAAATTAAAATGTATTATTTTTTTAATGTAAATAATATGATGTATTATTTTTTTATGTAAATGATGAGTATAATTTGTGTAGGGACTCAATTTGGAAGGACCCTCTTAACTTAGGAGGGAAATAATCCTATAGGCCCCAAACAATACATTTTTAGAGAGTGGGTTGAAGAAATTGGCCCCAGCAGACGAACGGAGCCCAATTAAGACTTTATCACCGTTAAAGGCCGGTGCACTCAAGTTCCTCCTCAAAGTTGCTCCTCGGCATGGATCCGAGGAGCTTGACATTGGTCTCACTCTCCCTTTTTCTCTTTCTCCCTCTCCCTGGCTGTTCTATTGGTCCCTCTTATATAGTCCTCTTCCTCCCATCTCTCTCTTCCATCTGTTGATCATCCATGTGCTTTCCCTCTGACTGTCTGTCCCATCAGCAGCACTATCAGTACTCAAGTAATTCACAGTAATCAAGGTTGCCCTGTCCAAGAGTCACATCTCCATTAGTGCGACCAGAAGGTTAGGTGAGCGCATTTAGTGCGGAGGTGACAACCTGTCCTGGGCCCGTTTCCCCATCTACAGCTAGTCTCGGTCCGTCGAGGACAGGGTTATCCTTGGCGGGGTTCTTAAAGTTTAGACTCCCACTAATCCTTCCTCGGACGAGCCTTATTCCTCGGCATGGGCCATGGGCCGGGTGCAAAGTGGGCCGAGGTCACCAGGCCCTCACAGGACCTTGGGCCCCACAATAGCCCCTCAAAATCCTGCTATCCGTGCTCTCAGACGGGGAGGAGGATTTTGATATTCCCGGGCCCTCTATAAGATTCGCCAAACCTCGGTCAACGTTAGCGTTAGGGTCTTTTTACCTGCCACATGTAAGCTTTTGGTGCTTCGAGACTTAGTGCGCGTTTGCATTAAATTTTGGCGGCTCCATGTTTCCCTCTTCCAACGGTGCGATGGTAATCCCCTGGCAGGGATTTCCTGCTTTTATGGGCAGGAAGTTACATTTGGTTAACCTTAATTGGAGACATAAATATTCATTTGAACCGCTTAGCCTTCTCATTTGCGCGCTTATGAACTTTGGTGCATATATTCTGAAGTTGGTCCCATTTCTGCATTAACAAGCGCCCCTTTCCAACGTACAAAGCTTGCCAGAGGAGAATCTCACCATTTCCACAAGTCTTCTACTTTCTGTAGCACAAAATTTTCCTTGGTTGATTGATCATAGGAGGTTTGGTTATCTTTCTGCAAATTCGCACGCCCTCGCGCATCATTTTCCTCTGGTTAACAAGGAGGACCTTGGAAACCGCTCTTAGGGATGAGCTTCTTCTGAAGAAGGCCGATAACCATATTAGAGCTGCTCAAAATATCTTTGGCTTAGGCGAATCACTGTGGTAGAGGATGGTTTTGCACTTTCCGAAAGATCTTCTATTTCTGAAGGCATTCCGTTGGCAGGCTATTCACTGTCCCACAAAGCGGCAAAGGCCGAGGAAGGGAGCTTGGAGGAGAGAGAGGAAGTGGTCGAACTAAGCTCATCTGAGGGTGAATTCGGTGTATTTGACCTAGCTGATTAACCCCGAGGGTTGGTACCCAAACTGAGATGGGTCCTAGGAGACAGCCCCCGATCAGCCTTCTTGACCTACTCGAGGGCAAGTCTGGGAGGGGGGTGCCGATGGGGTCACAACCTGAGCCTCCTCCATTCAGTTCCCAACCTTCGCCTGCGCAGGCCAGGTCTTTACACACCCCTCCAATCTCAGAATCTCGGCCTGAGTCCCCCGAACCAAAGAGGAAGAAGTCTTCCAAAGGTAAAGACCCAATGGATGGGGGCAGATCCCATCCCTCTCTAGAGGAGGATGAAGCCCGATGACCCTCTAAACAACTGAGGCTGGGTGATAAGCGAAAAGGGAAAGAAATTGTTCCACCGTCCGAGCCCCAGGCCTGGCTGCCAGCTGCCATGCTCCATGGAGAACCTTTGAAGGATGACGCTACTATACGGGACTTCTGAGGAGGCGAGGGGGCTCGGGTAGCTGATGCCCTGGAAAGGTCCCTTCTCCTTCCCGCCGACATGGCTGAGCTTGGGAACATGAGAGGGCCAGAGGTTGCTGAAAACCTCAAGAGATACCTGGGCATGGTAAGACATCTGATACTTGTTTATTTCGTTTGAATTTTATTGCCTGGCACCTCCCCTTCCCTTTACGGCGTATCTACTTTAGTTGGCAGGCTATCCAGGCTACTTTCAGGCTGGATGAGGAGGTCGACGGACAGGGTAGCGCTCAAGCAAAGGAGCACGATAAGTTCTTGAAGGCTGCAGATACCCTTAAGAGATCTGAGGCAAACCTGAAGAAGGCTACTGAAAGTCTTAAGGAGATGACAAAGGCTAGAGACATTGCGGCTTCTGACCTAGTCGCGACCATGAGGCAGGCCAAGGATCAGACAAAGCGCTTACATGATGTCAAGGGCCAATTGCGGTCTGCCCAATAGGACATTGCCGACCTGAAGAAAAAGTTAGCCGAGGCGGTCTGGACAAAGGGTGTCGTCGAGTATGTCAGAGACGAGGCAGTGAGGGCCAAAGATTTGGCTGAGTTTGCGAGAATAGATGCAAAGCACTCCGTAGAACAGGCAGAGGAAGAGGCTTTTGCTGAGGGGGTGGCCAGGACTGAAGCTACCTTCAAGGCTCAAGTCCCTGAAGTATGCAGGCACTTTTGTTCCCAGACCTGGAATGAAGCTCTCAACCAAGCAGGAGTTGATGCCTCGTCAGACCTTAGGAGGGTAGAGAGGGTATATTACCCCCCCACAATCCGTGAGGTTGTCCCCATCACCTTCGAGGAAGGTTCTGTACTACCAGCGGCCAGTGAAAGTCAGACCAACACTGCTGAGGACACATCTTCAGCCGGCAGACCTCTTGAGGAGGCTGAGCCCCGTAGAGCGTTGGAGGGGGTTGGAACTGATGGTCAAGAAATGCCCTCATTTGTCCCCCAGATCCCTCATACCCTAGAGGGGCCCTCTGAAGGAGCTTTTCCGAGTCAGGGTCCCTTGTAGTTAATCAAAGTTTTTCAACAGGCTCCTCAGGACAAGCCTCCCAGCGAGTTGGGGGAGTAAGCCATTTCGTTGGACCACCTCGTTGTGACAGCCTGGGGCATTCTTATTTGTTTTCTTTTTCATTTCATTTTGCTTTTCACCTTGGCGACGTTGTAACGAAACTACATGCTTTTTATTTGAATGATATATTCAATGGTTTGCTTCTAGCTCATTAATTGACGCTTCCTTTTACTTGTTATACTTTAGTGTTCTGCTCAATACCTTGATTCTGTTCTAGACTTAGTCTCATGAGATAATCAGCTGTCTTTCAAGTTTGCATCCGAGGACTGAACCACAACTCGGTCCCATCTAACGCTTTTATTCTTTCGTAAATATCTGATTTTCCATAAGTTTGAGTCCGATAACCAAAGAGCTTGGTTCTGTCTAACGCTTCTATTCTTCTGCAAGTAGCTAGTTTCCCCATATGTTTGAGTCCGAGGACCATGCAATACCTTGGTTCTGTCTAACGCTTCTAATCTTCTGTAAGTAGCTAGTTTCCCCATAGGTTTGAGTTCGAGGACCATGCAATACCTTGGTTCTGTCTATGCTTCTGTTCTTCTGTAAGTAGCTAGTTTCCCCATAGGTTTGAGTCCGAGGACCACGCAAGACCTTGGTTCTGTCTAGTACCCAGGAATATTTAAGTGGTTAGTTTCCCCATAGGTTTGAGTCTGAGGACCATGCAATACCTTGGTTCTGTCTAACGCTTCTGTATGGGGTAAAAGAGATTTTCTTCAGCTTCGGGCGCATTAGTTTTGGCATGATGATGGCCTCAGCCCTGCCTCGTCGGGAATGGGTCATCCTGCGGACCTGACCATTGACCCTGTAGTGCCCTGGGCAAGGTTGGTTTGGGACTCTAATCCTACACATGGCAATAACGCCGCCTTCAGTTCAAGTTTCTGCCCTCATTAGTTACGAGGCGCCTCCTGACTGTTCGCATTCCGCGCTTGACGTTTCACCACACGAGGCGCGCTCTCATTAATATTCTCTTGGACTGATGCAGATCACACGGTTGATAGGCGCCTTGAAATTTGGTCAGGATTAATGTTGCTGGCAATCCTCTTTTCGAATTCTGCATAGATCAATTCCTATCAATCTTCACCCCCTATTTAAGGCTATATGGGGGAAATGTCCTTCTACACTCCACGAACCCTCTAACACACCAGGAAACATGTCATCTCAACATTCTGAGCCCCTTCAATAACCCTGCCAGAATTGTGATACGAGTTTGGAGAAATGAGGCGGCCTTGGATGGGGGTGAGGGTTCATAGGCCCAAAGTCTTCCTTCCTCGGCTGAGAGTCGATGTAGCCATAGCCCGCGTCAGATCTCCAGCACAGCAAAATCTGGGCGTCATCTTCATGGTGCCATGCCCGGCGGTCAAGAGGGAGGTCCCTGAAGTACCTAACGCTCCTCTCCGGGGCTCTCCCACGCCGGTGGAGGCGTGCAAGAATACGTCATGTCTGGTGCCCGAGTGTTGTCGTCTCCAACGAGCAACCACCGTGGGGCTGGAAGAGAATCAAGGGAACATCGTAGGGAAGGGCCGCCCAGCGCCCTTGCATCTGCTCCTCTCTTTGCGCCAGCACCACCGCACCGGCTTGGGCGTTGTTGGTAGCCTTAAAACAGGCCTGCCTCAGCCCCCTTCCCTTTAGTTAGCTTTAAAACAGGCCCGTCTGGGCCTTTGTTTGTAAAATTGGCTTTAAAACAAGCCTGTCTGAGCCTTTGTTTGTATATTGTAGTTCCTTTTCATCTAATAAAATACTGTTATTTTTCTTCTCTTTTCCTTTGAATCTTCTACTTTTCTGCAATGGTTTTTTTTTTTTTTTTTTTGCAAGTGTTGTTTAACCTTCCGTAAACTAGTTACCTAGGAACGATTGCCCGTTGCGCCCGCTGGTGCACAAATTATTCCCACAGACGGCGCTAATTGTAAGGACTCAATTTGGAAGGACTCTCTTAACTTAGGAGGGAAATAATCCTATAGGCCCCAAGCAATACATTTTTAAAGAGTGGGTTGAAGAAATTGGCCCCAGTAGACGAGCGGAGCCCAATTAAGACTTTATCACCGTTAAAGGCCGGTGCACTCAAGTTCCTCCTCAAAGTTGCTCCTTGGCATGGATCGGAGGAGCTTGACATTGGTCTCACTCTCCCTTTTTCTCTTTCTCCCTCTCCCTGGCTGTTCTATTGGTCCCTCTTATATAGTCATCTTCCTCCCATCTCTCTCTTCCATCTGTTGATCATCCATGCGCTTTCCCTCTGACTGTCCGTCCCATCAGCAGCAAGGTTGCCCTATCCAAGAGTCACATCTCCATTAGTACGGCCAGAGGGTTAGGTGAGCGCATTTAGTGCGGAGGTGACAACCTGTCCTAGGCCCGTTTCCCCATCTACAGCTAGTCTCGGTCCGCCAAGGACAGGGTTATCCTCGGTGGGGTTCTTAAAGTTTAGACTCCCACTAATCCTTCCTCGGCATGGGCCATAGGCCGGGTGCAAAGTGGGCCGAGGTCACCAGGCCCTCGCAGGCCCTTGGGCCCCACAATTTGAAATGATCAAAATAACCTATTTCGTAGGATCTCATTCAATGCATTTTATCTTTACTATTGTCTTCATATTCTTTAAAGACAAATCCTCCTATGAAAATTGTTTTGCATGTATTTTTGGTATTTCTTGTATAGGATTATGTTTTTTACCATTCTTATCATTGAATTATTTAAATAAAATATTAAGTTAATGGCATTTTGTGAGATAGTATATGCTATTCATTAGACTTTTTTGTTATTATAAATTTTAGAAATATAAAACAAGGTTCAATTCTTTTTACCCAAGAGCCCAAAATTCAATACAATGTTATGCTAAAAAAATTAACTTGGATAAATAATCTTTAAGCTCTTTGGTGAATTCTGATTTGTGAGTAGTTCTATGTTGATAAAAACTTAATTAGAGTGTGATAGAGAGCTTTGGAGAGGACGTGATGGGGACAGGGCTGAAGTATTATTGGTGACTATGTTGAAGGTAACCATAGATTTGGTAATAGATTAGAATATTTTGAAACATTTAATGGTACAATTTCTAAGTAATTCAAAAATCAAATAATTATAAATAAATTCTAATTCTAACCTTAATTGCAATATTACTAATGGCTAGCACGTGCGTTGCATGTGCAGCCCGTACTAGTCTTTAGAAACATGAGTACAACAGTTGACTTATTCTTATCTACAAAACATTTACAATTCAAATAACATAATTTAACATAAATTTTGTTGGTCCATCATCTTCACGGAATTTCCATTCAATGGTTTTGAAACCGCAACAATATACCCTCCTCTGATGAGTTTATCGTTAATGAAAGTGACTTTAGCAGTCTAGCTTATTTGCTTATTTAAAGCATTGGCATCTCGATCGGTACGGCTCAATTGTTGTACAGCAGTGCCTCGTTCAAAATGTATGGATATAAACGCATTTGTTTCAGTTTGTGTTTTGTTAACGTACAAAACATAGACTTAGGCTTGGGTCCACCACACACCATGGGTATGATGGCATGTGACCAAATATGAATACGTTTCGCCATCCTAATGGGACGGGGATTGGATATTGGACACAAGCATTAGTATAAAACTAATTTTTGGCATTTTTGAACTCTAGTCCACCAAAAAAAAAAAAAAAAAAAAAAACTCAACAGCTGGATTGTTATATGACTATATCTAAAAAAAATTTACACATTTGCTGCAGTGATTTGTTACTTGTACAAATTATTGCTCATTGAGTGTAAACTTAAATTCATGATCTTTTTTTTCAAAATAACACCAATTTTCAAACAGTTTCATTAGTTAGCATTGTTTTCAAACTATTTAGGAAACTAACATCTAGAGTCTCTTAGACTCAAGTTCACTATAGCAATTCGAGTCTCAAAGACTCGATTTCCATGAGATGGCGTGGAACTCAAGTATTAGAGACTCAAGTTCCTACTTTGCACAAATCCTTCGCCTAGGTTCAGTCCGAGCCGAGGGATTTGGGTTAGGGAGATCTAGGTTCGTGGGTTTAGTCTGAGCTTGGGTTTGTGGGTTTGCCATTGTGTTCATGGGTTTTTGCTTGGGCTCACTGCCTGGGTTCATGGGTTCATCACTGGGTTTGCCACCTAGGTTCATGGATTTATTGCTTCGTGTTTCTGTTTTTGACCTCTCTGGGTGCTTGTGGTTTCTATTTTGATCTCTTGCTTCGTGTGGTTTCTGCTTTGATCTCTTGTTTTTTGATTTCCTAAATAGTTTCCTAAATAGTTTGGAAATGATGCTAACTAACAAAATTGTTTGAAAATGGGAGTTATTTTGAAAAAAAAAAATCCCTTAAATTCACTTATCTACCTACCTATCTATCTACACACACACACACATATATATGAGATAGATTCAAGTTACACCTAGTGTAACTCTAAAGAGTTACACGTTTTTTAAACCATTGGATTTAAGTAAATCTAACGATTAAAAAAAATTATAATTATTACAAATATTCTGATTAGAATCTAATTAATTACCCTCATTTATTACCTTTTAAACCTATCTCTAAACCCAAAAAAAGTTTGACTTCTAGCTCTCTCTCTCTGTTTCTCTCTCTCTTTCTCCTCCACCACCTCCATAGGTTGCCAGCAAAAAAAGAAAAAAGAAAAAAAAAAAAAAATCCCAAACTAGCTATCCATGTTCTGCAATAGATATCTTAATCTGATAGTTTGAAACCTTTAATTCATCAGGCACCATGGACATTCAAATATATATATGTGTGTGTGTGTGTGTGTGTGTGAGAAAATAATAGTCTAATTGATAGCATCTATAATTGAAGGTCCCAAAACGTGTTAATGGACTTGGCATAGTAGGAATTAGATGAGCACCTTCACCATCACAAGATTCACAATGGTGTATGGAAAGAAAATTCCAGTCAATACTGATAGCTCTTTAGATTCTAATAATATCAGACCTTTCAAATCAATATGGTGAAATCCAATTCGATTTAGACCACAAAAAATAAAAATAATATAAATATCAAATTACGTTAGTCCTTCCAACTTCGCTCCCATTCCTATTATTTGCATTATAGTTTGTGTATAAATATCCTCTCATATCATGGGTTCCCCCCCCCCCCCCCCCCCCCCCCTTCTACCGGCAACCTGTGGAGGTGGTGGAGGAGAGAGAGAGAGAGAGAAACGTAAATGAGAGAGAGAGTCAAAAGTCAAACTTTTTTTGGGTTTAGAGATGAGTTTAGAAGGTAATAAATGATGGTAATTAATTAGATTTTAATCAGAATATTTGTAATAATTATAATATTTTTTTAATTGTTGGATCTATTTAAATCCAATGGTTTAAAAATTGTGCAACTTGAACCTATCTATATATATATAACTGAAACATCTGAAACTCTCACAATTTTCCACGTCAGCACAATATTTAAATAAATTTATTTTTGTTTAATCCAAATTTAACAAGGAGTGAAACTCTATCTCTCTAATATATATATATATATATATATATAAAACTGAAACCTCTAAAGTTTTCACAATTTTCTACATCAGCACAATATTTAAATAAAATTATCATTTTATTATCACAATTTTATTTTGTTTTAACAATGAGTGAAACTCTATCTCTCTAACAAGTTCAACTTAAACTCAAACTCATTATTATCATTTTTTAAAACAAATATATTTTTGTTTAATCCAAACTTAACAAGGAGTGAAACTCTATCTGTCTAACAAGTTCAACTTAATCTCAAACTCATTATTATCATTTTTTAAAACAAAATTATTTTTGTTTAATCCAAACTTAACAAGGAGTGAAACTCTATCTCTCAAACAAGTCTAACTTAAACTTAAACTCAAATGAGCTCTTCTTATGTTATTTTCTTTTCCTCTATTTTGTAAAAAAAAAAAAAAAATTAATTTAAAATTTAAAATTTTAAAAAATTTTTAAAAAAATTATGGTTTTCATGTATTTTTTGAAAAGTAATTTTGTATATGAACCACCAAACTCTCTTTAGCCGTTTTTTACAAGATAAAAAAGTTTGCAATAATTGAAATTATTCTTTCGAATGTAACCCATCTTTCTCTTATATTTCTCTATTATTTAGTCATATATATTTTGTTTTGTTTCACTAATTTCTAAGTAGTGACTCATTTGATTCTTTAATATTTTTGGTCTTTCAAAAGTTTTAATATCTGAATTACTGAATTATTTTTTTGCGGTATCTGAAAATGTCTGACAAATTTTTTATAAGTCATTGCACGTTTAAGCAATGACTTCTTTATCAAATTGTAACGCAAATTAAAGTCATACAAGAGCAAATCATGCAATGGTGTAGTTTCTTAAATTTTTTATACAATTATTTTAGTTTACCTCACAAATAGGTAGGTTCCCACGCATAGCACGGATTAGCGACTAGTTTTATTAACTCCTCATACTCTCTCTCTCTCGTCTCTGTATCGTCTGTATCTATTCTCTTTGTTTCTCTCTCACTTGACCAAACCTTCCACTTTGTCTCTCTCTCTTTGTTAGACGACAGCAACTTGAAGACAGAACGTAACAACGACAATTTTGGATGGGTGTTAGCTGCTGGGTTTTGCTTGCCATTTTTTTGTGGGTCATTTTTGGTCGTGGATTTTTTTTTTTTTTTTTTTGGCTGTGAGTTATCGGTTTCAATTGGTGGTTAAATTGGTGGTTGTGGGTTTAAATTAATAGCTCAATCAATTTTCATAGGTGACAATGTGGGTTGGTTTTAGCATTTCAATGGTCGATGGTGTTGGGTTTTGGTATCAATGGTTGCATTGGGTTTGAATCAGTTGCGATTTGTGATTTGGGTTTTTCGTTCAGTGTTTGCAATCTATTTTTGGGTTTCAGTGGTTTGGATGGCTGATTTGTTTGGTGTTTTACGCAAGGGAGTCAATTCCGTACCGTACTAGCCGGTATATACCGTACCGGCAAGCATACCGGTACATGTAACCCCCCTGTTTTGTACCGGAATAAATACCGGCCGTACCGGCCAATTTCAGGCAATACCAGCCGGTATAGAATTTTTTTTTTTTTTTTTTTAAAGTTTTGCAATTTTTGAATTTTTGTTAGGGCAGAATGGTAACTTATTTGCATTAACTTATTAGTATTATTTGTTTTCTTAAAATGCAATGGTAACTTTTAAGCTTTCTATTTTTTATATTGTGTTCTTTTTTTTTCTTTTAATTGATACTAAAGTCTAAAACCATGAATAATTAGTTTTAAATTGAGGAAATGTTTTATGGTAAACTTTTATATTTATTATAATACACACACACACACACACACACACACACACACACATATATGTATTTATTTATTTATAAATATAAAAAATAGCGGTAAACCCGAAACGGTACACCGGTATTGACTGATATCCGAAATATATCATACCGCTAGCCAAACCAGTACAGCCACCGGTACGGTATTGACTCCCTTGGTTTTACGTGTGCGGTTTGCAATTTGATTTAGACTAGAATAGAATTCTACCTCAGATTTAAAAAAAAAAAAACAAAAAACAAAAAACAAAAAAAAAAACAAAAAAAACAAAAAAAACAACAACAACAGCAACAGCAACACAATTTGTAACCAGCCCCTTAAAAAACAAAAAGGAATCAGAATTTTGGGCCACGCATGCTCCCACCTATCCCACTTAATCCCCACCACTCATCTCACAAATATCTCACTCTCCCTCTTGGCCAGCCACCTCACTTCTCTTTTCTTTTCTTCTTTTTTTTTCTTTGTCTCTCCAACACTCTTCTCACCCTTTCCCACTCTCCCACCAGGTTCCACTCCAAACCACCATCTCCACCATCATTTTTCTGGTAAGATCACCAGAAAGTCCTTAAAAACCTCTAAGTACCTTCACATCTTTTATTTGAGGTAAAATTTCTAATCTTTTTGGTGGGTTTTATATTTTTCTTGAGGTTATCTAAGCTTTGATAATGATACTCATGTGATTTATGAGCTTTGGAAGTGATATTTATGTGTTTATATGTATGGGTTTTGTCTTGGTGGATTTATTTGATGAGTGGGTTTGTAGTTTTTACAATAGTGGCTATCTAAGTGGTGAAGATTTGGGGGTTTTAGTTTTTGGATGTGGAATAAATTGTGAATATAATTTTTATTGATTATTTAGAGCTAGTGGAGGATTTACATTTGGGGTTTGTAATGGTGGATGTTGTTATATAAGTTGTTGTTTCATGGGTCTCTTGAAAATAGTATGTATATATTGTGGAAGAAATTCATAAAGTGTTAGGATCTCTTATGATAAGGGGGAAGACTTTGAATGACATGATTTAAGTCTATAAATTGGGAGTGTATGCCTAGTAAATTAATTTGTTGAGAAATTTTGGAAGTAGAATACATTATTTATGAGGTTAAATACTAGGCTTGCCAAATCAAGTTGCAAGGTAAGTAGCTTTTTAATGGGATTGTTGGAAAATAATCTCGTTGCATAAACTTTTTTTTTTTGAGTCAGATACATTTTGGAAAATTATTTGTGGAAGTATATTTTCTTAAAAAGTATTGTGTTGTGACCCTATTATATAAGATTATATATGAAAAGCGCATCATTTTTAATATTGCATATGGGGGAATGCATGATGTGTTAGTATAGAAGAGATAAGCATTTTTGATATAATTCTTGGGAATGGATTTATTGTATTATTTGCAAATTTTTAAGATGTTTTATCTTGACTTGTGATATTTGGGAAATTGATAGAAAATGTTATTGACAAGAAATTATTTTAAAAATTTTGAGAACCCTGTGAATATATTGGGTATTTCAAAGGTTTTGTGAAACTACTTGAAATTGAACCGTGTTTTGATTTCATGTAAATTGTGAGCTCTTCATGTTTTTACTCTTGGGCTGTGACATGTGATTACCCAGCCAAATGCCGTAGTCGTTGTGACATTGGTATCTTGGCACTCCTGTCTTTGTGGCGGATTGATGTCTTTGTGGCATAATTGATGTCTTTGTGGCATAACTGATGTTTTTGTGATGTAATTGATGTCTTTATGGCATAACTGATGTCTTTGTGGCATAACTTGATGTCTTTGTAGCATATCTAACGTCTTTATGGCGGGTTGTCATGTGGCCTTGGGTTGGATTTTTAGGTTTTAAAATGGTGTTTTGATAGCTCACAGTAAATAGGATGTAGTTTCATGTTGGAATACTTTGAGAAAGGTTGGTACTACATTCTTTTAATCATTCTTGTCATTTTATTAAGAAAAAATGGATTTGCTAGATTTTCATGGAAATTCCCAAATTATAATATGTTTTGTAAAATGTTCATTATCATGAAACTTGCATTTCTCCCACCCCTATTAATTATGTTACTTACTGGGCTCTGTCTCATTCGATCATTTTACAACTTTTTCAGAGTAGGCAACAATCATTTTGAGACAGCTTTTGGTGGCTAGCAATAGTTAGAGTAACTACTGATGGAGGCTGAACTTTTATGATGAAGATATTTAGTTGATCTACATCCTAGAGTAGGCTTGACTTATTCTTTTGTATCTAATAGTGGTCATGACTTTATTTCCTCTAACAAGACAAGTATATGATGTGTAATTATATTTATTCAAACCTCCATTCTTTTGTGGCCAATGGTCCTTGTAATTATTGCATAGAACTTTCACTTACTTTGGGAGTATATTTAATGGAATTATTATGATAATTCTTGGTGTTGGTGCTTGATATGATTTATTTGGATTGAATTGTCAAAAAGGAAAAATCTATAGCTACTTTTGAGATGTCTTTCTCATGCTTTGAACCCTTTTAGGTTGGAGGCGTAACACAATTAATGTCACAACAATTAGAAAGAGTCCCTCTCATACGCCTCAGACACAGCAAACCACTTTGGCCCTCCAAGATGTTAATTTCCAAACTTGAGTCAATCTGAAAACGAGCTCCTTTAAGCACCAATTACCTTCTCCAATGCCTTTCTATAAACAGGATGACTTCTTGCACATTGTGGATTTTAGAAAGCTTTTTCCTTTTAAGTACTTTGCATTCAATAATTGAACCCAAGCTTTGTCTTGATTTGTTGCTAGTGACCAGCCAATCTTGGCTAGTAAAGCTCTATTAAAGTCTTCCAATCTTCTTAGCCCCAATCCACCATACCCTTTTGGGTTTAAAATGATGCTACTCCATGTAAATTTTCTCAAACGTGCATCGATTAATTCACAAACAGATTTAGAAAGGTATAATAGCATGTGGGTCATCTGCTTTTCTGTGAGCTTTTCAATCATACTAATGTGCATATATGATATGAAAGTGGACTTTAGCATCTGATTATTTGACATAAAAACTTCACTCCCAATAGTTATGGATCAATCAACACTATATTCATTGAAAGTTATCCATATAGGAAATCAGCGAAACACAACACTTCTACAGTTGTGATTCACACCATCGTCATCATCTAAAGATTCTAAACAAACCAAAGTTCCTGAACTATTTTATCACAATATATCCACTTCTATACCTTGAAATTCCAGTACTTGGGGCAATTTTTTAATGATGGAATTAGAACTTATCAAAAAGATGGGGGGGGGGGGGTTGAATCTATGCTTCAATCCAAATTGCAGCAGAGTGAGATTCAAAGTACATAGAACAGAAAATTGTGTGTGCTGAATTCACTTATTGAACCTTAAGTCTCATTATATCGAGTGAATACTTATGAGAAGGATGCCACCCAAATTGACTATAATTATTTTTAAGAGGCAATTTTCCGGGATGGTTCTACCTCAATCAACCAATTCAAATCATTTGAAACTCACAACTCATTACATTGAGCAGTATGAACCAAAGTGAAAATTGATGTGCTTGAATAAACCAAAATAGAGCTCCAAAGTGAAAATTGATCCAACTGACCAATGAGGCATCTCCCCAATCAATTCACAATGAACCCCAAACCTCTCAACCAAAAGCAAATCAATCAAACCTACGTTAAAACAGCCTCTTGTTTTATACCATCCCCCAAAAGGCAAATTCATTAACATTCAAGAGCATTTGGACTAAAAAAAATTATTGTACTTGCCAGGTTGCTTCATAACCTCCACGGCAAGGAATGCCAATGACTAATCCATGGACCATGACACCTTTGTCTTCATCACCTCCACTGCCTTCAGATCAAGATATCCATGGACTCTCTCTCTCTCTCTCTCTCTAACTTTATCATTCAATGAGTTTAATCACAATTAATCTAATCCTTAAATGAACACTCTTCAGGATCTGGATACACACACAGGTCCAAAGCACTTTCTAGGCGATTTACAATCTCAGACATTGAGGGTCTATCTTGATCTCTTATACTTACACAAGCCACTGCTAGGGAACCAACATGTTCCATTGCCACTCTTTCAAATGGGGTAGGTGGTGGTACTTTGGGTCCAAAACCTTATGAATTTCGTCACGGGCAATGTATGGCACTACAAAATTAACACTCCCTGGCTGCCCATTTTCATCTCTATGAAGTGCCGTGTACCCTGACAACAATTCTAGCAATAATTCTCCAAATCTATACACATCACTTTTGGTTGTCAACCTTGGAGACCTAAAGAACTCGGGGTCCAAATAACCAACGGTGCCCACTGCAGAAATTGAATGGTGTGTCTCATCGTCCACAGGGGCCTTCACAAATAGACCGAAATCAGACACCTTGGCAGTCCACGTGTCATCTAGTGAGATGCTAGACGACTTGATATTGCGGTGTATGATTGGTGGTACTGCATACATGTGTAGATACTCAATGCCTCTAGCTGCATTTGGTGCCACTTTAATCCGGGCAGCCCATGACAATAGAGGAGTACTTTGAAGTCTGTGAAGATGGTCATGAAGGGTACCATTTTTAATGTAATCATAGACCACTATACGCACGTTACTATCATTACAAATTCCCAATAAGCGAACAAGATTCGTGTGATCAAGGTAGGACAAAGCTTCCAATTCATTTAGGAAATCATTGTCATTGTCTTGCTTGCGCTTGGTCACATTTGGTGTAGACATTGAAATTTCAGCAAGCTTAATAGCTACTTCTCGGCCATCATCTAAAGTGGCATGGTAGACTGAGCCAAAGCTAGTTGCTCGAATCTTGTGATCTTCTGAGAAGTTGTTAGTGGCTTCAAGTAGCATTTGTAAAGGAAATTCTTTGAAGGTTGCTGTTTGGATTGTGCATCTAGGCCTGATCTCATCATTTTTGGAACTGTCCGTTTGCGACTTGGCTGTGGAAAAGAATGACAGTATGGAATTTTTTTTTTGGAATGAGCGATTTTTGGAGGTGTTCCATTACATTCTGAACTATTTCTGTTCTTCCGCTTAATTAGAAACTCAATCAAGTGTTTAAAGGTTGTGGTTCTGATTGTGCGTCTAGGCCTTGCTGATTTGGAAGGATCAGTCGGCATTATTTCATAATTCTCAGAACTCTGTTTTACTTAGAGAATTGTGCGGCTGCGCAAGGTGTTTTGTTAGATTCTGGATAACTACCATTTGTTTTAGTTTGAGACCTGGCTGGTGGGAAGAGAATTGAAATGCAAAGATGTTATGTGCAAAAGAAGTGGAGTTTCTGTTGCAGATTTTAACGTTATGCTTGCTGCAGAATATTTAGATGTTTGCTTAATTTTAGGATCAAAATAAGTTGTTGCATAATATTAGGATTAATTGCATTTGTATTTGCATTTTAGTAGGACAAGGGAATTTGTTTATCAAGTGTTTGGGGGTAACGGCTAGTGGAGCTAGTGTTGAGTTTTATTAGGATAGTTTGTTCCTAAAATGCAGGGCTTATCTTGTATAAAATGAGCAGTAGTTTACTTAAATAAAATCATCAGATAAGAATTATTTATGCAGAGTAATCTGTAGAGGTCAAGGATTCCTCGATCAATCCTAATTTCTTTTTAGTGTTTATCCAATATCCATTAATTATCAAAATAGGTAAATGTCAAGTCTTGTAAGTACCAAAGTGGTATCAGAGCCTGGGGATGGATCAACGTATGGAGCAGTTTGAACAAAATGTCACTTCACTCCTCGCCAATCAACAGCAAATGCTTGAAAAGGTAACTAAGCTTTTTACAAAGCTTAGTTCCTTTAATTCACACCGTGAGGAAGGAGAAAGCTCCCATGGCCAACCACGTGGATCACACAACCAATGGGGAAATCGTGGTTCACAACAAGGCGGAACCAACCAAACTTACGCCCCTCGCTTAGTGAAACTTGACTTCCCAAGATTCAATGGGAGTGAAGACCCCACCAGTTGGATTTGCCGTGCTGAACAATTCTTCCATTTCCATGAGACGCCACTAGAAGACCAGGTTGCACTTGCCTCTTTCCATTTCGAAGGGGAAGCTCAACTCTGGTACCAACTTCTGTTTTTTTGGTTTCCCAAGGTGTCCCCAGGTTTTTATCCCAGGACTAATCCTTTTAGAAACTGTTGGGCACCAAGGCGGGGACCTCCCCCAAGAAAGTTTGCTGCATCCACAAGGGCTTGAAAGCGAAACCACTTGCTTAAACAACCAAAGCCCCTTCCACTCAGGCCAACCTTCGTTGGTACTCTGGTATCAACTTCTCCAACAGGGAACAAAGTTTGTGACGTGGGAAGTATTCAAAGCTGGCCTTTTGGCTCGTTATGGACCAACCCAGTTCCATGAATTTTTTTGAAGAGCTAACCAAATTGCAACAAATGGGATCAGTAAGAGAATATCAATCCCGATTTGAGTAACTTCTTGCCAAGGTGGGTCACTTGACACCTACTCGTTAGTTAGTTGTTTTGTCAGTGGATTGAAGGAGAACATCAAGGCAGATGTCTTGGCTGGACGTCCTACTGACTTAACCACAGCCATCGGACTTGCTAGGTTGTATGAGGCACGAAACGCTTCTCAAAGAAAAATAATTCTGCCAAACACTACTAGCAGCCAAGTAACAACTCCAGTGGAGACAGATCAACCCGATTCACGCTCTCCATCAACGATACGACGAATGTCACAAGCAGAGCTTAAGGAGAGAAGGGAGAAGGGTTTATGTTACAATTGTAATGAGAAGTTTGTACTAGGTCATCGATGTAAAAAGCTTTTCTTAATAGAAGCTTGCAATGAAGAGGTTGATGGAGATGTAGTCATGGATGTGGAGTCCTTTGGGGAAGTTAACAATTCAGACATTTCGCTGCATGTTATAAGCGGAATTAATAGCTCCAAGACCATGAGAGTTCAAGGGCAGATTGGCAACACATTTCCCATTGTGCTTCTTCATTCCGGAAGCACCCATAACATCATTAGTGAATGCTTGGCAATAAAGCTCGTGCCACAATCAGATTTGGGACAACATGTTAAGATGAAATTAGCATCAGGAGAGAAGCTGGTCAGCCTAGGAAGGTATACTGGAGTCTCAATCAAACTTGGCAATTTCTTTACTAAGGCTGATTTTTACTTCCTACCTCTTGAAGGGTATGAGGTGGTAATGGGGACACGATGGTTATGCACCCTTGGGGAGATAATATGGGATTTTTTCAAACTAATCATGAGGTTTGTATATGATGGAAGGGAAATCACATTGCAAGGGGTGTCTGTTGATTCCAGAAAATTTTAGCCATGCTCAATTGGTCACAACCTCGAACTTCCAAGCCATGAGAAGCTTCCATGGATTAACAAGGTACTGTCACAAAATTATTAAATGTTAAAATAAGATTGCAGCACCTCTAACCCAAATGCTAAGGAAGATTTTATTTAGTTGTATCCTTGTGGCTAAGTCAATCTCTCATCAGCTAAAGGAGGCCATGACCACAGCACTAGTGTGGGCCTTTCCAAATTTCAACCAAGTTTTTATCATTGAATGTGATATCTCAAGATCAAGAATAGTAGCAGTCTTGCGACAAAAGCAACTAATTGCTTCTCACAGCCACACTCTTCATGGGAAAAAGTTGTTGTTCTCAACTTATGAAAAGGAGATGTTGGCGCTCATCATGGCAGTACAAAAGTGGCATCACTACCTCCTCGGGAGAAGATTCATATTGAGAATGAGCCATAGAAGTTTAATCAAGATGGATCCTAATTGGTTTCCGGAGAGGTGGCTCTACAAATTGATTGGTTTTGATTTCACCATACAGTACAAGCTTGCTCTACAATCCTATGGTCCATTTCAGATCCTCCAAGGCATTGTTAAGGTTGCCTACAAATTAAATTTTCTAGGCAAGTCTCGCATTCCTCCAGTGTTTCATGCTTCCTTGCTTAAAGGTAAGTTAGGGGCCAATGTCTTAGCTCAATCACAGCTACCTGTGGTCCGTAATAGTCAAGCAGTTTTCGATCAAAGGCAGCAACGAGGCAAGACTGAAACTTTAGTGAATTGGGGAGGCCTATCACCAGTAGATGCTACTAAGGAGGACTTAAAGAAGCTTGAAGCATCAATTTCCAGATCTTGCCCTTGAGGACAAGGGCCCTTGTTAAGGGGGGAAGAGTTGTTACGTGCAAAAGAAGTGGAGTTTCTATTACAGATTTAAACGTTATGCTTGCTGCAGAATATTTGGATGTTTGCTTAATTTTAGGATTATAATAAGTTGTTGCATAATATTAGGATTAATTGCATTTGTATTTGCATTTTAGGAGGATAAGGGAATTTGTTTATCAAGTGTTTGGGGGGTAACGGCTAGTGGAGCTAGTGTTTGAGTTTTATTAGGATAGTTTGTTCCTAAAATGCAGGGCTTATCTTGTATAATAGTTTACTTGAATAAAATCATCAGATAAGAATTATTTATGCAGAGTAATCTGTAGAAATCAAGGATTCCTCGATCAATCCTAATTTCTTTTTAGTGTTTATCCAATATCTATTAATTATCAAAATAGGTAAATGTCAAGTCTTGTACGTACCAAAAGATCTGTTGGTTCATTAATTGGTATGGAAGGATTTGGATATATTAATTCATAATTTTTAGAACTATTGTTTGTTTGAGACTTGGCTGGTGGGAAGAATGACACAATGGAATTGGAATAATGAGAGAATTTTGGAGGTATTTTGATGGGTTCTGAACTTAGTATCAGTGTCAGATTTGAAGGCTGGGAAGAGTGATGGAATGGAAACTGACTCTACTAGTGATTGACATCGTTTTTCACTAACTGCAAGACAACCAGGTTCTGAGTTGATGTTGGCAACAAATTCTGCAACCAAAATTTATGAAACACAAAATCATAAATTTCAATTATATGGGATTCAGTTACTAAAATTTTCTTGTCTAACTCAAAAAACAAATTTCTTTGAAACTTACTTGGATCAACTTGGTGCTTCCTCATGCTGATCTTGGGTATAATTCTTGGGTAACTGAATTGAGAGAGAGAGAGAGAAATGCATATCAAAATGGTGTTGGTATTCATAATTTATAAGAATTTGGAAGTTTCAGAGTGAGGGTACTTTCCAAGAAGAAATAAAAGAAAGAAGATGAAGTTCGAAGAAGTGTCCCCTATGTTGAACATGTCTTACATTTCACGTCATTAAATATGGGCGCAACAGTTGACTCTTTTTTTTTTTTTTCTTTTTTTTTTCTTCTTTTTTTTTTATTTTTTTTATTTTTTTTTTTTCCTGAGAAGAAAACTGGAACTTTCTAAAGAATTCTTGAGAAATTCTTTCTAGCGTTAAGATAAAAATAGCGGGTATTTCATTTATATAGAAACTATTTCATTCCGTTAGACTTTCCATAAGAAACAACTTGCTATGGAATTTTGAATTGTACTGGCTGTCTACCTCCTACAGTTTAGAAGTATTTTCCTCCTGATTTTCAGCCTTCAGAACTTCTACTTTTATTAATAAGAAAAACTTAGCCGCATAAGGCTAGAATAACATCATGAAAATGAGAAGGAACATCCTCCATTCACATTATTAAACCGCTAAGGCGCTAGCATATCTCGCATTTCTAGCAAGGTTGTGAGTAACAGAGTTACTGGACATGTGAGAAATTCACGCTTCTGAAGGCATCTGTAAACTTGTTCTTCAAAACATTTGCAATTCAAATAGCCTAAGTTACACAAAAATATTTTAGTCCATCATGCATCTTCGAAAATTTCCATTCAATGGCTTTGAATCTGCAACAATATCCTCCTCCTTAACAAAAGTGACTTTAGCACTTAGCAGTTTAGCTTGTTTACTTATTTAAAGCATTCGCATCTTACTACGGCTCAATTGCTGTACAGTGGTTTCTCTTGCATGATTACATCAATTGGGATGTTCATTTTATACCAGTGATTGACTGTAATGGCTTGGGTACAATCATCTCAATGCAGAGGGTGCTGTTATTGCAGGAAGATGTTCAAAATCAAAATTATTGATTATGTAAAAATACAAATACACACACATATATATGATTAAATGCGCTTGTCTTTAATGGGAAATACTAGTAAAAAGGTTTAACTTGTTACAAAACTAAAGTGCAGATGTTTAATTGTTCCAATCTAAAATACGAGGATTAAATTGACACTTGAAAAACAAGGTTGACATTCTATAACCCCACCTTATTTTAATAGAGGTAAATCTCACAAATTGACGACAGGAATGCTAAGCTATAGCTTGTGTTCTAGAGATGATCTATAAGTCTATTGGTCTCTAATATCTAATTCCAAATTAACAGATGGGCAATTCAATACTACAAATATGTTCCCCTCCCTGACCAGAAGGATTGAGAATATAATATCTACCTTCTTATTGCTTCATAAATAAAAAGATATTTAAACAATTTCGTTTAGTGTGTCCTAGAGCAATCTGGCATTGAATTTCCTTCATGACTCATATCCTGAGCCCTAGAATTAAAGCTTTACTAGTGAGATAAATAAACATGATCATCCTACAAATACAAACAAGCAAACAGCAGAGAATTGGCTTGACTAATAACCAGATATGCAAATTTGAATAGCAACAATAAACAGATTTATTTATATAAAAAATACAATAAATAGATTTAGTTATAACCATTATTCCTAAGTAGCCAATCACTATGTTATACTGAAATATTCCCAAACAAACTCAGCCCAGAAAACATTGCATAACATCCAAAACTGTGAAACTTGCCATTATCCTTAAACAGCAAATCACTCCCATGATCTCCTTTATTGATTGCTTTAACACAACTTCTCGTCTCACCCTCTTTTATATATGAGGATCAATAATGTGATGCATGGAATTTAGGACTTCGAGTTTACAACATGTTTGTCATCTAAGTCCAATAAGCCCACCACTTAGATTTCCCAATTATTTTCAAACACATAATCACATTGGATTTAATTGCCTTTGAAAAGATAACCCTATTTACACTTTATTGGTCAACCCTATTTATGCTTTATTGGTCAATACAACAACGCATTTGAACCACCGCACAGTCTTGGTGTGATAGTTACTCTACAAGTATAAGTGTTTGTGAGGTGTGGAGAGCAAGGGCCAGAGTTCAAGTCTCCAGCAGGGAATTTCACACACATATACACTTAGATTATGCTAAAATAGAAATTCTATCTTGTAAAAAAAAACAAACAAACAAAACAACGCATTTGAGTTTAATTTGAGAACTAATGTACTGCAACTAAGGAACTCTACCTATATTTTTCCCAATAATACATATATGTGACCCCTATAAGGTGATCACTTGGTCTAATAATAAAATCTCACCTAATCAAAAGCAACACGTAATCCCAAATCAACAATCTAATTGTAAAATCTATCCAAACATCTAACAGTCAAATCTACCTAGATCTCTACCTTAGCATATTAATAATTTTGAAAGTAATATGTCAAGAGCCTTGTAACTCAACCAACACCTCTTGGTCTTTTAATAGAGATATTTAGGATTCAAATCTCTCTCTATTGTTGTATCTATCAAATTATTAAAAAAAAAATAATTGGAAGTCATATGCCCCTACCGAGGGGGGAGTAGGACAGAAGTGCTGACTGATAACTACTGTTAGTTTGGTATGGTTTAAAAAAAAAAAAAGAGAGAGAGAGAGAGATAAAATGCAAGCCTCTAATCATATTTTTACTCAATTTATTTAAAAATAGTTGTGCTAAAAGTTGACTCATAAGTACCAATAAGTTGAGGGAGGTACCCAATTTTACAATCAACTAGTGTGTCAAATTGTGTTTGGTACATAATAAGATCAATAGTGGATACAAGTGAAAATGATATTACCCGTTATCTAGACAACCTAGTAGGATATAATTTGGGTATGTTGGTAACATTATCCCAACTCAACAATCAAGGAAGACGAACAGAATTGAATTGACTCTTGCCAATTCGAATGGGACGAACCTGCTTGTACCAGGACAAGACGATAGAACTCAGGGAAACTCATGAACAGTTGCTCCAAATTTGTGAGTATTATGCACACACGGATTGCAATTCACATGCAGGTTCATGGAATCTGACTTAGTCAATTTGTATATATACGTGGGTAATGTAGCCTATAATCTGTTGGCAACTAATGCAAAAGATTGCCTATAATGTTTGGTTTGGATATAGGAATTACAGTGTAGTTTTTTAGCTGTTTTGGGGGCTGATATAACTGATTTTTAAGTAAATTAGCTGCAGACTCACTCAATAGATGAAATATATATATATATATATATATAAACATTATATAATGAGGTGTAATATACAAAAAGTAACACTTGCTTTAAATATTGTCAATTTTTTTAAAAATATTTCTACAAGTATTTTTTATCTTTTTATCTCTACAAATATATTATTCTATTATTTTTTTTGTGTTTAATTAATATCTTTTTTAAGGTGAATCATATCCTTCTACTTTTGTTGTAGTGTGTTATATTTGCCTAATATACAACTAAATTTTATAAGTTTTATATTTATTATTCAAATTTCTCATCTCTCAAGGAATAAGAAGATTATCATAATAATTAAGGTAAACTTTATAATAACAAAATTATCATGGTCCTGTCTTTAAAAAAATAATTGAAGATTATTTAAATTATTTTTTCAAAGAGAGTGCCACATGCCATAATAATTAAGATAGATTTATTACAAAAATTACAATTTTATTATAACCAAAATTAAAACGAAATCAAAGGAATAAAAGATAGACATCATAATAATTTATTATTCAAAATTTCAAACAATTGGTCTGCATATTCAAATTCATAACAATGTAGATTGTGTTTTGATATAAACAAAAATTCATATTTCCAAAAAAATCTAAGTATTAACCCAAACCAAAATTCAACCAAAGCTATAAAAGGGAGAGAGAAGAGTTTGTGATGGGAAATGGAAACACAATACCAAAACATATATATATATATATATATATATATTTTAAATACCCATCAACCTTAATTAGAGTTATAACAACAAACAAAAATTCACCAAAAGAAAGTAGAGAGAGTACTCACAATTTTTGTGTGAGAAAAAATATGAACTAAATGGAAGAAATGATATCAAATTTATATAAAATAAAATGGGAATAAAAAGAGTCAAATTATAAGAAGGAAAAAATTATAAAGAAAGTGTAATGGTGAAGTAGAAAGTAGTGGGGGAGGTAAAGAGGCAAGGGGAGGTAAAGAGGAAAAGAGGGAAAGGAAATGTTGGAATAAGTGTAACCATAGGCGTGGACTAAAAGGGAGAAGAAGAGGTTTTTTTTGTTGTTGTTGTTGTTGTTGTTTTTTTTTTTTTTTTTTTTTTTTAAGTAGTGAGAAGAAAAGTTTAAAAAAGAAAAGAAGAGGTAGAAAATAAGTGGATGATGTGGTTCAATGATTGAGTAACAAAATTTATTGAATAAATGAAAAAAATATATACATATATATGTGGGGTCAAAGAATCTAGTAACCCCGGCCCACTTCGTATCAAGCCCAAGGCCCATGTCGAGGATGAAGAAACGTCCGAGGACGGAGTGTGAAAACCCAAATTGCCCAGGAGCCTTGCCGAGGACGACCATGTCCTCGGCCGACCGAGACCATAGGAGGAGGAAGTAAGGGCCTACCAAAAGCAGCCTTCCCGAGCATCTAAAAAGAAGGAACAAGTACAATGTGTCAGTCGTGGAGGCATGGTGGAGGAGCAAGCCTAAGATGAACTGTCACATCCACATTAAATGCTCACAACTAACGTTTTGGCCGCATTAATGAGGAAATGACCCCTGAACAGTGCAGCCTTGGTTGCCGCAGTCCACATAAAAAATGGGAAGGAGGCTAATGGGACAAGCACTTAAGTAGTGACCTGTTTGATCGACAAATAGAGGGCTAAGATCAACTAAAAGGGGGTATATAATGTAAGGAATCCCTCTTAAAAGAGGGAACAGAAAAACAGAAGGGAATCATAAGTATAGAACATTGCAGCAACCTGTAACAACGAAAAATCTTTGTAACCAACCTCTGAAAGAATAACAAGAACCTCAAGCTCCCAAGAGGAATGCCAAGGAGAACCATTGCGCATTTGAATCTACGTCCATGCTATTCAATCCACATGCAACCATGCCTGGCCATCGCATCCCTTTCTAGGGCCTAGTTCTTGAACCCGCTCTCTACAAATTCATTGTATTGGGCTAGCTGGGCTTGAGTCCACTCACTCAACAACTGAAGTGCTCAAACCTAGTCCCTACGATTGGCACCGTCTGTGGGAAGAACTTGTGTGTTAGTAAGGGCAACGATCAAGCATGGTAGGATCAGGCCCTCATCAAGCAGGCTCCTATCAGCCTGAACCGTTCAAGTCCTAGCACCAGGGTAACTTTGCCAACCCTGAGCGCGATCGAAATGAAGAGAATGGAAGATTTCGAGAGGGAAGTGTGCACACCACCCAAACCAGCAGAAGCTACTCGCGTGGGGACAGCCATGTGCCCTAGAGACAAAACAACAACCGGGCCATACAACCAAAAGAGGTTAGGAGCCGCGTGACCCAGGGACAGAACGATGAGCAGGCCATGTAGCGAGAGATAGACGATCTGAAAAGGAGGCTGCACTATGCACAACGAAGGGGACCTTAACCTAGCCCCAACCTGCTCATATCTATATTCAATACATCGAAATCTGATAAGAAAATATGACTGAATTGAGAGAGAGAGAGAGAGTTGCATATCATAAAGGTGTGTTGGTATTCAAAATTTATAAGAATTATGAAGTTTAAGCGAAGATACTTTCCCATGAACTCTCTTGCCGTGTTCCTTAATCTTTCAGCGTGACAGACCAGACCAAGGGCCAAGTTCAGTTTCTAGAAGAAATAGAAGTAAGAAGAGGAAGTTTCCTCTCCCCTGCGCTCAACAGTTTTCTAATAGCGACAAGTTCTACATGTGCTTGCGAGTCAAAAAATGTGACTTTGCCGAGCCCATTCCAATCTTGCTATGGCTCAAGTGCTGTTATGACGGGAACGTGTTCAATAATCCCACCACGAGTTCATAGCCTTTTGGACTCTTTTGCTCTTTGGATTTAATTCTAAGCAATGCTAGGACCACATAACTCTAGCTACAACTTCCCACGTGATGAGTTGTGAGTGGTAGAGGCATGAATCCGCATAAACCCACAAGCACACCTTTCCCACAACGTGGCGAGTTGTGGCCAAAATAATGTAAAATTATGTGGTCTTAACATTTTCCTTTAATTCTGGCAATAAACTTCTCATAAAAGATTAAGATTTTTGATTGCTTTAATTTTTTAGATTGTGATGATGCTGCAGCTGTTACTGTTGGAGCCTTACAACAAGGATGATGCACAAATGCTCCGTTTGACAATGTCATAGAGGAAATTCACATGCTGGTTCAAGGAATCCGATTTAGTCAAATTTGTATATGTGGGTAATGTAGTCACTCTCTAATATATGGATACAGGAATTACAGTGTTGTTTCTCAAGCTGCTTTGGCGCTGGTGTAACTGTTTGTTATCCAAGTTATAAATTTATAACTTTTTATCCATAGATAAAATTCTTACATTTTTGTTCCCCATTTTCTAATGATTTTCTGCAATTTCTTATTTACCACCAACTTTGGGCAGTTCTTTGAGGGCCCTCTAGACCTCGGATTTGTGCAAATAAGGTATTGTTGCAAAGCTTGTAAGATTAACTATACAATGGTACCATATTGGCATCAATCAGACTTCTAAATCAAAATTATTAATGATGCAGAAAGAACTATGTATATATCATGTTAAATGTGCTAGTCTTTAATGGGAAATGCTAGTAAAAAGGCTTAATTTGTTACAAATCTAAAGTGCAGGTGTTAAATTGTTCAAATAAAAAAATATGAGGATAAAATTGACAGTTTTAAATCCAGGTCGACATTTGTATAAACCTTCTTATTTTAATAGAAGTAAAACTCACAAATTGGCTACACGAATTCTAAGGAGGCTAGCTTATGTTCTAGAGATGGTCTATTGATCTCTAATATCTGATTCCAAATTAACAGTGGGCCATTCAATACTACAAATATGTTCCCCTCCTGACCCGAAGGATTGAGCAAATAAAATCTATCTTCTTATCTCTGCATAATTATAAATAACTTTTTTTAAGATTCAAACCAAGATAACAGTTCCATTAAGATTTAACAAATGTAAACAGATGCAATCTGGCATTGAATTTCCTTCATGACTAACAATAACATCCTGAGCCCTAGAATTAAAGCTTTACTAGTGTGATGAATAAACATGATCATCCTACAAAAACCAGCAAGCAACAGCAGAAAATCAGCTTGACTAATAACCTGATATGCAAATTTGAATAGCAATAATAAATAGATTTATTTATATAAAGAAACAGCAGCCAATCACAGCCCAGAAAACGCTGCATAACATCCAAAAACTGTGAAACTTTCCATTATCCCTAAACAGCAAATCACTCCCCATATACTTTACTTCTTTGTCGGCCTTCTGTTCTAGGGTAGCCTTGGTGTCGCTTTGTTTTGGGATTTCCTGTATTCTCACATATGGTTTCCTGGTCAATGTTTCTCCTCCCAGAGCAGCAACATAACGGTCGTTTGTGTCCTCTTTGCGCTGCAGCTCTCCAAGGTATTCTGCCAGTCTCTCTTGATTCACTTTCCCCATCATCTGATTGATTTGCAATTTCAAACAATTGAATTGTCATGATGTTCTTCCACTTTGGAAAGAAAATGCTTCAATGAAACAACCCCAAAATCAAGAACCAAGTTGACTAAACAGTTGCAGTGAGAACTTAAAGAATGCACAATCCTTTTAAGTATATTGAATAAGAAATGAATTGGGAGAATATCACCCACATACACATACACTTAAAGCAAAAGACAATTAAGGTGAAATAAAGCATCAAATGCTGATAAAGGTACTATTACTGCTATTCAGCTTAAGAATCTTTTTGAAGTTTGTTGTGCGTCTAGAGCTTGCTGATATGGAAGGATAAGTTGGAATTAGTTCATAAATTTCAGAACTACTGTCTGTTTCAGACCTACCTGGTGGGAAGCATGACGATATAGAATAAGAGAATTGTGCTGCTGCACAAGGTGTTTCATTAGATTCTGAACAACTATTATCTGTTTCAATTTCAGACATGGCAGGTGGGAAGAGTAATGAAATGGAAAGACCTCTTGCTCCAATAGTATCAGTGTCAGAGTTGTTGGCTGGAATTGGATTTGCTCCATTCAATACAGAACCAACAGACTCCAACTTGGCTGATGGGGAAAATGAATACTCTACTAGTGATAGAATTCTTTCTTCACTAATCGTTGGACTACCAAGTTTTGAGTTGTTGGCTACAAATTCTGCAACCAAAATAATCGAAATCTGATGAGAAAATATCTAACTCTAATTAATAATCAAAAGAAGTTATAACTCTGTTATTATATTCAAAGAGTACAAATCCTATTCACTAATTACAATATGATCGTTGTACATGTAAAAGCATGCGACAAGCACAATAACCACTTAAAAAACAAAAACAAAAAAGTACACTACGACTTGTAGGGATTTTTTCTTCTAAATAACCAAATCCCTCAAACAATTTCGTTAGTTAGTAAGGTTTCGAAACTATTTAGCAATCTAACAAATCGAATCTAAGAGACTCGATTTTGCTCATTGAAATCGAGCCGTAAGCATCGAGTTTTAGGTAGAACATGAGTATGAAACACTCGATTTGCTCTGCACGTTAAAATACATAGAGATAGAGGAAACCAAACGCGAAAACCAGGAAGAAAGAGCCCTTGCCGCTGCTTCTTGGAGTGTCCCTTTGGATTCGCCTAGGGTTGTGTTTGTTGTTTTTGCTGAAGATCTTTGCTGAAGATCAAAGGGCGTGGGTTTCAGAGGGCGTGAGTTTGCTCTTGGTTTGTGGGATCTTTGTGCTAAAGATCAGAGGGCATGGGTTTCAGACGGTGTGGATAAGTGTGGAACTCATGTGTTTCACTCTCAAGTATGAAACTTGAGTGTGAAACACTCGATTTCCATCTAAAATCGAAAGCTCCTGGTTCGATTTCAAAGAGCAAAATCAAGTCTAATGGACTCCTCTGGGTTCATGTGGAATCTAGGTTTGTGGGATCTTTGTGCTGAAGATTAGAGGGAATGGGTTTTAGACGGTGTGGATAGGGCATGGAACTCGAGTGTTTCACTCTCAAATATGAAACTCAAGTGTAAAACACTCAATTTCCATCTGAAATTGATAGCCCTTGGGTCGATTTCAAAGAGCAAAATCAAGTCTAATGAACTTGATTTGTTAGATTGCTAAATAGTTTCAAAACCTTGCTAACTAATGAAATTGTTTGAGGGAATTGGTTATTTAGAAAAAAAATCCCTACTTGTAGCACAGGAAACTACTGTCATTTATACAGCCTATACAAGAAACAAAAGGCTTATTCCATTGGTTCAATTCTTTGACACTCCCCCTCAAGATGTATCAAAAAAATATTGATCACAACCATCTTGGAGAGAAGTGTACCAACATGTCAATTGATAAAGCTCAAAGCCTTTGTCAACAAGTCTACTTGTTGGGAATGTGTACCAACATGAAGGAACTTTATAGTCCCAGCTTGTACCTTGTCCCTCACAATATGGAAATCTACTTCAATTTGTATAGTTTTTTCATGAAAAACCGGATTGGCCCCCATATGAAGGGCTGACTGACTGTCACTGAATAACAAAGTGAGTTGAGAATAAGAACATTGACCAGAGCATTTCATTTATTTTGGTTTTATTTTGATTTTAGTATTTATTTCTGATTTCAGCATTTTTAGTTATTTTCTTTTTATTTCGTTGAATTAAGAAACTCATAACTCATTCGCAAAACATATATACTATCATCCCTAGAGATAAAGCAAGTATTAGTGGAGAGATCAAGTAACTTGTAACCCTTAACAGAAAAAGGGTACCCTAAAAATACACATTGCTTAGCATTAGGATCGATTTTGGACCTGTTATGGGCTATAGTAGAGGCAAAACAAAGGCAACTAAAAAAATTATTAAGGTGTGAATAGGAAGGAATCTGCTTATAGAGTATTTTATAAGGAGATTTATTATTTAAAATTAGGGTCTGAAGTTTGTTAATAATGTGCACAACAGTGAGTACACTATCACCTCAATACATCAAAGGAACATTAAGAGTGTAAGCTCAAGGCCCTTTCTACACATAGAATGTGTTCATGTTTTCTCCCCACAACTGATATCTATTGTGGAGTAGTAACATAACTATGTTGGTGTATGATTCCATGAATTTAAAACAATTCAATCATGAAAAACTCAAGGGGCATTGTCTAGACTATAGTAAAGGTGCGGTGTTTGACTTGGATTTCATAAGATAAATCCAAGTTGATATAGTGTGGTCATCAACTATGGTACAAAAAATAATTGTAACCCTCCACACATCACAATGAATCAAATCAAAAGCTTCAATGCAAAAATGATAATGAAAAGGAAATGGAAGACTCTTTTGTTTTGCATGAGGGAAAAATGTCACAAGTCTTACCAGAAGCAGCATTCGCATCAGGTAATACATCCCTTAGATGCAAAACCTTTGAATTTGAGGGATGCCCTTGTCTAAGGTGCCATAGCTTACTCATGTCACTAGAGTTCATAGTAAAATTGACAAAGAATTTATGTACAGGAAGATGAAAGGAAGGAAGAACAGATTCCAAGCGTTTGAGAAGTTGAAATTTTGCAGCAAATGGAGTCCGTTATGAACCTCACCCACACCTATTTTCCTCCAGCATGTAAGGTCCTATATGAAGCAGAAATTTCATAGTTTGACAAGACAATATATAATAAATTGGCGGAAATTGTAGGCATAAGTGGGACATTTTCAAGAAAAAGGTGGGATGAAATTCCAACAGATCCTATGAGAATTACCATAGCTGTTTCACCATTTGGAAGCTCCACACCACAATGCTTAAAAAATGTGATAGTGGTAAGTATAGTTACAGAATGCACAATGTCTTTTGCAGCCCCAGTACTCACAACCGAAGTATCTCCCCCATATGCATGTCTACTAATCACTTTTTTCAGAAAATATCTAATGCCTAAAATCACAACTGAAATCAAGACTATGAAAGTTCTGCCAAGAAGGAAAATTACCTGCCATAGAAGTGGAGTGAGCAGCTAGCTGAATTACATTGTTGGTCATGTGATTTTCTTTATTAGTGAAAGCGAAATTGCTTGACTGAATCTGAGTGCCCAGCATAGCCAAGAACAGTTGACATTGCTCCTGAGTGAATAGGAATAAAGTAGAAGCAAAACTAGAATTCTTTTCAACGTGTTCATCTTGAAGATTGACTTGGTGTACAACTGTGGAGTTCTTGCCCTTTGGCTTGAAGCCGGGAGGGTAGCCATGGATCTTGTAACACTTTTCAACAGTGTGACCCATCATTCCACAGTGATTGCAAGTGGGCTTTTCTTTCCCCTTAGAGTTCTTGCTATTTTTATTTCATGAAGAAGAAGATAACTCAGTAACTAGGGTTGATGATTCCACATGAGGACCTGAATTGTTTCCCACAATACAGTGTCTTTCTTCTTGAATTAGCAAGGAGTACACTTTGTTGATGGATGGGAGAGGATCCATCAATAAAATTTGTGCCCTAACTTGAGCATAGGAGTCACTAAGACCCATTAAGAATTGCATAACTAAATCTTGATGCTGACGATCATTGAGTTTCTGACCTAAGTTGCAAGTGCAAAATCCACAAGAACACATTGGAAATGGTTGAAATTTTTGCAATTGATCCCAGAGCACGTTCAATTGAGTGAAATATGATGTAATTGATGATTGACCTTGAGTAATACCAGCAATATCCTTCAGTAATTGAAAATCTCGTGGTCCATTTCCTTGTGAAAGTCTTTCCCTAAGGTTGTTCCAGATTTCAAGAGCAGTGTCCTTATAGACTATACTTGTAGCAATTTCTTGAGAAACGGAATTGAGGATCCATGAAGCAACCATTTTGTCGCAATGAATCCAAGCTTGAATTGTCAATGATGTTTTGGCCATTGGAGATGAGAGAGTCAGTATGATTTCCTAGTCAATGTTTCTCCTCTCAGAGCAGAAACATAACGGTCGTTTGCGTCCTCTTTGCGCTTCAGCTCTCCAAGGTATTCTGCCAGTCTCTCTTGATTCACTTTCTCCATCATCTAAATGATTTGCAATTTCAAACAATTGAATTGTCATGATTTTCTTCCACTTTGGAAAGAAAATGCTTCAAAGAAACAACCTCAAAATCGAGAACCTCTTTGACTAAACAGTTGCAGAGAGAACTTAAAAAACACAAGATCCTTTATGTATATCAAATAAGATATGAATTGGGAGAAAATCACCCACATACACATACACATACACTTAAAGCAAAAGACACAAATCAACTCCCAGCTATATTATTAAAAACTACTTATGTAAATCATAGTCGATTATAATACTTGTGTTCCTATTCTATAAGTCAAAAAAAGATGAATTAATTGACACAAAACAAAACTTAGGTACGATTCCTTAAATACTATACCTTAGTTTGTCAATGTTGCATTGACCAATCAATACAAATAATGTTATCGTTTCCCAAGGACAATTAAATTCAATGATATAACTTATTGGCCAATGCAACCACATCGGTTGAATTTAATTGGGTACTACATCTAAGTTTACTTCAGATATTAAAACCCATGTTACTGAATCTTATGTTATAGACTTATTTTGCAAGGTGTAACCAATAGTATCCAATCCAATAAGTATTGAAATGTTGTAACACAAAATTTAAAAAGGAAATAAAGTTAACATTTGGGATATGTTTGACAAGTAATGCATAGGGTAGGTAACAGAGATTACTGGACAAACATACATGTACGAAACATGTAAGTGTTGGTTTTAGATGTAACTAAGGTTACAATGAATCTCAGCCTCCACACAAAGTCAGTATCCAGCTCAATTAAGCCCCATAATATTTTTTTTTTTTTTTCCTTAAATATTTCAATTTTGAAATATATGTTCATAACAAACAATTAAAGTCACAACCCAACAAAAACATAAATCTAAGAATTTTTCATCCCAAATGATAAAAAGCCCAATAACCCAACAAGCGAAATGATGAATGAAATGATATGCATGGAAAGATTAAAAGAGAAAGAGAAAACATTCCAACCCATTACTACATGGGCTTTACCTTGTTTTATAAGCCTTTGTTTCGGGCCACAATATATATATATATATATATAACCTCAAATTAAATGCAATGCCTATGTCTGTTCACTGACTGCTTCCACGAGCTTCTCAGAGCAGAGCTTGAAGAGGAGGAGAGGGTGGTCGTATTTGGTGCTGGAATGGCGGAGATGGTCGGAAATGAATGAAGGGTTTTGGATTAAAGATTTCCATTGTTTTGCAGACGGAGGTGAACTTTATGATGGATTTTATAGAGAGTCCCAAATCGCTTCTTCTTTTTCTTGTTGAGTGAATAATGAGAATTTCGGTGAAATTGTCTGACATTATTGGCTGTTTCCTTCAACCTTCAAAGACAGAGATAAAAGGGTTAAATTTAGAATCGGCTAGCGAATGTAATTGAGTGAAAAATTGAGTAAACAAACAGAGTTATTATTATTTTCAAAATTAAAGTAGTGGATGGGCCCAAGCCCTTTCCTAGCCCAACCTGCATTATCCAATATGGTACCTCACGTAGACATGGTAAAATGAGTTAAAATTTTCTAACTTGAATCATTTGACCCGTTTAAAAATGACTTATTTTGACCCACAGCCCGATTGACCCGACCCGCCTGTTTTGCCATGTCTACCAACGTTAAGTAAATTGAAATTGAGGTGTAATTCTTATAAAATATTTACTTATTCTTTTTCATTTAATATGTTATGTACTCCATTAGAGTTTGTCATTCTTTACTTACCACCTTCATTTTCTCTTCCTACTTTAAACAGATCGAAGATTATACTAAGATTAACTTCTAGAACGCTGGAACAAGAGTTGCACCAAATTTGGGTATCAAGTGTTTAGTGGTGATTAGTAAATGATAACAGTATCACCAGTAAGAATCTAATCACAGTTAAGGAACTCAAAAACAATTGACAAATTACATATATTTCAAAAAAAAAAAAAAAAAAACTTGTTTGAAAAATATGGGTCAACTCAACCCATCCCGCAACCCGACTTGACCCATGACCCAATTGACCCGCAACCCGATTGACATTTTTTAAAAATGACCCGTTTTGAACCGCGACCCAATTGACACGCAAACCCGATTGACCCAACCCCGACCCGACCGGCCCGTTTTGCCATGTCTAATCTCACATAATCTTGGTTCACAAATCCTACCAATATGATCCTCAATGGCCCAATTCACACCCAATGTTTTAGATCTTCACAATTTTATTTTTACCTTCATTTATAACCTATATTTTTATCTGAGGGGCTTCACCTGATAAAACTACCCAACAAAAATGTTGCCACCCTCCTTGTCAAAAACGTATCACACCTTCAATAAGTTAAGGCCCGTTTGTAAGAGATTTCTAGTAACGTTATTGTTATTTTGTGAAAATATGATTGGGTGAAAAAGTGTGTGAAAATACATGTAACATTGTGTAAATACTGAAAACTATTATTTAAATAACAGTAACAAACACCCCCTTACTCCCCTCCATATTTCTTTCTCAAATTCAATTTTAAAAAAAGAAAAAGAAAAAGAATTGTCCTGGAAATTCTCACGCACAACTTCAAACTTCCACTCAAAATTCCCCATTATCATCAACCAATTATAAGTTTGAGAATAAATGGTATAATGGATGGTCAGGTATAGTTTTCAATTAATTAAATTTATTTGAAATTCTTTTTTCAAAGTTTGTAGCTTTAATGGATTGGTAATTTGATTATCTATTTAGGGTGAAAAACTTTAAATTTGTTGACTTTTTTTTTTGGGTAAAATATCTTTTTCATCCCTAAACTTTTAAAAAGTTTGGTTTTGGTCCTTAAACTTTCAAAAGTTTATTTTTGGTCCCTAAACTTTGCAAAATGTTCTACTTTTCGTCCTTCCGTATATGTCTGTTAGTTTAGGTTCTACATGGCTCAACGGAATGCTGATGTGGTATTTGATATTGACCAAACTAATTTATTTTTAAACTTATAAACACTTGGCGCACAATGATTGGCCCACATAGATTAAACAGTTTTACTGGTGAGACAAATTTACACTTACACCCACACAATCCAATCCAAACCTCAACCATCTTAAAAATCCCCAAATCTGAAATGCTTAAAACTCCAATACCACAATCTCAGAGGCCACGGCCTCAATTGACGACCCTAACCGGCGACCCCAAACCAGAAACGAAGTACCGGTGACAGAGTGTTCAAAGGCAACTCCTACTGCTGATTAAGAGAAATCCACAAGAAAGTTTCGACCAAGACACAGCTCATTAAACTCAAATCCACAACAAATTTCAAAAAATACAAGAAGAAATGTGACAAAATCAAATACTAATTTAGTACGAACTATGAACTTCACTAAACTTGAAAAAAGAAAAATAATAAACCCATGCACTCATATCAAAATTTTGGCATATCATGGGCTCATCTTTAGTGTGAAGCTCCATCATGAAGAATTAAACCTCAGCTGTTATCTCCCATACCTCACAAGCACTTATACTTGTGAAGTGATCACCGTTCCAAGGGTGTGGAGTGGTCAAATTTGTTGACTTGAAATGTATAGTTATTAACTCACAGATCTAATTGGACCAATAGGTTTTATTAATTCAATAAAAATGACTTAAATCAAATTAATAAAAGTGACATGTTAATCTATTAACTGACTTAACACATTGAAGGAATGACTTAACTCAATAAAAGTCATGACTTGAAGGTTCAAATGACAGTTAATTTACCTCAATCTATTAACTCAGTCATTTTTTTTTTTTTTGGTTAACTCAAGTACCTTCAAATTGTAGGACATAACTTAAAGGACAGCCCCGTCAGGAGCAATGAAAATCCTCAGTTCAAACTACCAGGGGCTTGGGAACCAACGTGCAGTAGGTGTGCTCTCTCACCTTGTGAGGGAGAAAGCTCCTAAGATTTTGTTTCTCATGGAAACAAAGCAGTTAGTAGTAGAGATGAAGCAGATTCAAGCTGAACTACCTTATCATTATATGTTTGCAGTACCTAGTATTTGACGGAGTGGAGGTCTAGCATTGTTATGGAAGGAGGAAATTAACTTGCAAATCCAAACATGTACCTTACACCATATAAATTCTCTCATTCTAGACAATCCTACCAACCCATGGAGATTAACAGGTTTCTATGGATGACCGGATGAACAACAGAAACATGAGTCTTGGCAGCTCTTAAAACACCTCCACACTAAACACTCAGTCCCTTGGCTTTGCTTTGGGGACTTCGATCATGTAGTCAAAAGAAAAACAGGGGCGCCTGCCAAAGCCACTAGCACCTATGCAACAATTTCGAGCAACCCTCTTACACTGTGGACTGGTGGATTTAGGCTTTAAAGGTAATTTTTTTACATGGACTAATGGTCGTACTAAAGATGATTTTGTGCAAGAAAGGTTGGACAAGGTATGTGCCACAATTAACTAGAAAGATAGGTTCCCTCAAACCTAAGTCACTCACCTACAAGCACCCTATTCGGACCACATTCCAATACTTATCACTACACAAGACCAGAGGCAGGTGACAATATGGAAAAAAATACGACAAAGATTTGAAGAGCGATGGACCACCCAACCTAAGTGTGGTAATGTGATCCAAATGGCATGGGAGGCTGAAGTGCTCCCTGGGAGCCTAATGTCAATACTTTTTGAAAAAATAAAGAGATGCTGGTTTGCACTTGCATATTGGGGACGTAACACTTTTGGGTCCACAAAGACTCAATTGCAAGAAAAACAAAAATTGTTGGAGCAATTAT
This sequence comes from Quercus ilex subsp. ballota, assembly GCA_032727855.1. Lineage (NCBI taxonomy): Eukaryota > Viridiplantae > Streptophyta > Magnoliopsida > Fagales > Fagaceae > Quercus > Quercus ilex. The sequence continues at coordinate 93,629,671 of CM064911.1, read as the reverse complement.
GCTTGCTGAATAGTGCCGCATGTGTAGGCTCCATCAAAGATCTCAAAGCAGGCATTAGCAATCTTATTCATCAAGAAGAGCTATTCTGGTGACAAAGATCTCTCTCTATTTGGTTACCAGCTAGGGACAAAAATACCAAGTACTTCCATAATCGTGCCAACCAACGTCGATGCAAAAATCACATCTCAGGAATTTTTGAAAATGAAGGGAGGTGGTGCACATTAGATGTTCGGATTGCCTAAGTTGCTGAAGCCTATTTTCAGGATTTTTTTTCCTCAACCCAACCAGATAATATAGAATGTCTTAAACTCAGTTGAAAGTCGTGTCACGCCACAAATGAATGAAAAGTCCTATTCTAGATGCCCCCATCAAAATCACCAGGTCCGGATGGTATGTCCCCTTTCTTTTTTCAAAAATATTGGCACATTATAGGCACTGATGTCACGGACGCTGTCGTATCAGTTTTACACTCTGGCCATATGTTGAAAAAAATGAACCATACACAAATTGTTCTAATACCAAAAAAGAAGGACCCAAAATATTTGGCTGATTATAGACCCATTAGTTTAGGGAATTTTGTCTCTCGAATACTCTCAAAGGTTATTGCTAATCGTTTAAAGCATATTTTGCCTAATGTTATTTTTAAGTCTCAGAGTGCCTTTGTGCCAAACCGGCTTATTATTGATAACACAACAGTTGCATATGAGATCCTGCACAGAATGAGAAACAAAAGGAGAGGGAAGGTGGGACATATGGCAGTCAAGCTAGACATTAGCAAAGTCTATGACCGGGTTGAGTGGACTTTCTTGAAGGGTATCATGCATAAATTGGGTTTTGATTGAAGATGGATGCAATTGGCCATGGAGACAGTCACCACGGCTTCTTACTCAGTCTTTATCAATGGAGAACCAAAGGGTTTCATCATTCAATCTAGGGGCATTAGGCAAGGAGACACATTATCTCCCTACCTTTTTCTCCTATGTGTTGAAGGCCTCTCGGCGTTGTTATGTAAAGCAGCAGAAAACAGGGTGCTTAGTAGGGTGTTGACTAGCCAACATAGGGTGTGCATTTCCCACCTTTTATTTGCCAATGATAGCTTACTATTTTGCAAAGCCATAGTTGGAG